>VXBQ01007270.1:28125-71266 GCA_013400175.1 Phainopepla nitens | reverse complement strand
AAAAAAAAAAAAAAAAGATTTCATAACCTTTGTTGTTTCAGTTCTGTGTTTGAGTAGGGACTATCACAGCCACAAAAATGGTGGAACTGGATTGGGTCAAAGGTCTGGCTCTTCTGATGTGCAGTCTGTATGTGACAGAGTGGCCAGTGGCATCAGTGTAAGGAAAAGAGCAAAGGACAAGGAAGCAAATCCAAGAGCAGGGACAATTAGACCTCATATATAGCATCCAACTTACTGTGCCTTTTAACTGAGAAACTTTGGAGCCATAAGTGGACTTTCTGCCCATAATTGGCTGATGTGGCTTTTTCTTTCAGTTGTTTAGGTTGTGGAGGGCTTTCTCTTTTTGAACACATGTACATTTAGAACATTTTGGTACCCTGTGGCTGAGTTCCACTTGTGAACTACAACTCTGTTCTAAAAAACTGTGTTTTGCTTGTCTTAGGCTAATGTGCCCTAGTTTTATTCAATAATCCTTTCATCTTGTGTTGGAGATGTTAAGAGTTGACCCCTCTTCTTTTCTACCTTCTAACTTAGAGCTCTGTCGTTCCATGGAATTTTCATTGCTGATGAGGAAACAAAAAAACCCAAAACAAAAACAAACAAACAAACAAACAAACAAAAAGAATGGGGCTTGCCATATTAGGAGGTGTAAATGTATAGGAGAAAGTAAAACAAGGAAGAGCCTGCAATTTAAATGAAAGACAGCCAAAACTGGACAAATTCTCTTCTCAGAGAGATAAAATGGTGATTTTAGTAACTTCTCTGAAATTCCACAAGATGAGTATAATAGGAATGCAATGAAACCTCCACATTTCCAGTGAAGTACTTTAATAACAAGATCATTGCAGTGCTGATGTTTTCTCTCGAGTACTCTGTGACTTCCTAATATGTAGCAGCTTTTAGAAAAATCTTCCAGAAAAAAACCCGTTTGTGAGCTTGCATTGGGAAATTCAAATGCAGAGCATGTACCCTACCAGAGTCCTTGGTTTTGACTGAAATAGTAAGCTTGATCCTTTCCCTTCCATTTTAGATACTTGAAGAGCTGAGGTCCTTTTTGAAGTCCTTTTTGCACTCGACAAGCATGTAATTCTTAAATAACACAAGTAGCAGGCATCTTGCAAGACTGCAGAGTTTGTTTTGTTTGTGTCATGCAAGATCTCCTTCTTTGTGAGACTCTGAGTTCAGAGTCAAAGCCAGAACAAAAAATTTTTATATGGGTTGTCAGAAATGTCACTTTGTTATCTAAAGGTCTAAATGATTATCCAAATTTACCTTTTCTGTGGGTACGGGCTCATTTACTGAGAGGCAAAGTTTCTTCAAATTTGTTTCTTTAGATGTGAAGGAGGCTGGAAAGGAGCACTTCACAAATGAAAGGGTTCTTTGCAGATCCAGATTGTCCGTTTTGTATTTTGGGTCAATAGAAACTTCTCTGAGTCTCTTGGAATTCTGGAAGGATTCAAATACACAGCAAATAGCATCAGATATCTGGAGACTGATTCACCTCATGCAAATAAAGCCATTGCATTCAGGAGTAACTTAGCTTTAGGTTACTGGGTTAGAGATTGCTGACTATTTAAAATTAAATCCTGGAGTCAACCAAAGGAAATGACAGTGAGTTTGGTGAGGCCTGTAGTACCTAAATGCCATGGTTAAACTGAACAAGTAGAATAGTATGTTGCCAATAAATGCTAGATTTTCTCCATCTTCACTCAGAGCTTTGACCCTAGTCAGAGCTAGTTAAAGTCTGTTTAATTTCTCCGAGTTTCAGCAGAGTGAAACAGTTGGTTTCTGTCCTCCTGTGCCCAGAGGGAAGCCAAAACTCTCCCTACTATGGAAATGTACACCTGCATTTTGGTGCTCCGAGTTGTTATCAATATCCCAGGCTAAGGACTGTAATTTTCTAAGGATTTTGTATAGCTGAAGTGGCCTTCCTAGTAAGCTTGAATGTAAGACAAATGACTAAAATCAGAAATGGATTTATTTACAATTACAAGCTTAAGTTTGAAGTGATGTGACATGAGCATTGCAATCACTGTGAATGCTGTAATTCTTTGGGAGGCTTCTCTAGCAAAGCTGTTTGTAGCTTTACCCTATAAGCAGAAAAATATAGATCAGGAGTTAGCAGCTAATTACTAAGCAAATCCACATTTTCTTTGAATGACTAAATCTACTTAGAGCTCCCCATTCAGACGGGCACTCGGGAATACCCTGAACTATAAGTACATTGTTTAAGTCCACAGACTTCCATTGGATTTAACAGGTCTTTAAAGTTCAGGCAGTACTTAGGGAACCTGCTGTACAGGGAACCTACAGAGTAACACAGGCAGGTTTAAAAAAAGCAGCTTTAAAAAGCAGTGCCAGTATGAGCTAAGCACGACCAGATTCTTGAAATCTGACAGCCCTATAAAGCAGTGGAAGGGCCACAATTTAAAGAACAAATTTGTTTGAACTGTGATCCTAACACTGCCTGGGCTGGGGAATGTGCTGATCCCTGTGTATGCCTGTACATCCTCCCCAGATCTGTGCTGGCTCAAGGTGAGTTTTTGTCAGGTCTCAGACTGCATGACTTGCATGATGGGTTCTAGGGTAGCTACCTGCAGTTCCATAGCTTGAGCCACAAATAAGATAGAGAGGTCTGCTTTTATGATGAGTAAGGAAACCCTGATGAGGTGTTTCTGGACATGGTTGTGCAGCTGCCTCATTTGAAACTATCCCATTCAAAAGCATAAGGGTGTTAGTTAACCTGTGCTAGAAGACAAGTGAGCCTTGTGCAATTTTGTGTTCTTAACTCCACTGAGCAGCTTTGTGTGGAGTTTGTTTCCCAAGATACAAGGCCACATTGCTTGATTCCAGTGGTTTTCTGTTTTTATATACTGGGTGTTCTGTGCAGAGAGCAGACGGCAGGAGCATCCAGCTCGTGTTCACTGATACCTGGAGAAGGGGGCTTTGGTTATGTTAGGTGCCTGCAGCAAAAACATCTTTTTTTGTTTTTTTCTGATAAACACACTAGTTTAGCTGGAGCTCAGCCCTGATAACCAGTCCATCTTTTCTGTTGAGAAATATTTGTGGTGTGCACTCCTTTAGGACTTCCTACATGAGCTTGTCCCTTACACAAACGTGCTACTGAAGTTAGGTGGGCATTAATAAAGGGGGTGAAGTTAGTTCATCCTGTTAGGGGAGAGAGAAAGGTCCTCTTTCCCTTCTCCATCAGAATCAGGGCGGCTTTTTATTGTGTGACAATCTGTTGGATTGCTTTGTCTTTGTTTTTTAGACCTGCTCACATCCTTACAAAGTAATTTTTGTCCTGAAAAGTTAGAGGTAAATCTTAACAGCAGAATTGACAAAACTAAGCTGAGAAGAGGCAGATAGCTGTGCGGGTGGAAAGCTACCCTGATTTCAGAGAACTATTTCAGCTGGATTGGTTGGGAGTGTTCTCAGCAACACAGGGTATTAGCATTAGAACTCTCTGCTCAGGGGGTATATTTGCTGTCATATCATCCATTTCCCCTCTTGTTCCCAAAGCCAGGCAGTGGCCCAGTAACAGCCTGATACATGCTGCTCCCTGCTCCAGCAGTATGACACAGCCTCTGAAAGTGGAGGCAGTGAGGAGGCCTTTTGGGTGCACAGTTTCCAATACAAAAGAGGAGGATGTAATTACACACACACACACACACACACACATATATAATATGACATCGCCTCTCTTTAAAACACACATTGAGATAAAATAACAGAATGACTCATTTTACTTCACCCCTGCAAGAGAAATCCTTTGAAGCTGCTTTCCCTGGTACAAAAATAAGAATGTTGTGAAGACTTGAGTTTCTATGGACTCACCTGTCTATGCTTCAAATAGGGTAAAGGGAAAAATGTATTTATTGTGAAAACTGTGTTTTGGGCTCTTTGATAATGCAACAGAAGTGCCTCCTCAGAAGGCAGAAAGGAAGTTTGCAATGTCCAACAAATCCCAGTTCCTGCTGTTGTCTGCTAATCCTCAGCACGAGATCGTCTCTTGCCCTTCCAGGCTCTGCACAATTCAGTTTGGCATCACTGTGTCTACTTAAATACCAGCATGAACTACAGTGAACTACAGCACCTCAGAGGCTTTTTGCACCCAAACTTTCAAAGTTTAGAGGTTTTTGGTGAGGGGATAGAGGAGGGAGATTAACAATTCACTTAAAGCAACTGAAACAGCTAAGGAACATTTTGGTGACTTTGGAAGGTTTTGTGTCAAACTGCTCTGGCTTGACAGAAGGAAGGGACTGGTGCTTCTGCTGACACAGAATTCCCTCAGCAAGCAACACTGGTGTCTCCACAACCATACCCATAGCTGCCAGTACTTGCTGGGAGAGAAATATCTGGGATACAGCAGGGTGGCAAGATGCGTGTGCAGTTTCAGGCCTCCACAGTCAGAGACAAGATACATAAATGTAAAAATAGTCTTTCTGGTTTCTCTTTGGCTTGCTTTCTGTCCTTATTATCCTGGGCATCCTTTGGCACACCATTAAGCAATGCAATTCCATGTGTGCTAAACTCCTTCTTACATTCCTGGGGGTTTTCAACAACCCAAGAGGCAACATCTTATTCTGTCAGCTTCTGCTGTATTAGGCTTATTTAAATACAGTCCTGCTGTTTCCCATCCTTGTTAAGTTCTGTTGGAAAAAAAAAATCAAAATGCTTAGCTTATACACTTTAGCTTCTCTGAAGTACAAATACCTGGATTTTAGTGAAGTACTAGTTTAGCTCTGTGTCTGCTTGCAGGTATAATTTTTATGTTAAGAACTGATTATTTATTAGAAGAGTAGCCATATTACCATCTGTCATAAAGGCATACTATTACAGAACAATCAGAATATCTACGTGACCAGTGTGTGAGCCTTGGGAGTGGATCCCACACTCTCCAGGCTGGGAACAATTCACCCAACAAGGTGTCAGGAATGGCATGATCTCTTCAATGCCCAGCCAGTGGTCCACTCAGTGGCTTCAAGAAAACTACTCTGCCCTGCATCTTATCTTCCTCACCTGCAAAACAAACAGTGGTGATGCTTCACTTCCTTGGTATTAAGCTAGCATTACAAATTTCAAAAAACTCCATTTTGAGCTCTTTGCTGAGAAGGCACTGAAGTAATTCAGAGTTATCTAATTAGGTACTGCATCGTGCTGCCAACCAGGATGTTTTCAGCTCAGCCAGTCCATTATCTTACATAAATCCATAGGAAGATGAAATACCACTTTGCTGAAGGTAGAGGCTACCAAACAAAGTGACTGGATTTTCCTTTGTCTAGAGGCCATTGGGTAATGCTATTGGGAACAAGAATGGAAAACAGGGTAAGTCTGGTGGGGTTTTCCCTGGTCTGTCTTGAACTTCTGGGAAGCTGCAGTTCAGGGACTACCTTGAGCAAGGATGTGCATTTGGACAATCACGTTTAATCAGCAGTGGTGGGAACATTTTCCACAAACTTGTCCAACAATTTTGTTTCTTAGGCTATTGATAGCACTGAGTTCTGGTTTAATAGGTGTTGTGTGAAAAGAGCACTTCCTTCTCTTTCAAACTTGCCTTCTAGCTTTGTTTGGTTCTCCCTATTATTTCTTGTGCTTGTAAGAAACAGTGATTCATCGCTTCCTTACATCCCCTGGCTCGCTTGTGATTTTAGAGACCTTGGGCATATCTTCATGGCCCCTCCTTGTTGTTCCCTTCAGTCCAGGGAGTCCCATTTAGCAGGAAAGTGCAAGTTCCAAGCCTAGCACAGCAATCTGGCAGCAATCCGTGATTTGATGTTTTTAATCAAAGCTGTGCCTTGACTGTGCTTCCAGGTTCAGGCAAGTTGTGGCGGAGTACGAACCAGAAGCGCAGGAAGTATCCCGGCTCTTCCGCTCCGTCCTGCAGGAAGCTGCTGAGAAGATCAAAGAGGAGGAAGAGGCCAAGAAGCTTGCAAAGCAATGGAACACAAAGAACAGAACCAGCCTCTCCTTAACAACATTTAAATCTCGGTCCAGGATTTCTCCATTCATCAGTGACATCAAGACCATCTCTGAGGATGTGGAACGGGGCACCCAACCCAACAGAAGAGTTTGGAGCATGCCAGAATTTCGGAACACCAAGGATGTCTGACTCTACACTGAATAAGATTTTTAGATGCTGATCTTTCCAAATCCCAGTTAACCCTTTTTTAACTCTACTGTTTCTTCTTTTTTTCCATGTCTCTTTTCCTGCCTGTGTCTGTCTTGGAAGCTGTGTCCATAGTAACCGCTGCCGATGCCTGCAGTCTGTGACACCATTTATTACCAAACATGGTAGCCTTTCCTTTAACTCAGTAGCTATTCAGTAACCTTAAGGGCAAGGCTCACTTACTATCTCATTTTTATTACTGCTTTCTTGTGGAAAATGAATTAGTTTTGCTATGTTTGTCTTCTCCCTTTCCCCTCCAGCCTGGATGTAGTTATCTATAAAAACTTTTGGCTCAAGCTGTTGAGAGCTGCTGGCTGGACCAATCTTGCTGAAAGCAAGACAGCCACTTAAATGAGTGAGGCTTGCAGGATCAGGCTTGTGAGTTAAAGCTAGTATCTGATTTGGAACTGAATTTCCTTTTCCAACACATAGCCTTCCTCAGTGCTACAACAAACTTCACAGGTAACCTCACCACTGCTCTTGATCCGCTTTTTTGCTGACAGCTCACAATCTAACCTGAGTAGAAACAGACCCAAGGTTTTTGAGATTAAAGACCAATCATGTTCCACAATCACCAGTTCATGCATATTCAAGTTTCTTGGGTATATTCTCTTTTGTGCAGTCAGAACCCCCTGAACCTGGCACCTGCAGAGTAGATAGAAATTTTTTAACCTGCTGTGTAGGTACACAGGTAGAAACCTCAGTGCTGTGTCAAGTACTGTTCTGGGGCCTTGGTGCTCTGTGTTGCTGAGCTAAGTGCTCCACCCTACAGACCAGAAATAAATCAGTGGGCTGAAATGAATGTTTTATGGCCAAGCCTGAAAGAAGGCTGAAGTAGAGTATCCATGTAAAGGGAAGGGTGAAGGGACTCAGCATTCATCTCCAGGGCTCTCTGTACAATCGCAGCAGTTGACATCATCTGAACTTTTTGCTGCTGTGAGTGACTGAAGTGCTCTGGCAGATGAAGGTTCTTCTGAGACCTTGAAGAGACAGGAAAATGCCACTAAGGAAAAGCTGCTAAGGCCCTAACTCAGCATCTGTAGGGAGAGCTCTCCCCAGCAAAGAGAACAAACAGTAGGGCACGCTGTGAAAGTCAAGTGTCCTGCAGAGAACCCAAGGGCTAAGATGCTTTGTGGTGACCAGTGGGAGATGGGGAACGAAGAGAGGGATTTGCTTGTAGGACTGGCTTTTGGGGAGCCATCTCAGTGGGGTATAGCCTTCTGGAGGACCCTGTAGCTTTGTTGTTCTTTTGTCCGTTTCCAGTTATTTTTCCCTGGGGATCTTTGCAACAGCATGTGGGTTCTACAGCCAAGATTAAAACCCTTTGAAGCTGTGCCAACTCTGGGAAGAATTCCAGTACATGAAATCTATCCTAGACTAGAAATGTGCAGTTTCTTCCAGAGATGGAGGAAGGCAGCATAAAACAAAGAACAAGATCAACCCCTGAAGAGCTCTCTGAGACTCGGATTCTGACTCTTCCTCTCTCCCCTCTGGGCTATGTAAGACTGAAGACAAGGCTTTCTTACTAGCACCAGGCTGCAGTTTCTATCCCTTGGTAAACATTGCTGCCAGCAACCCTCCTAGGGACAGAACGCAGCTCACTTTTAATCAAAAGTCAGGGCTTCCAAATACAGCATCCAGTTTGGGACAGGCTATTTCAACTCTAGGTCAATGAGGGAGAGTTTAGAGCCTTCTGACAATCAGCTTAGTGTTTCTCAGCCGTATGTCCTTGTGAAGTAATGTGATTGTGTATATGAAGTAAAAACCAAGGCTTGACATACTTAGCATAGCCTTAGCTGTCTAGAAGATGTAGGATCTCTAACAAGGGGTCACCACAATTTGCAGAAACAATTCTTGTTTGGAAAAGAGTCAGACCTATTTTTTAAAATATATTCAGGAGCCACTGTACAGTACTGAAGTCTGAGATGAGTTCATGAATTTCATGCTGCAGCTCTGTATTCATTTTATTTGCACTTATGTTCTGTTTGACACCTTCAGTATTGACTGCACCGATGTGATGTTGGATGGGCTGCTGGGAGACACGGGACGTTCTGACACACTGCCACAAAGCTCTTTGTCACAGCACAGTGTCAGCAGAATGCTCACTCTTTCTTAAGGAGAATCAGCAGTAACTCCCTGCAGCAATGTGCTAAGCCAAGGAAATCACCGAAGGGTGTTCACACTATCACAGCAGCCTGTAATCCTGCTGTGCCCTTCATTAACAACTTCCAGCTGGCAGACACCATTCTCCTGCAGCAAAGGAGACAGATCTGACCTTTGGTCAAAGCCCTGCATGTTATGGAGGCCAGGCTATGGCAGTGCTAGTGACAGCTGTTTTGCCTCAATTTACCTACCATTTCTACTTCCACAATAAATGTAATCCAGACTCTTGAACAGTATCACTCTCCCTGTACCACTTCTGGAAGTTACACTGGGCTCAGTAGGACCTGATGATAGAGGGATATTCAAATACCACGCTATGAGAGGTCTATTCTTACTCCATGCTATCCAGTATTCTTACAGGGGCAGAAGTAGTATCATGTTTGCCTGGTACTGGAGACTGACTGTGAGCTCCTGCATAGTGCATGCAGCAGCAGGTACTGAAGCAGAGCTGGGAGTGATCAGGGTGCATGACTGCTGCACTGCTTGTGGTGCTCATTTTTCTTAGAAATGCTGTAGACTGAACCTTAAATGATCCCTTGGTCTCAGCATGCAGCGACAACTATGCACTCAGAGTTGCTTTGTCCTAATTCCACATTTGGCCTGGCTAAATTAGTGTCAGTTCAAATGAGGAGCATGAAACTCCTGACTGTCCCCACCTACTGTGCTACGGCCCGTGGCCCTGGGCACACACAGCAGGCTGACCAGATTGTTTCTGGCTAAAGCCAACCCAAATGATCCACTGCAGGTGACTTACAAACCATAAATTGGACTAATAGTGGTCTGAAATAAACTCTCATGAAATTTGTGTAGTGTGAAGATCAGGTCCTCATTGGTAACTATCTGACTCTACAGCTCTGCTCCTCCTGGACTGCACTACTTGCTAGTGTAGAAAAACAAACAAAAAAAATCTCGATGAGACCCTCTGATCTGTTTTTAGCACCTCTTGAGAGCTTGTCTTGTGTCTTAATTCTTTAATGAGAATGAAACATTAACTAGCAGCACATCATCATTAACAAGCAGAAAGTGAACTGAACAAGAATCATTCTAAATCCTCAAACATTCTTTCAGAACTGAGCCAGGCTTTTGGTATCAGCTCAGAGCATGACTGTTGCTCTGTTGCTGACAGTGTTGTGCTGTCCAAAGGACATTGTCACACCCAGGGAAAAGCAGTCCTAGACTTGCTGTACCTTCTGCTAAGTAATGGCAGCACTGCTCAGCTTCCAGAGGCTAGCACTCCTCAGAGCCAGTACTCTCCTGAGGGAGGCTGTGCAGCCCTGCTCCTGTGGCTCCTAGAGATGAGCCTGGCCACAGGCTGTGTCAGCCAGAAAGGATGTGCAGGCAGGAGCTGAGGCTCCTCACCCACATCAGCACAGAGTTCAGGCACCTGTCATGCCGTGAGGAGTTGGAGTAAGCTCTGAGGGAAATACCTGTCTGCTGACACCGCACTGTTGATACATTTCAACAAGGAACCTTCAAGAATTAAAGCAAAGCTGTGGAATACAAACCAACTGATTTGTACTTGTTGTCTTTAATTAAAGATCTCCAGAAATACAATCTGTCTACATCTAGCCAAACACAACAGCTGTTCCACTGCCCGACCGTGTATGTATCAAAGCAGGAAAGCACGAATGGTAAAGGCACTTGATCTAAACAAAAAACCCTTCATCCTCTCTCTACAGGCTACACATGCAACTGCTCACCTTCTATCTTGCTACCTCTACAACCAGGTCCCAAGATATAAGGTGATAAATAACCAGGATTGAGCAATTGCAAAGGTCTGAAGTTCTCTGAAGCTACACGGTCTGCAGATACAACCTTGATTTGAAGTCTTCATCAACATGCTTCTGAGCACATCCTACATTAATGAGTATTACCACAAAATGATATGAGAGATAAAATGGGTGTTTTGTCTCCAGATACAGATGAGTCACTGTTGATTCCATACCTGATCCTGTGTACTGGAACACTTTAATATCACCAGATGGCCCCAGATGGCTCAGGGCTCCCTGTGCTATGCATCATATATACAAAGCATGCATGTGTTTAACAAAAGGGAACCCTTTTTTTTCCCACATGAGGTATTACTGAAGCATGAATTGCATTGCTTAGTACATTCTGCACATCAGACAGATGAGTGGCTCCAAAAGGGGACCATGTGAGTACAGGGGGTTAGCGAACCACAGTGCTCTAGATGCAGCCTACAGCACAGGGCTTGGGCTACTCCTTTCCAGAAGCTGTGGACAAGCAAATCTGTGTTGTTGTTCACACACTTCCCCCAGACATTGCTATAGGCCTCTCCCAGAAGGAAAACTACAGTTTGACTAAATGGCCACTGATATTCCTATGTTCTGCTACAACCCCCTGCTAAAGGACATGGTACTGTAGTTTTGCCAAAAAAGCATTCTTAGAATAACTGGACAGCATCAGTCAGTAACAGCCTTTTTGGCTGTGCCCTGCAACAGAGGAAGGGCTATTAGGCCTCCCTCAGTTCCACCCACCTGTGCCAGGCAGAGACATCATAATTTCAGTGCCTGCCTTTCCCTGGTACTGCTGTCTGTGTGTGGGCTGTCGGCACAAGGGACCTCTTGTTCCCTTTGCACAGTCAGACAAGCCATGTCTCAAGCTGGCTTACAGAAAGATGCTCTGCTGGCCCTGAGTGCTGGCTCTTGGGCCCAGGTCTCCCAATGACTACCAGGTATTTTCTGTGCATTTGCTGCACAAAGATATTCTCAGACTAAGGGAAAATCCTTAGGATAAGATCTTAAAAAACACAACAGAAAGGTGTGAAAGTGACCTGCAATAACATACTGTATACACTGTCACTGGACACTTCCTAATATTATAAAATGTTAGAGTCCTGGCTAGGATTATCCCACAGATTATGGCATCTTACCTCTGTATTTTAGCCACAGACACATGTTGCCTTTACCAAATAAATATAATCTAAACCAGGAGCAGAGACACCAAAGTGAGGAAAAGAGCTTCTGTGTTTTTGACATCAGAGTATCTCCTCTCAGAATGTAATTACTATTCCATCTGTTTAGTGTTCACAATGCTGTATCCTCAGAGGCCTCTATCAGGTCACAATCCATCCTGCAGTACTTTCCCAACCTGATTCTTTCCAGTGTCAGGTTGCCTGAAGCAACAGATTGCACTTAACTTGGTCAAAAGACTGTTCATATAACCAGATGTGTTATGAAGCAGTGACACCGAAATTCTTATGTTGGTGAGTCTTCTTTCTATATTCTGGCACTGGTATTTAGGAGATGGAGAAGAGTAGAGTGGAGTTTCTGAAGAACTCAGCAGTCCCAGGTAGGGTGGTGCACCTTCCAGGCCCCTGCTGGCTCTCAGCAACCTGCTCCTGTTGCATTCAGCTACTGAGAAGTTAAAGGCTTCCTTCTGCCTTTGGCACACAGGCACCAGCAGAAGAGACTCTCTGTCTGTCCTCAGCACAGCCAAGGGCAAGAAAGGAACAAAGACTGGATTAAATTCATAGGACAGCAGTAACACATGTTCCCCATAAACAACCATAATTAGGTACTTGTGGGCTAATTATAGGGTTTCAGAATACGAAAGTGCAAAGCCAATGTCCAAAGGTAAAAAAAAATAAAATATGAAAAATATTTCTGTGACATTCCAGCTGGACAGCATTGCCACCTACCGGCAGATATTCGAGCACCAACCGACCAGGGAACAGGCAGCAGCTTCCTAACCAGGCCTCTCGGGACAAATGCAGATTCCTCTCTCTCACACCACTCTTCTGTCACCCCTGAGTGGAAGATGGCACCAGGGGCCAGCATGTGGGCAAGGGAGCAGCTGCCATCATAAACACTGTGCCTCTCAGGCAAGGCAGAAATGATGTTCTTCATGCAGCTCCAAAGGGCTCCCAAGAGGTTTCCTTTGACCTCTCAGCACCATGTCCTGCTCGTCCCTCAGACAACACTATGTCTGAAGCACAACTGAACAGGCAGGGAGAAAAAATACCTGTTGTCAACAGGCAAATAAATCACAATCTCTGCACTGGACAGTAGTTTTGATGATTAATTTTGTCCAGAAATGGAACTAGGTAGATGAGTGCTTGCCAATAATTTTAAAAGCAAGTCCTCAAAAACTCATCACTCTACAGCTTCAAATATAACCAAGTGGAAATTGGAGGATTCTCAGGTGTGCCCAGGACCTCATTCCTTCAGGAAAACCCACTATGACATAAAATCCAGCCAGTCCACAGAGTCCTCAAATGACAGTGGAGGTCTCAGCCTTGAGTGCTGAGCCAGAACTTTGGAAACTTGTTTGTAAGTACATACAGCAAAGATCAACACAGCAAAGACCATGAGGACTGTGTTTAACAGAAAGGACATCAGAGCTTCACCAGCCGTCAAGGCCCTTGCCCACACCAGGAAAGGTTGAGCAGGTGACCCTAGGGCAAGTCACTTCAGCCTCTCTGACCTCTGCACTTCCCCTGTGTGTAGAGCTCACTCAGTTTTTCCTGCTGCAGAGAATTACTGAATGATACATTCTGGCAGCATGAAACCCCAAGTACATCCAAAGAGCACAACCTGCCCAAGTTTAACCATACTGAATACTGAACTGTTACCAAAATGGCAGGTCCTGCTCAGCTCTGCAGGATGAGACACCTCAGTTCCACAGAGCCAGGTACTTCCAAGTCCAAGTGGCATTTATTAGTATTTCCTCAGCTTTTCACCTCCGCTACATTTTTGTGTGGGCAAAAGTGTGAAGTTCAAGCCAACTCTAAAGGAAATGAGTAACAAAAGGATTGCACTGCCCACAAGAACTGGGTGGGATAGAATACTCTAAACAGTGCCAAGGAAGATGGGCGTGGCAGCAGCAGCTTAGAGAATGTATCCTTCCTCTCCTTCCCACTACAGTGACTTCTGTTTCTGAAAATTCTGCTGCTAAAAAAATTCACTTGAGTTCTGCGTGACTCTCAGAATGTAAAATGGTCCAGAACACAGATGGTGAGTGTGATAGGGAAGACTGTCACACACTCACACAAAAGACAGGTTTCACATCTAAAAGACTTCTGTGTCATCAGACTCAGCATTTTAGGAAGAACCTCAACTTGCCCAGCCAGGTAAGCTTCTGCAGCCCCTGCCTCATCACCTGACCTCTGTCCCACTCCCTAACTTCTGAGGCAGTCTCCCTGCACCCCTACCTCCCACCTTTTCCTTTTCTATTGTTCCTATTGCTGTATTGTTCCAGTGTCACCTCTGCCCACGACTGCACTTCTTGGCAGTCCATGCAGCAAGTCTCTCCATCAGCCATGTGCGTATCAGGCTCACATCCCACGCTGCTTCACAGATCCCTCATGCAAATTTCTCAACCTGATTTTCACCACATTCTTACTGTTGTAACCTTCTCATCTGGTTCAGTCAGTGGTGCAGCTGCCACAACAGGGATCTGAAGCAGTTTAAGAAGCTATGCTTTAGTGAAAAGGTCAGTGAAATGAACTTCTTCCCTGAGGGTGCAAGGCATGGAAAATTATTCAGGCTGTAAGGGCCTGTCCTCGTTAGAGAGGACTGGAATCTGCTGGCCTTTTCCCAACAGCAGCCTCAAAGGTACTCAGTCCCAAGATGATGCACAGGGCGTCAGTGCTTGTGGGGAAAGATGGAGAAGGGAAGGATGCAACATGACTTAAGTCTCTTCAGAAACCTGAAAATCCACATGGAGATGGGTAGGACAGAAAAAGAGGCTTATAAAAGCAGCTAATGCTGGCAAGTTTCAGAGAGCACTTGTAATTGACTGGGCCGGAGAGAATAAAGCAGAATCACTGCCACAGAGTTTAAGCAGGTTGGCTTTGTAGAAGAAATGGTAGTTTAGAAGTAAATGCTGGCAAAAAAATATTTTAAGCATACGCAGCATATCAAGAAAAATAAACAGAAAATTCCTCTGTCCTGAAATACCCCTCAAAAAAGGTTTGTTTTTTAAGAAGAAATAGTTTGACTCATTTTTGTACTATGAGAGACAACAATCAAAACCCTAAAGGGAGAACACTGACATCATATTACTAAAGGCCCTTTACTTTTCCATACTAACGTGGAACAGGGCAGGAGCTTTTATGATCTTGACCAAGGCAACAAAAAGCAAATTACTGGAACTAAGTATGAACCTTCCAACCAATGCAGTTCTTTACAATCGTGATCTCTGTGTTTCCTGTTTCTATTTTCTTTCCATCTTCCAAATTTCTACTCCCTACCTTGCACCAAGTTTTCCAAAATTCCACTATCTTTACATAAAATATAACATAGGGAATAGGAAGGATGTTATCTTGTAAGAGTGTGTTTGGGATTAACCTTGTTATGCAAAGTCCAGAGACAAAAGCTGCTTATCTGGGGAAGATGCTTAGACATCACTAGCTACAAAATACCAAAGTAGCATAAATCAAAGCATAATCCCCATGATACATAAAAGGAGTTTTGTTGCTTGGTTGGATTTTTCCCCCCAGTGATATTTCAGAACAGTACTTTCAAAAAACCCCTTTCCATTGTTGGATTAAAAGTCAAGGAAACCCCATTTCTTACCTATGTTTTTGCAAGTTTTATGTTCATAAGGATGTAAGGAGTTGTTCTGCTGGATCAGGGCTTTAGTCTCTTTAGAGTTACATCTCTGCAACAACTACACAATGCTTCATAACAAAAGAAAACTTAGGAAAGGAGGGGATTCTAGCATGTTCAGAAGGCTTCACATATCAAAACAGTTATAAAATGATTCCTTGAGCAATGGTACAAATCTTCAGGTTTACTTCAAAACACCTTAGCAGACACAGACATTTGCTCTTTAATGAACTCCCTCCACTCTGACTGCTGTACTCTTGATGTTCTTGTCAAAGTCAACTCCCCTGGAGTCCTTCCTTCAGGCATTCCTGAACCGTAGCTCCTGAGGAGCACCTGCTCTGCGAGCGATTCGAGTGGAACTCCCACAGCAGGGCAGTGGACAGAGGGGCCAAGGTTTGGAAGGAGGAGTGCAGGCACTGAGCAAATTGCCACAGCTGGCACACCCACAAGCTCCTGCTGCCTGTCTGGACCTGTCTCACCCCACAGTGGACTGCCAACAGAGCCGTGCAGTCACTGTCACTGCCTGCCTCGACACCATCCCACAGCTTTCTCTATCAGACTAAGATGGTGTGCCTCTTGCTGCACCTCAAAGAGAGGAAGATTTGATCCATGCCTCACAGGATCAGAAAAGCAGGCCACAACTCCAGAGCTTTTAGTCTAGGAACTGCAACTCCAGATGTGGGGGGGTAAACTATTGATTATGAGCTGAACAACTGATCCAGATAAACAAACAAAACCAAATACCTTTCCTGCTTCTATTTTAGGATAAAAATAATTTGCTACCATTATCGCTCTAGAGTGTTTTGCTGTTACACTTTCTAATGAGAGAGCGCAATAAACTGTCCAGAGAAACACTACATCTCAAATTCTGAAAGAAAATAACATATTAGTGAGTGAACTTTCAAAAAAAAAAATCATTTATGTAAAAGGATGTTCTATTTACAAAGGTCCATTTGCTCTTTAGGATAAGCATAACCACTACCGGAAAAAAATATACATAAAAGAAACATCTCATCTTTTAAATGGACATTTACAAATACTCTGCTTAAACTACTAGAAAAATTAGGACATTTGAAGTCAAGAGTGCATTCTGCATGCAGTTAGGATAGAAATTACATTGCTGGACTTCAGTGTGTCAATTCTTCTCATTGTGAACAACATGCACTTGGGCTTTTCTAGAACACCCCAGCCTGGCTATTACCTTAGGATCTCAAAAGGAGGACATGGATCTCCATTAGCAAGTTATTAGCTACTCTTTGTTTTGCCATTTAAAAAGGACATCTCAATTCTCTTCTCAGTAGGAGGGTCTGGTCTTGTCCAACTTGGTGTCCTTTTCCTGAGTTTCCCTTCAGTGTTCTGCTAGGACGACGGCTGGCTTGGTGCATCTACCAGTGCTGGGTGAGCCCTCTTCCCGTTACAAGGCAGAGTTCAGAAATTCCAGGAGCTGGGCACGGTTCCGGTCTCTCTGGAGAGCAGACAAGCAGAGCAGCAGTTAAGCAGACGTGTACACAGGAGCGAGGCCACAGATCCCTGCTTTCTGTGGCCTTTTCACCTCCCAAAGCAAATGCCATCGCCACAGCTGGGTCTAACCAGCTACCAGTGAGGCGTGGGCGCCCAGGGGAAGCGCCAGGCAATGGGTGCTGGCAGACAAGCTGTCACTATTCCGTGAGCCATTTCCTAAGTGGCTCCCTGAGGAGGCTCCACTGGGCTGTCACAGCAGCTCTGTCACTGTGCAGCTCACAGCCTGCCAGGAGGCACCTCACAAGTACAACAGACGCTCCTCTCTGGTGGCTGAGGCAACTTTCACTGTACTCACAGCAAGCCCTGTGCTTTGGGACGTCTCTTTTTTTTCCCCTATGCATAAAGAGCAGCTTATGCAGCATAACAGAACCCTGAATTTAGGTTCTTTCTTCACGTAAGAGACAGCCCAACCAGTCAATTCCAGCGTTTTTTAGAAAAACTTATTGAATCTTTAAATATTGTGAAGAATGGATGCTGTTCAATTCAGCAAGACCATGGGCACCAATCAAAAAAAGGACCAACATGAAATATCTGACAGCAAATATTGTAACAAGCAGGTTACTGGAACAGAACTAGCAAACATTCAGCATAATTTAACACACACTCTGGTGTCACAGAGAGAAGATAACGTGTTTTCAGTCATATTTAACTCAGAATGCTCAGGGCTGCTTTGCTAGCTGTAGAATGAACTACTAGGGCTGAACCAGAATCTGCCAAGCTGGATACATCAAGGAAGTAACACTTCCTGACCAGTACCAGAGCCCTCTGCAGGTCACCCTAAGGTGTGGAAACTGTTGAAGAGTGAAGGTATTATTCAAGTGCTGAGTCCAAATATCCACAGCAATAGCACACAACACTATTCATGGTATTTATTTCCATGAGTATTTCAGCAAAAACATTTTGACTGCTCTGAGAAAATTCAGGAGCAAGTGGTCCTAATAACAGGACTGGGTTTTTTTAAATTCCCCTCTACATAAAGGCTAGTCTTTCCCATGGTAGAAAAACACAGTGAAGTAGCAATTACCACAAATGCTCACAAGAGACTGAAAGAAAATGAGTACAATTAACATCTGTGTAAGAGAAAGCTACAAACTGGCTAGTGATTAGAGGCTGAAATTCTAAGAACCTGCACAAGCATCCTGTGGTTTATCTGCTCATGACTGAGTATTCCAAGCTCCTTCATAACATAAAACCCGTCAAAAGAATGAATTAAAATTTCTCAGAGGGCATCACAGCCACCCTAAAAGCTACACTCAGTTTACAACTTCTAAATGCAAGATCCACTTTTCCACAGAATCTACTAGTACAAAAATAATAAAAGATACAGTGTTTTTTCTTAGGGACATTTAGACTACTTAACTCTTACCTCTATATCTTCTTTAGTCTTCTTTATTTTCATCTTAATTTTCTTTCCAGTTATCATGCTGTAGTTTTCATTTTTCTTTTTGTTTTTGAAGAACTGAAATGAGATCCCACATTAAAAAGACATAAGCTTTGCTCTCTACCATTACAAATCTTATGTAAAATAACAGACAATGATTTTTTATACTTCCTAACTGTCCACAACAAGAAAGAGAGGTTTCTACTGGTTGATGACCAAACTGGTGATCTTAAAAACATTTTTTGCCAGGATGGATTAAGTATGTAGGTGAGAAATAAAACAGGGCTTCGCACTTGGACCAGCATACCTTGGAAAGCTGGATGGGTCCTGTTTTCTCTTTCCTTTTCTTCTTTTCTTTCTTTTTCTTCATTTTGTTCTCCTTTTTCCTTTTCTACAAGAATAAGACATACATAAGCTCTTATGCTTATAGACTAAGAAGGGCAAAACCTCCAAACCCACAAGGATCTCTCAAGGCCACTCAAGTCAAGACAGCCACTAGTGCTTGTCCTGATCACTGCTGGACAAGTGGTGGAAAGTAATGCACCAGAGTCAGCAACCCCTGGGACTCTGAGGTACAGGACAGGTCTGATTCCCTGTTCTCTCTCTTTTAAAGTAACCCCAATATATAAAATCACTGAAAATGGAATAGAAAAATTACAACAGCAAGAATTTACCACTCACTTCTCTCACTGACTTTAAATCATTTCTTCTGACAAACTCTGTACAGTTATCAAGATTCTCCTCTTCTCTTTTCTTCAGAGACTACTCTAAACTCCAGCTGGACTAGCAATGATTGGCAAAAGTAACTTTTAAATTATTTCTCTTTTTGTATAAAGTCAAGTGCCCATTTATCAGTTCAGCTACCTCAACCCTAAAAGCATGCTTTAGATTTACACAGCCACAGACAAAAGCATTCTCACATGACATTTAAGGTTACTGAAATATAAAGAACTGTTTTGTTTGCTAACTACTTATTTACTTTGAAAACTTTTACCTTTTTGTTGTGTTTTTCTTTTTTCTTCTTCTTTGACTTAGACTTAGGAGAATCTAAAATTAAGGAAAAAAAATAACAAAATCAAACCCTGCTAGCCTAGCATTCTGAAAAAAGGCATTTTTTTATAGATAAGACACAGAGAAATGTGAAACATATGAAGAAAGTGCTTTAGTTCAGCTATATATATTGACACAGGCTGAACTAACCCTGAGAAAGAGAACACATTAAGTTACTGCCACTTATAGGACTAACATGGAAACTGAAAATACCTGATTTACTAATTCTGCAGATGTGCCAGCTTCACCTGAGTCCTCAAAGTTAAATGCTTGAAACGTTAAGACCAAAGTAGGACTAAATCAAACACACAACTCTGGTCTAGATAGACTGGTGAAGTACAAGAAGATCTGTGTTTTGAAAATGTAACTAATAGAGGGGCTTGAACATATACAGCATATTGTTATCAAGTTTCATTTATTTGAATAGCAGTTTCTCTTTTGAAGAAATTCAAATTAACACAAGAACACTGCAAACCGTGTGTGAAACGGAATCTTAACGCACAATAGGAAAGGGTCATGAGAGAAATACCCTGAACAAGCAGCACTGGTATTCTGCACTGTCACTCTGTGGTGGTTTCACCACTTTTAAACAAGCTTTAAATGCTCTCAGGAGTGCTATCAAAACTGGAAAACATCATATGCATGTGGAGGTAGCTTACCTCTACTACTACTGGAAGATGAACTTGACGATGAGCGCGATGAGGAGGAAGAAGCGGATGAACTGCTAGAAGAGGATGTGGATGAAACAGATGAGGATCTGCTTCTACTGCGCTTTCGTTTCCTTTTTTCTTTTCCTTCGGGAGCACAAAGCAACAGTGACAAGCCTGCTAGTAACTGTGGCCTACAGAAATGACTCTGAGTAGAATTTAAACACAATAAACCCCTGTTTTGAGGGGCTGGTTGTGTTTCCCCCCGCTCTTCCAGTGTGCCACGGTCTACTGCCATCAGCAAGTGAGACAGAGGGTGACACACAGACAAACACCACAGAACAGCGACAGATCACAGAGCCTACCTCGGGCCTCCAGCCCTTCTTCTGAGGTTGCACACAGCGTCCTACTTTTTTCATCCTTCCTGTTATCCATATCTAGTCAAAGGCAAAAGGATATTCAATCACATCATTTCCAAAAGACTCTGGCGGGGGAGGGTGTGTGTGTGTTCAGAAGCACAGGAAAGGAGCGAGCACGCCTGAGGGCATGGCACCAGAGGGTGGGACAGGCTGGAAGGGACCACACAGGGTCACCAGGTCCAACCTCCGTGCTCCAGCAGGGCCACACGGCACAGGATCACATCCCCCGACACTGCACCACACGGCGGGGGGAAAGCACGTTCAGGCTCATCCCCTTCAACCACGAACCCGAGGCCAGACCCGCGTCTGGGTGCCGCTAGCGCACACACCAGGGGGGTTTCACCCGCACCTCCGTGTCGGGCTGTCGCCGGATCACGGATCTCGCCCAGGGCCCCCGCGGCCGAAGGGCCCCANGGGGCCGGCCGGCGCCGCTTCCTGCCCCCTGAGGGCGGCCGCGGGCACGGGAACGCCGCCCCGCGCCGCCTCCCAACACGCGGCCTCGGCCCTGCGCCGCGTCCCGGCCCCGCTGCAACATACCGCGTTCCCAAGCTGGCAGGAGTCGTGCGATACCGCAGCAGCTCCTGCTGCTGCCCCGCCCGAAACCCATCCAACCCCTGCTGAGCGCGAACCCGCCCCGACCACAAACTATCACCGCAGCGCGGCCTCAGAGCCCGAGGATACTCAGCTGGTCTAGCTTAGGGTTTACTGAAACTGCATGTGCGGCTGCGATACCCAAGTGCAAACCAAAATACCCGTGAAGCACATTGATTCCTAATTAAAGCAGCGTTGGTTTGATTTTTTTGGTCTTTTTTTTTTTTTTTTAATTAGTGTAAACAAATACCCAGTACTCCACATACTTAAAAGTCGGCTTCAATCCAGCCAGAAGGAATATAGGCCACAGTCCCTCCAGAAGGATGATAAAATTATTTATTCTTACATTAGTTTATGTACACAGTAAAGACATTCAGCTAGAAAAATGCCTCTATTATAGTAGGAGCTATTAAAACAACTACAAACTATCAATAAATACATTAGAAACATATGGTATGCTGATGTAGAAATAGCCTATGCTCTTTTGGTTACTAACCCAGTATGGTATTATTGAAAAGTGTTTTGGTATTCTTCATGCAACATCAAAATTCTTCCTGACAATTCATGCTATACAACATTTTTTTTCTTTATTAGAAATGGGATGAAATTTAAAACCCTGTTTACAAGTAGTAAAAAAATCACTGAAAATTGTAACATAAATCTCTTAATTTCTGTACTAAAAAGAACCAATTTAAAGAAGGTTGTCTTTAAAAAAATTAACTTTCTCAACTAATTCCTTATAAAACAGGCAGTATTTCAAAAGGGATGCTTCCATCACCCAGGATGAATTTGTGCTTCAGAATTTTAAAAGGAATATTCATGGCAAAAACCTAAACCCAACCAGTAGGTAGAGGAGAGATTGCAGTACAAACTGCCTAAAAACAAACATGCTTCCCACATCTGTCTAGGAAAACACAAAACACTTATCCACATCACTATGCCATCACCTACTCTAACAATTAGAAATGGAGTTTTAATAATACTTAGCTCTTTTCATGCTTAAACTTCTTCACAAACATTTAAACAGCCCTAACGCTTCTGCAAGTATTATTATCCCCATTTTATATTTGGGGTGGTTGAGGCAGCAAGGGCTGGGAATTTGCCAGGATACAGACCACACACATCCCTTTCATCTTGCCTCCCTTGCTTGTCTGAGTTCTTTATCGCTTTCTGTATTTAACACCCAATGTACTGGAGAGCCCCAGGACCATGGATGGTACATTCCCATCAGTTATTAGTGATTATTATGCAAGTTGTGTCACTTTGACAGTTACATGACAAATATTAAAGTAATAATTGACGCGAAATCCAGGCTCAGGGTTGATGTCACAGAATGGCACAACACTGTCAAAACAAGGCAGCTCTTTCTGTAACCAAGTGTTATGCCTAATTCATTCTGTTTTACAGCTGAAATGACTCTTGAGGTCAGTGGTGGTGGTACACAAGAGTAAAATTTGTTCCTCACAATCTGTCCCCAGGAACATGGAAAGCCCCTATGGTGGCTCAGTACATCCTGACATTATAAAACAAACTTCTAGATCAAAACAAAGATCTCACATGTGCTAACCCACCATGAGGTACAGATTACTAAGGTCTCCTCCCCTCCAACCCTGAGTTAGAAAATACATGTGTCTGAATTATGTCCTGGAAACCATGTGGGAAAGTAAATGTCTAGCAAAAAAGATACAAAATAAAGTATTTTGCCTTCATCTTGGTACCAGTCCTTGAATTATTTAGATTGTTACCAACATCCTGCACAGGAAAGGCAGTTTTCATCTTGCCACATTTGCCATCCTGAATTTTCTATCTTACACCTTTCAGTCTGTGCTTTGTTTTAATTTTTATCCTGCCTAGTTTACTCTTACTCTAAGACCAGCTTAGTTTCTTGCTGTCTCTTGATAAGCTTTGGAGCAATGGATAATACTGTGGTGTTTCCTTACCTGACCTGTAAGAGATGCGAGACACAAGATTCCACCACTTGTAATAACAAAATGACTAAGCATGCAAAATTACATCCCTCGTAACTACAGGCACCCAAAGGGCTTTAAAAAGGCACATGTGTTCTGTGTCACTTGGTCCTCAGTGCCTGACCTTGGTGGTTTTAGTGCGTCTCCAATAAACCCTGTACAATGCACACATTCCCTTGCAGGATGGAAGGAACTTGGAATAAAAATTAAGATCTTCAGACGTCACAGTCAGCAGTCATCCTGGAACAAACACTAAAGCTGCAGTGACTGTGAAAATTGGGTTCTTACAGCAACATCACTCCTTAATCCACTTTCCCCCTTCTTCCCCAAACTTCTAGGAGAGAGGAAAAGTGCATGTTACATGAGCTATTCCCCAAGCTCTTTCTGCCTTTTGTAGAGCTGGTAAGGCCAGAAAACATCTCTTTTGCACAGATGTGGAAGGAAAAGAACAGGAGTTTTGCCCCTCTTCCAGCAGCACAGCCAGGAGCTGGCAGGCTGGCTGAGTGCCCTGCCTCTGGCCATGTCCTGAGAGGTGAGAAGCACCTGCAGCTTTTGGCTTCAGATGGGGACTGTGGATGTTTACCACCAATGGAAACCAGTCCCAAGGCACTAGACAGGCATGGAAAGGACAGAGCTGTACTCTGTACAGCTAAAATGTAAGAAGCATTGGCTCCTTCCTCTGGCCTTTCTGGAAAAACACAATTAAAACAAATTAAAAAGATGCAAGATACTTGGCAAATGTTTTCCCTGCCTATCTGAAGCCATTCTCCCTGCTTCAAAAATCCAGGAGACAGAGGGATCAAGACACATTGATTCGAATTTGCTGATGTTGAAATGTTTCCACTGCAGACAGATGAAATGCACTTGCATGTTCAGGCATGGCTTCACTTCTGTGTGAGGGAGAGGAGCCCACAGGCCTGCCTGGGCTCCTGGGAATTTACTGGAGGAGGTTCATCTCCAAATGCCAGTCTGGTGATGAGAGCCAAGCATTCTCCCCAGCCTGGACTGAGCCAATCTGGATTGAATGCGTGTTTGCACCAACCTGGACTTCTAGCTGCCTTAAAAATGCAGTCTTGAAAAAATGGGTAGAAAAGGAAAGGCCGATGCTTTGGAAATTCATTATCTGTCCTGTGGTCCAAAGCCATGAAACATTCTCAGTAGCTTGACTGGTGGCAATTTGCTATTGCATGGCTGGTGTTCACCACAAAAGCAGTTCCTTGTGCTTACAGCAGTCACGTTGATCGGGCATGCTTTTCACAATTCCTCCAGATCAGTTAGATCCACGACCACTTTCAAAAAGAGAGTGTCATCTCTGATGTAGGTGTTCTTTGTGTTCTCCAGGACGGTGTGCGGCACGAAGCGCGGGCAGCCGGAGGCGATATTCATTTCTCCATCCGGTCTTTTGAAACTGCTGCTGTTGGGGTCAGCCCTAAAGACTTCCACAATGTGATTTTTTTTCCCACTTTGGTCCAGAAGCATAAGTGTAACCTTCTGCTTGAAAGGCCACAGCAGCAGAGAGTCAAACTCGCCCCTCATGACCACGAAGTAGAGGGAGATGTGCGTTCCCTTTCCCGAGCCGTCCCCGTTCAGGTAGGCTCTGGCACACAGCCTGTACCCACAGCGGCTGGTGTAGAAGGGCTGGCTGGCTATGGACAGCACACGGCCTTCCACTGCCTCTTTTTTCTTCATCTTGTAGTCCGTGATTTTCCAGATTAATTTTCCATTGTAGCACGTGCCTTCCAAAAGCTTAAATCGTTCTTCGTTTTTATTGAGCTGTGCTTTGTGAATATTGATCTGGAGATCATGTTTGCTGGACTGATCTTCTAAAACAACTGAGAGAAGAGGGAAAAAAAAGAAATAGCCAAAAGAAAAAAAAGAGAGAGACATTGGGTAAAATAAAACTGTCAGACCCTTGGATAAAATGAGCACCCAGACTGAAGCTGGCAAAACTGATCTACCCAAGCCTGAGTACAGGCTATGAACTACAGCTGTTAACTTTTTAAAGCTGTAATTGCAGCCGGTAGTTGAATAAGAAAAGCTGGCAGCTATAAATTGTGAATGCCTGAAGAGCACCACGGCCTCCATCACAGCGCAGGAGCCAAACCAAGGCCGGCTCTGTGGCTCTGTGGCCCTGCGGTGCCACTGGAGTTCAGGCACTGTGCAGTAGGGAAAGGCGGGAGAACACCGCACACACCATCACAGTTTGGGCTCAGAATGCGAGAATAAAGCCCTTTCTAATGAAGAGCTCCAACTGAGTGAGTGTAGCACCAGAGCCTCTACTTAGCCACCAGTAAATCAGCAACCCCCCAACCTGTACAGGAAAGTGCCAGCATACCCAAGCGCTGGTCGTACGTCTCCATCAGGGCAATCTTCTGTTTCACGTTCTCAATTGTGTCAAACAGGGGCCGCAGGTCTAATTTACTTTGCTGCTGGTTTGCCATCTGTATCAGCTGTTTCACTTGTGACTCCAGGCGTGCAGACTTATCCAGGTGACTGGCCAGAGCCTTCCCAGTTCATGCCATTGGAAGAGGGTGGGAAGTAGAGACAAGAGATATAAAACCAGCTATTTGCGTTGAATTAAGATAGTGAAGTCATTAGCATGTCAGCAGTATCAATGATATGATGCATTCAAAGTGCTCTGCTGGCTTAGGAACTTATCCCAGTGCTCCTTCATGATTAATTCAGCACATTAACAAACTGAGAAGCCATCCCTCATTCAGAACCCATTCACACTGCACCACTTCATTCAACTCATTATTCAAATTTACACCTGCACATTTGCCCTGGGCATCTGACCATGAGGATTTCTACAGTGCTTTTTGCCCAGATCACATATTCAAACTTCTGTATCAATTAAAATGAAAAGAAAATACCATATTGTAAAAAAATAAGAAAGTCTTGGAGAGATTTGTTTTTGCTATGCTATTAATGACAACTATTTCTGGAGAAACATTTCAGATGCAAGAAAGAAATTGGTAAAAAAAGTAAAATCAATGTCTCACCTGAGTGCTTACCATCAAGTTGCTATTGTTACCAAACAGTTGTGTATACTGTCTGAATTCTTTCTCACACTTCTTAATGGCATCTGCTAGCTGCTGGATTTTAATCTCTTTACATTCCAGGCTCTTATACAGGTCAGATATCTACAGATGGAAAAATCAGAGTATAAATCCTAAAGACCACCAAAACATACAATGAAGAAATTATAACATATCTGACTATATAAGGGACAGTGGAAAAGTTTACAATGCAAATCCTCCATGTGAGCTAGACAGAGCACTCCTTAATTCACTATTTGTGAATAAGCACTGACAAGAACTGCACATAAGGTAATCAGACTTTTGAGCAGATCTGTGTACGGCTCTAGGTGCAAAGAGGCTCCTGTCTCTCATTCCCATCATGATGATCCATTTGGCTCTGTAGTGGGATAATATATACTTACATGCACACATGCATGTGTGTTTCTATGTGTATGTATCTGCATTATTTTCCTCTTCTGAGGTCTAACCAGCAGAAGAGATGAGTCAGTGAGGGATACACACTTCAAACCAAGTTTTAGCAGTTTGGGATTCTTATTTCTTGCATAAACAAGCAAAGAGTAAGTCTACCATCAATGGATACATTCAGTTTAGCAGGACTGGGTCTACACCCATTGTCACCTGCTGGGAACCAAAGAGGTGATCATGACCAGAAAGGTGCTTGCAGGTGGCTCTGCTGTCCTCCGTGCTGCCTCCACACACAGCAGGTGACCTGGGCAGTTAAAGGCTGCTTTATGGAGCAGCCTGGCCAGTCAATGAAACTTAAAGTACTTTATCTCTAAACCTCATATCCAGTGTAAAGCAGAGACTGAAAGCAAATGAGGTGAGCAACAGCAAGGAGCCTCCCACTGTGGCTGGTGGAGAATATACATGCCTGAGCACAGAGAGGTTTCCCTGTAATTGACTGACTTCACTAGAAGAGCTTATTCTGTCTTCTGAGGTATGAAAAGACCATGAAAACAGTCTTTTTAAATGTAGCTGAGCTAAACCAGGCAACAAATACAGAATCTTGTATCATCCTCTAACCAGTCAAGAACTGCTGAAGAGCACTCATTAAATATGACTTACCTGTTCTTCCAAACGAGAGTTCTTGTCTAAAATCTGCAGCATGTGTTCCCTCAGGGCACTGTTCTCATGTTCAGCAAGTTTCCCTCTTTTAACCTTAGTGAGGCAGAGGGGGGAAGTGAAAGAATAAAATAATAAGATAAGCAGATTTCTGAAGGTGTTGATAAAAACATTATTGATGCAAACATTCAAAATGTCTCCTTTATGCCTTGAAAGTGAGGGAGGAGCAGTCCTGATTCTCTAATATTTCAGCTTAGCCAGCAGAAATGGTTATGAAAGGACACAGATTGGTTATTTTAGTTATTCTGATTGGTTTGGGAGACAAAGTCCAGTCCTGGTAAAGACAAAGATCTGTAAAACAGTACCTTTACATGACAGCCGTACTGCTTGTATGGACAGTCCACTTCTGCCTCGGGACACACAGCGTGGTGCTTTTCAATCTGCATGCATTAATGAAGCAGTTTGTGATTAAATAAATACTTCGTAATTCGAAGCACTAATAGAATCTAAATGCCTGCAGAAAGGGTGAATAAAGGCCACGGTCATGACACCACCAATCACTTTACCAGGAAAATGAGTATTCAGAATCAATAAGCAAGCCAGGTACTTTTCCATGCTGCAAAACACCAGTGGCTTGCAGAGACAGAATAATCCACTTAGAAGATGGGAGATATATCCCTTTTAGGATCGAACAAAGGAAACACTTAGAGCAATGAAATTTTATTGGCACGGGCCAATGTGGTCTGCAGCAAAGCTTTTGCTTTTCATAAATGTATATGGTCTGCTGAATCGCAGTATCTGAAAAAAAAAATAATAGTACCTCTTTTTTCAGAATTATTTGTGAACAGTTTTGGAGACAAGGCACAGGATAATCAGGACAGTCATTTTTCTCATGATTCTGAAGAAAAAGAAACAGAACAAGGCAATGGCTTTCATTTCTGTAAAGCAGTATATACAGAGGAAGCTATGCAAAAAGTAATCCCAAACATGCAAATGCAAGCCACATATCACTTTGTTATTCATAAGAGAGCATCAATAATTAGTATGATTTACAGCACATTTATTAAATACTTTCTCCTTCAGCTACTGAGCCAAATTTGTTTCAGGAGTTAAGTGCCATGGCAATGCTGGAAACTTTTCACTCAGAAATATCAAGGGGAAACAGGTGCTATGGATTCCTGGGAATGCTCCCTGATCTTACCTTTATGTTAATTAACACCACATTGGTATTACAGTACTGGCACCTCTCTTCTCGGAATTTACAGTGCTGGCTCAAGTGCTCTTTCAAGTCTTTGCGAAGAATTTGATCCCGACATCCATCATTAGTGCACTGCATGCTTTCAAACAAACACTGCTGCAGATGCTCCTGCAACACACACCAGCAGATTAAATGCCAGTGTGACCTGGCATGTTTCCTTGAATCAACAATCACCTAAGCATTCGGAATGTGAATGGACACTGCAATTTACAAAAGCTGCATAAAGCAAATGGTTCTTAGTAAAAAAAAAACCCTAAGGCAAAGCTGGAACAAGCTAAAAACTTTAACGCATGCTACTTCAAGTGTATAGCTGTCATAATCTTTGTACTTAAACCACATTGCTACAATCACTCTGAAGACAATCGCGGGAATTTAGCTGATCATAAGTACACAGAGCTGTCATGAAAATCAAAGGCTTCAAAATTTGATCAAGCAGACCAACCTGATATCGCCCCAGAATTACTTTTGAATTGCAGTCAGGAAAGTTTTTGCAGAACACATGCAAGTTGAGAACTTCTCTTTTACAGCAGTTGTCTTTGAATACCTGTAAAGGAAGCAAACCAGCCTTAATATGCAGTCACATGGAATGTTATAAATAATATAAAAGAACAAAACATCACTACAGATCTTCTACGTGTTCAACTGTAGACACCATAATTGTGAGTATGGCTCCTGATAATTCACATTGAAAATTTGTATTGAAACTGTAAATTAAACCGTTTATGACGTTTGTAGTAAGCGTAGGGGTTTTTTCCCCCCATGTAGTTATTCCACAGATGCTGATCCATCCCACAACCAGCAAGACTAGTAGCACAGGAGCTGTATAATCACTGCCAGAGCTTGCCTGTATCTAGAAGAAAGCAGCTGGAGCTAACAGGCCCTGAAGGCCAAACCAGCTCTGTGCACGTTCCACTGTGTTCAAGCAGCGTGCCCTTGGGATGGAGGTGATGCAGAGATATCCTTTCTGTCACCTCTGAGAAGCAGCATCAGTCTCAGCAGAAGCAAATGTGTATGCAGAAGCAAATGAAGCCCCCAGAGCAAACTCTCAGTCTTATTTAGAGATCTTCCCACATTGTTGTCATCAAAATTTGCAAGAAGTAGAAGATGGCAAATGGAAAACAAAAATCCTGCGTACAGTCTGATTATAATTTCCTATCATGAGTAGGAGAGAAAGGAAGTAGGCGTTTGATTTCCCTGGAAAATTTCTGGCAAGGCTGGCATATAGTATGCTTTTAAGCCTTGGACTATAAATAAGGACAAATGAATCCATTATAAAACAAAACAACCAAAACCAACAATAGCTTGCAAAATAAAAATTAAGAACTTCTCTTTTCCTCTAAAAGTTACCAAAAAGTAAATTAGGTCTTCAGGGTTAATGAGATGTAATGGAGGTAGTCAAGAAAGCAAATTATAGCCAAGTGAAAATAAAGACAATCAGATAAACAAGATATCTCAGCAAGAGAGGGCATTTAAAAAGCAAGTCAATAAAATCTCCATAAAAAAACCAGACATCTGGTGACTTGGGAGGATTCAAAGCTTAGTGAAATTCTTTATCACTTTACTGGAAATACAGAAGACTAAAATGAAATTACTTTAGAACATGAGGTGTAAAATGAAGCTTTAGCTGGACAGCTGTCATTCCTTCCTGGGAGAGCATCACTGAGCACACTGCTTCCTTTAGCATTATTTCAGAGACAAAAAAATTGCTCTGCCCTGAGGACTAAAAGCCACCTTGTTCTCAGCTGTCTTGCCTTTTCTATGTAAATGCTGACTGCTGAAATAAAGCTATAGCCACTTACCTCATGCATTTTTATTGTTTCTTTGTCGACAGGACAGGTGGGTACTGCATTTAACTCTCTAGATCAAAAGAAGAGTCATGTTAACACACAGGAAATTCAATTTATTTTATGAAATTGGGCTATGCTATAATCTGACTCTGACAGAAGTCAGCAGTAGATAGCATAAAAACAACAAAAAAAAAGTCCTCTAAAAACACTTTAATCTGGCAACTACACAGCCAAATTCTGCCCACAGCTCAAAGAGGGGATAAAGCAGCAAGCATGAATACGTAACAGAAAGTAGAGTCTGTCCTGAGTGTTCAATAGTAAAAACCACAAGATGTTTTTTAATTAAGAAGACTTCGTCACTCTCTGACCATCTGCAGCTCACAAATGTCATATCTCAAAAAATCTCATTGTGTGCTTTAAACCCAGCCTTTGTCTACTAGAAGCAGTGCCCCCCTTGCTACACCGGTAAAAGGAGATCTAATGGCTTCTTGCTTAAAAGGCTTCCAGAAATCCTGTAGCAGGAAAACAGTCATAGAGGCAGTGCAAAAGGAGTCAACCCAGAGACAAAGCAGCAAACATAAAACTGTCACAGAAGGTAATTAGTGACATCCATCCACCTAAAGAGGCTCTTCTGCAACCTTTCCAGGTGAAATCCTGCCCTCAGGTACACCAAAGCGTCCATAATGTATTCCCAGACAGTTCTGGGGGGTAAACTCATTTGTACCAAGCAAGAGGGATCCCAGCAGCCTTGTGATCTGACTGCAGCATCAGGTAATATTAACATCAGTTTTATACTTCTGCTAAATTCAGAGGAATTATACAGAAGCAAGTGAACACAGCCTAATCTAACCACTAGCCCCACACCGTGAGACATCAATGCAGCAAATTCCTCTACAGAGCACCATGGCAGACAGACAGACCACAGCAGCATCTCACACAGCACTATCAGCTTACATCAACAGTTTCTTTATGCTGACTCCCCTGTGGTTCACCAGCATGGGGTGAAGTCTATAGAGACACCTTTAAAACACTGAGCATGCAGTCACTGAGTTCAACAGAGCCCTTCCACTGACTCCTTCAGCCTCTTGCTGGGGGGGTAATATCATCACGGCACTCACTGCTGCTTTATGGAAGACGTGGGCTGTTTTCTTTAGGAAAGGGGACGAGGGGGGCCTGCGGACACGGGAGGAGCGCTCTCACCTGAGGGCGAGAATGCACTGCTGGCAGAAGCGGTGCCCGCATCCCGTCTGGTGGGGGTTGCGCAGGACCAGGTGGCAGTGGGCGCACTTGTACCGCTCCTCCAGGCTCTCCACGAACCTGTAGTCGGCGTCGGGCTCGAAGTCCAGGGAGCTGGTGCTGGAGGAGTTCTGGCGCGTGAAGATGCCCGAGAGAGCAGCGGGTTCGTCACAGGCCATGGGAGCTGCGCGGGGAAGCGAAGCAGACCCAGGGAGAAGCTCTTCAAATACTCCCTGGCAGCCCCTCTGCCTCGGCTACCGCTTGCAGCAGGCTGCTGCTGGCAGGAGGGCTCTCATCTGCAGGGGGGAGACAGGTTTCAGAGGGAAACGTGGTGCCAGCTATGGAAGAACAATAAAACGCTCACAGAACCACATAACAAAGATCACGCTACATGCATCACAGCACGCTTCTTTGGGAAGGAGTTTCACAATCTGAAAATTATTCCACAGAATTGAGTTTTTTATGGTTTGGTGTGGTTTTTGATTTTTGTCTTTTTCATTTTCTTGCAGCAGTTCTTCATCTTAAAAAACTACAAGAGTCTCAGACACAGCTGGGGAAAGCAGAGGCTAAGCCTGGCCTTAATGCTCACCAGGAAAGTCTGCACTTAAAGTAGATCCCACCCACATGAATTTACAAGTTCATTGCACTGGTTCAAGCAGGAGATGGCTTTGTGGTTCACAGCAAGGAGCATACAAAAAATAAAAGGCAGCAGGGAGATTTTACCTTCAGTTTAGGTGTTAAAGGAGTTGAAGCCTCTTAATTTGACATCTTTCTTTTTCCTCTTGATCATTCATTTCTAGCCGTAATCTCTTATTTTACTTAACTATAGGCAAGTTTTTGGCTATATTAATTCTGTCTGAAAGAAGTGGTGGAAAAAAAAGAAGGAAAAGCAGGGTTGCAATCAGAAGTGTGACATAAGTTTTTCTTTCAACCTACCATAACTCATACACAGCACAGGAATGCAATGTTAATTTTCCAACAGGAAAAACCATCAACATTTGTTCCAAGCCTTAAGTCACAAACCCTGAGATTTGCTATCAGTCCCTCAACCTTGCAGTTGGTTTTTTTGCAAGTAGCTCAAGCCCTAGAGCCACACCAGTTGGCGTTTCTTGCAGCTTTGCATTCAGAAGACGTTTCCCTTACAGGACTGTACAAAAGCACAACACACCTCAGCTCCCAGATCATGTCATGAGGGAAGTGCTCAGTTTTACAGCTGTGCTGTGGGATGCTATTTCTCCTCTGCGTGCACCACCTGCCCTGTCAGCCACTGGAGTTACTCTTGCTGGCATCAGCATCTCTCTGAGAGCTCTCCCTCATCTCCTTTAAGGCATTTGCTGCTTTTGGAGGGAAGCAGGGCCAGCACATCACCACTAACAACCTTGTGTCTGGCATGAAACAGTGTGCCCAGTGCAGACACTCCACCCTCCCTCCCTGCTGCAGTGGAGCACCTCGGGCTTCAGACAGCAACATCCATTTTCCTTTCTACTTTAACAATCCATACTGGGCAGGGAAATCCTGCAAACAGATAGTGTGCCTGCTTCAAAAACACACCAGAGCACTTAACCAATTAAAATGTATTCCACAGCCAACATTTAAGTGCTCCTGTAACTCACCACCGTCATTACTGGTTGTACACAGTATTCACCTCTCCAGCTTGTGAGAGTCTCCCTGCTTTTCACCAGGCTGAATCTCTGACATGCTCCAGCACAACTGATCATCCAACGTTGGTAGCTCTCAGGAATATGAGCCGTAATCGTATTCCAGCCATTAAAGACATATTATTCCAACAGGAGTTTGCAGATTACCCTGTTGGGTCCCTCCAAATGAACAGCCTTCTGCTTCACACCAGACATGGCTGTCCATTTGCTTCTTTCATTTTTAAACAGCTGATCTTTCCTCCTCTGAAAATGGGGTTTCGGGTTCCCTGACACCTAATAAGGAGCAATTCTATTTTCCTCCTGTCAACCAGAGATGACAAAATGCAGCCTGAGGGATTACCAGTCTCATGTCTGGGCTGCCTCGGTAGCAGATGCCAGTAGCAGAGTATTCCTGCTGCTTCTAAGGCAGAGAGCTGTCACCATTAATTTCCAGAGCATGGACCACCCAGAGGATGAACTGCCTAAGAACTCACTCTGCCGTCGGTTGATGACAGCCCTGACACGAGTTTCCTTCCTCTCTCTTACTACTGCTCTCTTTCCCATTTACTTGGCATCCAATTTCCCCAGTCCTATTATGCTCCAGCACTTACCTCATCTGATGGTATGGTTTAGCAAGCTAATGCCACACTGTGTAAAAACACACTAAAATAAAAACAACAACAACAACAATGAATCCTATGTTTTACTCATTTTGCCTTTAGGGATCTTCCTTAACTCCAGAAACTCCATCTGGGGTGACATGTTTTAGGCAAAAAAGTTATGGGACACATTAAAAAGAAACAGTCAGCAGCCCAAAATCCCATCCAGAAACTCCTCCAGAGCTCTCACTGCTCTTTAAATCAACTGAAATCACTCTCATTTCTTTCTGCAAGGAGCACTCTGCTGTGGTACACCACCTTCCAACTCTATTGCTGAAATGAAAGCCTGTATCTCTTTAAATAGCTTCATAATGCACCCAACCCAGATCCCACTCCTAAAAGTGGAGACTCTTGGCATCTCCATGAAAGCACCTCCTCCAGCTCAGCCTCACCCAGGATAGCTCTGCACAGCTGAGGGCACCTCAGGGCACAGGAAAGCGCACCCCAGGTGAAAGGGGAGGCTGCCTGCTCAGAGAGCAGAGCGGAAACCTCTGAGTGCTCAGAAGAGAGAGTTCGCCGCTGCTGCCAGCCTTGCAGGAGCTTTGCTGCAGGGCTTGCAGCTGTTCTGCTGGAAGAAATGGGCTGCCCCAGGAGGGGGCCTGGGGATGGCAGTGCTTGCCCAAGCTGGAGAGGTGCCCGTGTGAATAAGCTGGGGAGACTCAGAGGAGCTGAGAACCAGCAGCCCTGTGCCAGCCAGCACTCGGTGGGATGCCGTCCAAACCAGCCCAGGCAGCATGTAATTCCCATCCCAGCACTCACCAGGGACTCAGGGCGGGTTGCAGCAGCTTCGCTCCCACTTCTGGCTTCCAGCGCATGGGCTCTCTGAACTGAAACCAAAGGGGAACCGTCAGAGGAAAAAGTGCTGTTTTGTGACAGTGAGAGCACCCCAGGGTTATCTGAATCAATTTCCTGCTTACGCTGATGCCTGGCCAGCGTAGGTAGGGGCTGAGGTAGCTTTCACTTCTGTCTGCTCACAGCTTCCAGCAAGGGGAAGGTGTCCTGCCTTTGTGTATGCTGCAATTTTTCAGCACGCGTGTGAACTGTAATGCTGGTTTAAAATAGCAGAGAACGTCAGGCTCGTGCTGCATAATGATGCTCTTGTGGCAGACACAGTGCATGCTGTAAAGGGATTTTCACTGCAACTCCACTGCAACAGCACACACACAAAACACCCCAATCTATGGAGACTGAAAATCTACACATTAAAACAAAAAGGATTTCCCTGTACTGAAATAAATAGAATTAATTCTGCCCACACATAAAAAAAAAAGTGGCATGAATCACTAGAAGCTAAGCCCAAGTCCTATAAACAGCCACCAATGAGTGGGAGCTCAAAGGCAGTGCAGTACAAAGAGCTCCCAGCTGCACCTTCCCACCACTTCAGCATCCCAGCCCTGCCTGCACCACGAGCTGCACAAGCCAAGTGCTTCTGGAACAACTCTTTCTATGCAGATGCCTTAATCTCACTGGAAATAATCCAAGTGGGAGAATTTTCATAACAAAAAAAAAAACTTTATAAATTGGGAGCTATCCTGTTTTAACTACCACCACACCAAACTGAGCCCTAACATTTTCCAGTAAAATGCGCCACACTTAAAATTGCTTCTTGTTCAGAAATTGAGCAGAACATTATAATAATGGGAAAAAGTAAGTCACGGGCATGACTTACTAGAATATATAATTGCATCAACACTTTAAAGTCATGTTCAAACAGCTCCCCTCCAGCACTGCTGCTCTCTATCACCAGCAGTCAGAATGACAGAGGCTGTGTGGAACCTTGGTATCACATTGAACTACTGTGGACAGATTAATGTCTTCTAGCCACAGAAACATACTTTCTGCACACAGGAAAAACCATTCCTTATCAGGTGGTTGCTTTTTCTAAAGAGAACATGTTTTTCCTGTTTTCTCTCGTATGAGGCCAAGCCCTCCTGAAAGGTTAGCACATTACCCCATGAGCTGTGAGTGCACCATTACAGCCAAAGCTTCCAGGACAGGAGAGCCAGGCACAGGGTGCCACCATGTCTCAGACTGAGAAGGGAAAATATCCAGGCTGTTGTCACAGATTTGATCATCACACAGGGACAAGGCAGGATCTCTGGTGCTGCCACCCAGGAAATGTGGCTGAGAGCCCAGCTTCTGCCAGGTTCACTGCATGAGAGGAGGGTGATGGTCAGCCACCCTCCAGGACTGGGGTATTCCCAGTAAATCACCAGCTTCCATGTCATACATACAACAGGGCACAGAAAAAGGTTATGCGCCTACTTTTCTGTAGCTCTACTTCAGCTATGTTGCTTTGCCCTAAGACACTTGGTAGGGACAAGTCTTAGAAGATGCCCTGTCCCTCCCTCTAAAATGATCTACCATTTATGGTGGATCAGAACTGTCTTAGTCACAGTGGGAAAAGTTCTGTCAAATCTGGAGGTCTAAGATCAAGTCACTTCATTGGGAGGTAACAGCAGAAACAGGATGGAGGGGAACACATCTTGCATTAAAACAACTCTCTCCAAGCTGCCTTAGAAGCTATTAAATTTATAAACAGATTAGCTGCCTCCAGTACTTTTGAATTAAAATAACAAAGTTGCATGATTTACTACTCTAAGGCCTTCCAAAGCTTCACTGTTTTGGGGACAAGAAATATATGCCCAAACTCAACACACAGAGTGGAAGAGATAACAGTTCGCTAAAGCATGACTAGAAGTATCTGTACAGTTTGAGATATATATTTAAGATACAGCAAGTTACATGGAGTCATGTGAAAACAGGAGATGCTGACATCACTGGGGGATCATCCTTGTCCCTTCCAGCCCAGGAAGAGTTGGAACATTTTGACTGCTGACAACAAAACACACTTGCAGAGTCCCATGTGGGAGAAGGAACCTGGCTGTATCAAGTGTGCCCCTCCAACAAAGGCTGAGGAGGGAAAGGATCCCCTGTTGCACCAACACAGACTCACTGCTAAGACTCAGGGCTCACTCCCACTTCACCTGGCAGCAGGGGACCTCAGGAACTGCTCTGCTGCTGTCCTAATCGCTGTAAAGCTGCAGGGCAGTGACCAGCTGGTACCCAGGAGAGAGTATTTCTAACAGCAACAATTTCCTATTGGCTATGTGCCTGAGCCCCAGGGATGTTGCTGCAGAGTACAGGAGAATAAACATTTTCTTTTGTGTATAGACACCACTATACCACGGAAGTTGCAACTGTAATATTACCTCATCCTCAAGGCACAGTAAAACCTTACTAAGCAAGCATCAGTTTGCTCATCTCTACAGGCAAATTTTCACTAAGCAGAGAAAGACAGTAGGGTTTCCTTTGCACAGAGGTACAGTCAAGCATTACGATAAATTCCCATAAGACTAGATTTCATCAGGGTTTTAAGCCACAGGTTACAACACAGCATTTAAAAAAAAAATTAAAAATACACTCTTACAACTAATGAAGTGTGTCTGGTGCTGAAGCAGCTTTATTTTACAGCCAGTTTACTTACTTGCTACATCTACTGTTTTCCCTGGAGGTTCTAAAAATAAATAAATAATTAATTCTGCATTATCAAGAAGCCTATTTGTAATCAACACAATATTGTTATGCCTTAAAATAACCTCATTCACAGCCAGAAAATAACCTTGTTGCCATCACTTCTGTGACAATCCCTGAATGTTTCATCACCTTCCCAAGCACCAACAGAAATCTCAGTAAGAAGGCTCTGCTTCTCACCCCTACAATATCCTGGCACCACTTTGCTGGTCCAGGGGGTGAACTTATTACCCGAGATGTTTTTGGGTCTGCAGCCTTCTCCCAACCCCTGTGTGCCAAGCCCCTGAACAGCCCTTCAGAAATAATTCTGGCAAAGTTAAGCTCCTGCCAGCATTAATAAGACACATTTTGGTAAAGCCATACCTGGAAACTGTAGCTGGTCTTCAATGGGGAGAAAATGAGAGAGAGACAGAGAGAGACTGTACCAATGTGAGCTTTGTGGTTAACACAGCAGTATGAGCATTTTTAAAACAGCAAGGGAGTGGAAATCCCCCAGAGTAGCTTTGAAAAGATCATGTATAAAAATGTTTTAGAAGTGTTAGGATAAAAGGCAAGCCACTGGAAAGTATTTTGCCTTACTGCAACGATGTAGGGACTGCAGATTTTACCATCCGGAGCAACACAAGGTTACCAAGGATGTTTCTCACAGCTGGAACCCAAGATACAGAGTAGACTTCACCTTCCACAAAACTGGTGAGTGATGTGATCAAAGAAAAAGTACAACGGCAGCAGGAAACACACAAGGAGAGAAGAAACACCCAGGTCCAGTCCTGTGAAGCCCTCCACAGTAGCCTCGGCAAAGCCAGGCGAACCCACCCACTGCAGGAAGTGAAGTGGCAGCTCACAGAGGAAGCAGCACTGCCTCGGTCACATCAGCTCATGCCAGGCTGCACAGGCATGTCACATTCAGGCAGAACTCTCAAAGGGAAATAAAATCCATTTCAAGAAAATAAGCATTTTATTTGGTTTTGTAATAACTTAAGTGGCTATAAACGCTAATGGTTTTGTAGTCTGAACTTAATTGTGCAGGCAGTATTCTTGGCAGTCTCCATCTCCCCCTTTCTGCATCAGCCTCCCTCCCCAGTCCAAAATGTGCTGCCCTCGTGGCAGTGCCTTAGGCTCCATCTCTACCCCTGCTCTTTCTTCATCCTCCTCTGCCCTCTTCCTTTGCTTTCTCGTCTCTTGTTTTCATTTGTTTTTCTTCCTTTCCTAAAGGAACCTATTGTATTTTCTCTGAAAGCAATAATTTTTAAGTCTCCAGTTCTTTAAAATACTAATTTTCCAAATAAAGTTTCTATTATCTTTTGCACTAAATAAAACATATACCCTCTTTTGCCTTTTCCCTTTAACTGAGCTTTCTCCCAAAGCATTTCTAACCTATTTCAATTTCCATCTCCCCTCCCAGGGGGTGTGTCTCAACCTACAGCATGTTTTCCTGAACCTTCCATGAAGCTCTGCAACAGACAAATCAGTGCCTCACAAAGTCAGTGGCAAAGGGAAAGGCACTAATTTGCAGGCATGCTGCTTCTTTATGGGATCAATTGAATTGATTTGAGTTGCATTTCTCAGCACAGCCTAAGCTCCCTCCTACAGTCAAGCTTTTTAACCCAGAAGGTGTTCTTTCATCCCTGCCACCAGCACCTGTCCTCAGGTTGCTTCCTGGTCAGGCTGAAGACTACACACCACCTCCAACCAGGCTGGCACCAGAACAGCCCAACAGCTTGTGCACAGGCTTTCCTTGAGCCTGGCAGCTCTGAGGGGAAGGCACATCCAGCTGGATTCCTCGGGGGGAGGCAGTGCTGCAGAAAGCGTGGTGCTCTGCAAGCACGGCTCCAGGAAGCACCATCTGCTTCTGGGAAGCTTTGGGGAAAACCCCAAATGGAGAAGTTGAGTGGGAGCAGGATCTTAATTTTAAACAGTTTGACTTTGCAGATGAGTAGAGAGCAGCAGGCCAGTGTTAATGCTCGTGAGCAGCCCCTGACCTCCTCCAAGCACCAAGCACAGTGCTGAAACCCTCACCAAGTTTCCAGCAAACTCAAGGGGATGAACTTGAGTGAAAAGACAGACTGCAACAGCATTTAGGAAACAGAATGAAGGAAGAGACTGAAAAACAAAATAAAGAAACAAAAGTTACTGGGAAAAAAAAACAGTAAGGGACAGAGAGCAAGACAACTAACAGGCTTTAATTTTTTATGTTTTAGTGTAGTGAAGCCAAAGTGAGTCCTCACTTTTCCTAACAAATAATTGACCATTACAAATTTAGCAGAACTAGGTCTTTGGGGCTTTCAAATTCACATCTTTCTCTGCCCCACCATTCAGTTGGTTTGGCCAAGAATATCTGTTTAAGGCACAAGAGATTCTTGGTTTTAATTTTCCATGCCCAGTTCCTTTGACTCAGTCTTAATAAAGAACTTTACCAGCATCTATACAGAAAACTATGAATCAACTAAATGGTTATTCATCTGAATAGGATGAGCTCAGTTTTTTTTTAACACATACAAGTGTCTGATGACATGTAGACACACATTTTTCTAGCCACAGCTGTCACTGAAAATGTAACTGCTAATGTAAAAACCCAGATGCTATCAGAGACCCCACGAACTTGCTGTTGGGAAAGTGGTGACAGCAAAGATTGTCACCATTTTCTTTTCTTAAAAAGAAAAAAAATAACAGGAGAAAGGATGTGTTCTTAAAAAGTTCCTCCCATGAGGACAGGCTGGAGATCTACAGAGGTAAGAAGCAGGAGCAGTGCTTTCCCACGGCCCCTTCTCCAAATGCAGTGGGCAGTGGAAAGCTGTGCTGCTCTGCCTGAGCATGCTGCCACAGCCAGGCAGCCACAGCATTTTTTTGTTTCTTTCATAGGGCCACATTCTAGTTTGAAGCACATGGATATAGCAGACAAGACTTAGCACAGGTCTGACCATTTCATGTCTCACAGCACCGACTTTGGGAAAAACTGCTTTCCAGATGGTGCCTAACCTTGAGGTCTGGTTAGTCAGTAGGTGGCTTTGCATAATAATTTTAAGTAACTTTTATATTTTGATATAATCTTCTGCAAAGTAAGTTCACAGCAACATACATACCCATACAGAATCCCTGTATGCAAACATCAGTATATTACACACAAAAACTTGCTTTAATAGTCCCACTCCCAGAGACAAACATGCTTAACTACAAAGCACTCTGGGCAATCCCATATCAAAACCACTGTGGTTTAGGTGCAGAGAGCTTCTCACACACTTGTGTATTTACTGCAGTATTGAGCAGGGGAAACTGGAAATTTCTGCAACATTTTTATTAACAATACAGCATGACTCAAGTTTCCTCACTATCCCGAGCCCAGCCACACACCAGGGTAAAGAGGTTAGCTTCTTTCCTGGGCTGAGGGAAGACAGTGGAACAACTGCACACTTGCAGCCCAAACTGGCACTGATAAGGGACTGATGACTAACAGTGTGATCCTTAACCCTTCACAGTTATTGCCGAGAAACTTGGATAGAAAAGCCCCAGGAAGCAAAAGAAGAGGTTCTGAAATGCTCACCTCAGGGCCCAGACCCAAGGGCACACTGGCTGTAAGGTGTCCCAGCCAGCTGCTGGGTCCTGCAGCAGCACCCTCAGGCTGCCACGCTGCTCTGGGCAGGGAATGCTCCCAAGGAACAGAATGTCTGCGAGACAGCAACTACCTGAATCCCTGCAGCCACCACCAGCTGCCTCCACATCATCAGGAGACCAAGGACATTACAGCTCACACAGACTCCCTAAAAAACCAGAAAAAGGAGTATCTCTCCCAAGCCAGATGATTGCTGATGATGGATTATGTATACTTATGCAAAATCAAAGGGTCAGACAAAGAGCTGAAGAGGACAGAGGGTTATAGGATAATTTAAAGGTGGGCACAAATAAATTCCAGGAGATGAAGCACCCTACAAGTCTACACCTGCCCAGTGAAGGGATTTTGCAAAGTGACCCAAGCAATATGAGGCACAGAATTAAGAGCTCCTGACCTGTCCCACAGCTTTGACAACTGTGTAAGAACTGCACCTGCCTTAGGGAGCCTGTGCGGTGAAGTAAAGAACTGTCTGGTTTTGCCCTCTGCACTTACCCAAACTCCTTCTGTCCAAGTCTACAAAAGCCACTTTCTAGCTTTAAAATCTTGTTCCCTCCTGGCTGTGATTCCTTATCCTCTCAAAACTCCATAAATAACCAGTGAGCACCACAAGCTTTTCTTTCTTCCTCCATGGTGTTACTCTGAATCTTATCTTTCAGCAACTTACAACTGTTCAGTTTGTAACCCTAAAGTTTCCTGCCAGGTACTCACAGACGTGCCCTATCGCCACACACCATCTTCCTGCACAGGCTGAACTCTCAGCCTCTCCCCTCTGATATCTGGAGTGTGGATGATGACCAGCCCAGAGGTAGCACCATGATCCCAAGCTTCCCCCACAGCCCTTCTTCTGCACAGCCTGTGTCACAACCTGACACAACCAGACCCTGCTCCACTCAGCTCCCTAACCTTCATCTCTCTCTCAGGCTTTAGGGTTAGATCTTCACAACACCTCACCAGCTTCTCCTGCTTCATGTCTCTGTACAATACAGTATTTCTTGTCTACCAACACAAGTAAAACTGTCATCCATCACCATCTGGTTTTCACCAAATGAAGGGTTTGGGTTGGAAGGGACCTTAAAGATCATCTCTTTCCAACCCCCTGCCATGGGCAGGGACACCTTCCACTAAACCAAGTTGTTCAAAGCCCCATCCAACCTGGCCTTGAACACTTCCAGGAATGGGGAAAACAGTCATTTCCAAACACTTGCTTCTCTTGAAATGTAATATTTTACTCATTTATCCACCCTGTGTGCTACCACAGGGATAATTTTAAGCCACAGCTACGACCATGTCACCTCTCACCATCCCTCCACTTTCCCACTGCACTGAAACCTCTTCACTTTCAAAGCCTGTTCTAGTCTCCTTCCACTTGCCCTGCATCGCCTCTAATGATATAAAGGTTTCCTCTTTGTCCAGGGAATGATAACAGGCTCTACTGCCTGCTTGTTATGTATTCGAGCAAGTGTGTGGTGAGGGGGTAGATTCTTTTTTTTTTTTGAGAGATATTAGCAGGCTTCAAATCTCTTCCCAAAACTCTACTTTAAATCTCTTCTCCAAGATCTCCTTTACCAAGCAGCTGGGAACAACTGGCTTCTGACTATCATGGTGATCCAGAGGGTTGCACTGTCTCCTACTGCTCCCACATGCAGGCACGTCCCTCCCTCTTGATGTGAAACTATAAACTCCCTTCAGCCAAGGGCTATGGTTCTGCCTCCTGCTCGCACAGAGGAGTCCTCAACCACAGCAGACGCTTCTCTGCATAGCAGAAATAAGATAAGATGATCAAGGCTAGCAGCAAAGGTGTCCTGGGTGGTTTTAGGCTGAGTGCAACACATCACACCTCACCACACCTTTTGAGCAATTGCTTAGCTCAAAAGCAGTAATACTACACAGTCCTCGGACAGAAGATGAAGTGAAAAACCAGCCAGGCCAAGGCTCAAGCACAAGGGCATTCCAGAGCACCCCAATTTTACCTTCATCACTAAACCCACACGCTCTGTGTGCAATCAGCAGGGGAGTTTAAAAATACAACTGTCTCTGCTGCCAGCCTGGAGATGTGCCTGACCTGAATACACCCAGCTATTTTTAGCGCATCACTGCACTCCTTTCAGCCATCCTGTATTTATAAAACGGAAGTTATGAGGAAAGTTGTTCTTGGCTGGCACCGGGAAGGCACAGCCAAGCTAACAATAGGCAGAGCAATTCAAGGAGTGCCAACAATAGGAGCTCTTCATTTTTCCTTCTAAATATGAAGAGTGTTGAAAATGTTTGGTTAAAGCCTGCTGCCTCAAGATGCTCCCAGAGTGCTGTTAATCAAGGCAAATCAGAAGAGTCCCTGCACAAGCACAGAGGGGAGATTCCCCCACCCAGCAGCATTCAGCTGACACCAGCGGGGACGCTTGTTACAGTTCCCTGCCGTCTGAAAAGATCAGAGCCGCAAAGACATTCTTCATTCATCCGAGCAGTCCCGGCTTTGTCTCCTTCCCAGCCCCCAAAATTTCGGCCCTGCGTCAATCTCTGGGGCGAGCAGCGGGCCTACCTTTCCCTCCGGCATCCCCGGGGGGGCGGCGGCCGTGGCGCATCCCGGGCAGGGCTGGGCTGAGCCCGGCTCCGCGGAGGGAATCCCGGCTCCGGGGGCGAGGGCTCCGCCGCCCCTCGCACAACTCCCGGGGCGCCAAGTTCGCCTCTGCCACCCGGGCCTCCTCTCTAGGCGGAGAGGGGCATCCCCGAGCAGACTTCCCTCCACACCGCGGGGCTGGCTGAGGGACTTCAGGGAGGTGTCGTTCCCCGCCAGCCCGGCCGGCACCCACCGCGGCCGCCCGCGGGCCCGGCCCCGCTCC
>VXBQ01007270.1:0-24767 GCA_013400175.1 Phainopepla nitens | reverse complement strand
AAAAAAAAAAAAAAATCCTGAAGATGAATCTTACCACTGTTAACAATTAAACTGTAAAAATGTATCATCTAGATTTTGTATTGGTTTTAAAGACCAGAGAGCAGCCAGATTTGTGTGTAGCTGGTGAGGGTACACTAAAGACTCATGACTCCCAGAACACAAGTTTCCATGACCACAGATTCCTTGGTGCTTGTTTTAAAATGCTACTTTACTTAGACAGGGGGGGTCATCTGATGCTCACATAGTGGCTAAGCACCTACTCTGATGCAAAAGAAAATTTGTAAGAAGGACCTTTTGTATGACACCTCAGCACACCAGTGAAAGCTCTTCAGAAAGAAAAATCTCTCAAGTTTGATCTGAGAATATTTAAAAATGAAGAACTAAAACAAAGGTAAACACTTTAACTGCAACTCAGGTTACAACTATCAAACTTTAATACTAGATTTTCAAATGAAATACAATCTGATAGTACAAGAACTTCCCTTTGCACATTAAAAAATACCTTATTTAACTGCTAAACTGATCATGAGACCACTCAATTTATCTGTGAAAAAAATCTAGGGAGAGCACATTCCATCTGCATAAAAAGTCTCATTTTAGTCAAGGGCAAATCTAGTTAATAATAAAATAGAGTTTAAAAGACTTAGACACCACTTCAGCTAAAAGCAAAAAAAACCCTTTTGAAATAGTATGACAGTCAACATAAATATTATTACATAATCAAGAATGCATTATTTTTCAATAGCTTAATTCAGATCACACAGTTTCCAATAGCGATACTCATACTTGGAGCCTGGTTTACTTAAAAGGTAGAGGCATCTCCTTTAAAAAAAATCAAAATGAACAAAAAACCCCCAGACCCCAAAACACTGCTAGGCATCAATCAAAGTTTCAGATGAGAAGGCAGTGAAAAGAGTTTCTTTAAAACTCCTATAATTTGGAAGCAATATTAATATCTAAATGCAGATTTTACTGAGTCAATGAAATTAAACACCCTCATCCTCCCCCCAATACCCTCAACTCATGTAATCAACTTTGCCAGAAATACAGCAGGAGTCAAGAGATAATCACTTAAAAGTAAGACTGGGTTTGCAGCAGGTAACTACTCATGATCCTCTACCAGCACCACCAGCCTCTACACTTCCCTCATTAATGCTCGAGCAAGGTATCAGTGATCTAACAAACACGAACTGCAGACAGTCATTCTCAGAGGAATGCAATTTTACTGTCCTTACATTAGAAGAATTAGTGGAATAACAAATTAAATTAATACTTCTTGCTAGATGGTTCCTCTCCTGTCATCCCCCTGGGTGGTGGAAGCTGCTGCCACTCTGTCCTGCCCAGCCCACAAGACAAGACTGCATCAAGAAACTGGACTCCTGCTTCCACTTAAATTCTATGAGTAGAACACGCAGGAGATTTAATAAATTGGGTACAATAGCTCACTGAGTCTTCCAAATACTCTGAAAGAGGAGTATTTAACAAGCCAGTACCTTTTAAAAAAAGCTAAGATGTTCTGGGAAAACATGAAGAGAAGACCTGCATTTAACAAGTGTGTGAAATGCTTCTACTGTTATCTAAACAGGGCCAGACATTCTGAACCTAAAGCCATTATTTTCTTTCACTAAAAGGTAAAAAAAAAAAAAAAATCAAAAAATTCACACACACAAAAAACTTCAACACTACATTTAAGTCTCCTACAATATTATCTATTTCTAGATTTGCCAGACTACTTTGCTGTAGTTAGATGCTTGACTATAAAGAACTGTAATAAAATAAATAGAGTAAAAATCAGTTAAACAAAATCTTGGTGTGTTGAACATTTATTCATTTAAGAAGTTAGCTTCCTTCAACAGTTATTCATACAGAGGAGGGCTGCAGTGTAGGCATTGTTCTGCTGTACAAGTCTTCGGCATAAAAATATTTTTATACAGGTGGTCATCGACGTCGTTCCGTTTCTAGTTCTTAGCTTGCTCCTCTGGAAAACTGGTCTGATTCCTGTGAAGGCTTGCTCTTTTCTCCCCTTCATTATTTGGAAAAAAAAAAAAGTACACTGATACAATTTTTCAAATGTGGGAGTTAGCATAATTCTGCTTCTATTTCTTCAGTGCAGAGTGGACTGAGATTCTGTCTGAATTCCGATGAGCGAGGGCGGCTGCTGGCCGCTGCCGGCGGTCAGCACGGGCCGGGGGTTGAGGCGAGGAGGCAGGGAGTTAGCTGGGCGGATGAGCGGCGGGGGAGGCTGGTTTAGGGTCGGCCGCGGCTGAATGAAGCGCGCCTGCTGCTGGAGCGGCGGAGGCTGGCGGTGCAGAGCAGGAGCGGCGGGAAGTGCTGGACGAAGTAACGGGGGCGGCTGATTTAAAGTTGCCATGGGAGCGGCAGGTGCTGGAGCAGATGCCTGTGCTGGAGGTGAAGGGCCTAAACACTGAGTGGCCGGAGTGCTTTGTGCCTGCACAAAGGACAAAGACAAGACTGCGTGAACAGCCATCCCGGCCAGGACGTGACGCAGTCGGGCTGCCACTGGCCACTACACAGGAAACAGCATTTAAAAAAATAAAACCAAAGAACTGAGGAGTTACTGACAAGAAATCACCAACCAAAACATTATAGACAGCAGAACTAAAAATATTTACGAAGCAAGTCTTCTTCTAGAACAAGAAGTGTATTTTAAGACTAAAACAGTAACGTGATCGTCACTATCAAAGGTGCAGTCCTGCTCCCGGCTGGTTAACGACATTGGCTGAAGTTCTATGCAAGCTCATCATCATTCTGTAGAATGCGGTTTGCCACTCCACACCAGTTAACCTTATATTTTATCACTAAATAAAATGCTGTTCCTCAACCCATGCTTACTTATTTCTGGTACACAAAACACACCTCATCTTCTTCATCAGTGCTCTTTCCTGATGGCACATTAGAAGTATTTTTTGTGTCCTCCCCTAAAGCAGAAGCATCACCATTAGAAGCCAGGGTTCCTTGTTCCGCTTCCCATTCCTGCAATACCTCCTCTAAGTTAAACCGACGCCTGTAGTTTACAAAGAAGTTCTTCACTTGGCCAACAGTCTTGTTGCCAATTACATCTGCAATAGCTTGAAAATCTTTACCATATTTTCGGACACCTGGAAGGCAAAGTAAATAACATAGCTGTGAAGAATCAGTCAGACACAGCTACGTGTGATGTATTTATAGAGAGAACCTATGGGACCTGCAAACCGAGGACTCGCTAATTAGGAGAACTTCTCAATTAGGAGAAGGCCTCAATTCCCATTAAAACAAAGTAATTTTTAATAGCACAGCTATCAACATACAAATCAAGAACTTTATTAAAAGGTCATTACCCATTCTTCTTAACAGATCCTGGCTTACTCACCAAGCCTCTCAACCTAAAACCACAGAGATCTGGCCTCTGACAAACACAGTGACTCTTTCAGTGTGCTCACAGTAAGGGCAGAAGCCCAAGACCAGCTCAAGAGGGGAGGAAGGGTGACTGAGCATGTGTGAATAGCTGTAAACAGAATAAAGTGCTAGAAATATCAAGTGACAAACACTGAGAGCTCCTACGGGTTCCCTCCAGGCCAGCTGCATGTAGATGGTTCTTTCCCACAGCCAGTGGGGCAGGAGTGGCAGAGGGCAGAACAGGGGGGCACAGTTCAGTGATCACAACATACTGCTCATTCTTGCACTTGTGACATGCTCGACTCAGGCTCCACAGAGCAACTGGCAAGTGTTCACCTCACAAAAGTCTGTTTGAAGCTTTCTTCACCATTCAAACTGGGTAGAAAAATCTGGGGGTTTGGGACAACCATCCTGGAGAATGTAAATATATTTAAGCTAGTGGTGTCTGCCTGTATTATAAGATGGGCCTGCACAAGCCTCCAGGATTAAATCTCCTACTGATAAACAGCATGACAGGTGATCTTTTGTGTTGTTCTTTTCATTAATTTTTGTGCTGACAGTCACTTTTGTTTATGAGCACTTCAAAAGAAAATCCCAACAAATATTTTAAATACTTCTAAAATAACATTTGCATATAACACAAAAAACTATCGAGTGCAACATTCCATAGTTTTTAACTTAAAATTTGAATTCTAATAAAAAGTATATTGATTTTGTTGTGTTTAGGGTATGTGTTGAGTTCTTCCCCTCTCTTGCTTAAGAAAAAAAATCCTCAACCTCTCCCACCTCCTAGAACACAGCTTTTAGCTGCACAAACTGTATTTTTAATTACGGTGTCAAAAAGTTTGGCGATTTGAAGAAATAAACCAATTTTGTTCCAGAATGAGTAAACAGAAGATGCTCTTTTTTTGCTGTCAGTTATGCATGAGTGAATTACAATTTGACTTCTCCTGTGAAGCTCCTGATAGTTAAACTCATTCAGAACATATTACAGTTCTTAAAGGACAGGCACTCTCTCATTACAAGAAAAGAAATTTATGCCTGATTTCATGCCTCACTTCAGAAAATAAAGCAAAGTGTTCAGAAAGTGAGAGTTGTTTCAAATCTGAAAGCTATGTTCCTTTTCAACTTAATTGTGAAGAGTGTGACCTTCAGTTTGTTCTGCTTCTTTCTACTTTCCTTGTTATTAGGCAGCTCTGATGTGGTAATGCACACTCCCTGCAATTTAAAAGGAAAGTTCACCTCCAGGATAGTAACAAATTCTGCAGCTGAAGCTGATATTTCAGCTGTCAGGAGCCCAGCTACATTATTTAGTGTGTTTTTCTGGGGCGTACAAAAGAATACAACGCTCCTGATTGCGGTAACCTTGGAAAGATTTCAGAACCACGTGGGAGGGCATGGATCCAGGCAAAGCAAAGACAGGGATTTGGCTCTGTGCTTTATCAGCTATACAAGGTATCAGCTATACTCCTTAAAAGCTATGTGTGCCCATAGAACATTGCCTCCAGTATTTTAATATTCTTTGTCTGCCCTACCATTACCACCCTTACTGATTTATAATGAACATGAAACATCCACTGCAATATATCTAACATCCTGGGCAATTAATCAAGTGAACAAGGTGCCCAGCAGAACAAAGCACATTTCTGTTAGAAAACGAATATAGACTTTGAGAGATTTCAGCCTTTTCTGTTACTATGCTGGCTCCACTTCCTTCAACCCTTAATCTGCAAAACAACTGAGCCTGTTGGTTATCTTCTACTCAGGTTGTCAAAAAATAAGCTCTTAATGCCTATTTCCAAGCAAACAGCTTGAAAACAAGGTGTTCCTGCCTTCACTGAGAACCCAGCTCTTAAAAAAATCTAAATAAAATTTCCTTAGTTTAGCTACACACAGAACTACTCATTTTGGATTCTTTTCAATGTTATTACTACTGCTCTACCACAATGATGTACTAAAAGCCTTTAAAGCCACATAAGAAATGGAGAAAATTCACTGTGTGTTTATGAAACTTTAATGTATAAGGTGATGGCATAACTCTAAGAGTTGTTGCCAAGCCACCATCCTTGTCGAACTGGTGCACATTACTCATGTATCCTTATACAAATTCCGTGCTAAATACCCCCAAATTATTTCTCACATGTTCAATCTGTTATTCAGTAAAAATAATTTTATTAGGCTGATGAAAGTGAAGCTCAAAAAGGACGATTGCACAGCCTCACTTCACATTTATGAATGGTTTTCTCCCAGCTCATTTGAAAGCAGCCCAGCTCACAGGAATCCTTCAAGCTCTTCAGAACTTCACCCAGCTGCAAAGGTACACTGGAACATATGCATGCTCTTGATTACAGCATTTCATCTTGAATATCTCTTTGAGAAACTCATAAATCCAAGTTTGATGCTGTTTATGCTGTTTCATGTTGTACAGCACAGCAAACACACGATTAATCAGGGTGCAAAGCAATATGATACAGCACCACATTGAGGCAGAAATAGTTAATGGGAGCTGCAGTTCCACTGTGATGGGATTACAGTGCTCCTGGCAACTATCTTATGTAGAGTTAGATCCTGATCGTCCCAACTGTTTTTATCTGCAATGCCATGAAATTCATGCACTGCTCTTCAACGCAAATTTTGTTGTCTTGAACAAGTGTTAAAACATTTTTGCAACTGCATTTTCATGACCAAGATCTTAGTTTGAAAATATGATCGTGCTTATACATTTCTGTACGTAAAAGTTTGTAATTTAAGAACACTAACTGATGAACTAGCCCATTACATTCAGCAACTATTCAAAGCTGAACTGTTACCTGATAAATTATACTGCAAATATATTGGCTCAGAGATCATAAATCTGAGTCCACAACCCCATTGCAGGCACCCACACTGCTTTTAAGATTACACACAGCTCTATTTTAAGATAAGTTTTCTCATTACCTCTTCCTTAGTTACTGGCAATCCCTTGAGATTAGCCTGCAGATAACGAGTTTTTTTCATGTTTACAAAAAACAGTACCAAAATTATATTACTGCAGATTAAATTTACAATTTCCATGGTTAGATTTATTATCTGAATTCAAATGAACAAATCATGTAAGTGCCACCTACCTGCTTAATGCTTATGATTTCTGTAAAATTATTAAAAAGCACATGCCAAAATATACCAATACATTTAATTAAATAAATCTATTTTAAAGTGTACAAACAAAATGGGCCCATGTTCAAGTCAAATTTCAAGTCCAAGCCTAACGCACATTATGGAAGCTTTTAGTAGAGCAGCTGTGGCTATCTTCTAAAAACAAAGCCAGGTAAAAACACAGCATAGCTCCCTCGTACCTAGAGTCTAATACCTCAAACAATTGCTTTGAAGCTCGAAATCAGGGTCTTTTAGCCTGAGGGATGGGAGTTAATACACACAGCACTCTCATTCCAGGAGACAGAGCAAGCAGTAAGTAAGGGAAGGTAATTAGAACTCTTGGTTCTTGTCATCAGGATTCTCTCCCATCTCCATTTTATATAGCAACAAGGGAAGGGCACCACAGAGGAAACAATACATATAAGAAGCACATGTCAATGAAATCAGACTTCTTCCAGAAGGCCTATTTTTTACCCCTCCCTAAGGGTGACTACCTTTATAAAACACAGAACCATCCCTAGAGACCAGAAGACTAGATCTCCTCTCCAAGGAGTCACTACCAACCCTCAAACTAGAGTCTGAGAAAAAGAGAGTATTTGTCTTGCTGGTCACAGAGTGCCATAGCTTAATGAAAACTGAATGTATTCTTATCACTTCCCAAAATGTTGCTTAGTGAGAACTCCAATAACTAAACTATGAAAAGGTAAGATGGTTTGAGTCCTTTCATTCTAAGGCAGGCACAATGACCCTGGATTTTCCCCACTCTTCCAACAAGCCTATCATACTAGAGACAGGCATCTCCTTCAGTTGCATCTGGGAACAAAATACTGAAGTATTTAGCAATAGTGAGAGATTGAACTTAGGACAGGGGACAGTTTGGAGATGCAAATCCAAGCCTGAGGCATGTCAGGTGAAAGGCATGATTTAAGACACACCATGTCTTTCTGCATTTCCATTCACACTTCAAAATAACCTAACTTTAGGTTCAGTCATCTGACTAACAAATAAGTACAAGGCATGGCATACCTGACAACCTTACACCAATATCCTCATCCACTGAATATTTTATACTAAAACTCAGTCTCTCATTTTCAAGGTCAAGAATACAGAGGAATAAAACAGATAGATATAAACTGAGCTATCATCTTTATAAAAGATCATCCACATAAGTGAGTCAATATATGCCTTCAAGCCAGCATCTCCAGATATTTCCTTTACATGTTCCTTAATTTGGCAGTGCATGCTAATACAAGAGTCGGTTTTCCTTCATATAAATGAAATAAATGCAAAACAGCCTACCAGAAAATGCTGGGGTTTTAGCCCAGTAAGACTGGTAGTCAAGCATCCATATCCTGCTTCAGACTCTTAAAAGACCTAACGGGTAGATACTTGTCCATTATTCCCTCATGAACAGAGAAAAGCAACAGTAAAGCAGATTTACTTCTGCTTTTTTCCTACTTTAGAAAACTGTAGATGTCTTAAATGCTTCAAATTTTATTACTTTAACTATTGCTTTAGTCTTCCACATTATAGAAATTCATATAAAGTTATTTAGAAGATGATTGAAGGGACTTTCTGGTACTACTACAGTTGTTAAATCCTGCTAAGCTTTTCTCTTTAAAAATTAACATGGGTAACAGAAAGCCTAGTGTTGTGTTGCTTGAATAAATGCCTTAAATATTCTCAATAGTTTTGCTGCTTTCCTGGTGACCAGATGAAGTTTAGCTTTGCATTAGAAGGAAATACAAATATAAGCCTAAGCATCTCTTCAAATCCTTTGCATCAGATTTCAACTTGCTGCTACTATTAACATACCTTGTACTGCAAGAAGCTGCTCTTCTGTGGTCCAACGGGCATTGATTTTCTGATTAGACTATTAAAATTAGAAAAATGGCACAAAGATCATTAAACTGTTTCAGCAGCAGCAAAACATCTGAGCATCAATGTGTTTTACTTGCACTACATTTTGCAAAATAGGTAAAAACGTCTTGCTTATAAGCCATAAATTTATAGTTTAAGATTGTTTTTATGCAGAGGAAATAGTGTTTATGGATGTGAGCTTAAAACCACACCAGCAGTTTTTCCTCTGTTTTACTCCAGTTCTTAGTATCAGCTATATAGTAACTTATGCACAAGCTAATGATCTTCATGCAGACAGAATTTGAATTTATAGTAACATTTATCTAAATTATTTGGACTTGGTGTTTAGAGCATTTTGCATTCATGTTATATTTCATAACCAAGCCTTTAAAACAAGAAAATCCAGAACGTCAGTAGTACTAGATCATTCATTTTAGATGCCAAAATATACATATAGTCATGTTTTCACACAGAAAACCATTTATTACTGGCAATCTACATTACCTATTTTTAATCCAAAAAGCCCCCATGTATCAGGGCTTAATTTCAGCTCCTATTATGGTGGACAGATACGACATTTCAGTTTTTTCTGCTTCTTTTTTCAACCAGTTGCCATAAAAAAAAAGCCTACCACCAATTTCGTGTAAAGAAGTTAGACTCCCCCCTGCATGTAATTTAATGGATCCAGTTTAAGCTGCTGCTGGAGTGCAAACACCAGGCTGTAGCAAAACACATTTCTGCAGCTTCCCACTAATGTAAGTGCAAGGCCACAAGTTTCAGTATTTATTCTGATTTACCTCAGGAGGTTTGAATTCTTCAATCCCGCCTTCCATTTTCTGTTTAAGTGCACTGTTTACTTGCTTAGCATTTTGAACCTTGGTCAAAAACAACAAAGTTAATCAGCTCCACAAAGAAAGTTGGTCACTTTACACATTTATCTTCACTAGGATTGCCACAAGTGTACCTCCTAAGTTAGAAAGAGAAATATTACGGTTTAAGGCTTCACTACTTTTAACTGTTAAAAAAAAAATTTAAAAAAACCAAACCAAAACACATCACAGTTTACTATGGAGGAAAAAAAATTAAGCCAGTCTTTCAAAAGAACAGTTTGTCTGCAGGAATATTAAAAGCTGTTCATAACAAGTAATTTTTCATAAGGCTGCATAGGTTCTTAAAGAATTAATAATACCCTAGACACAAAACTTCATTCTTAGAAATGTGATGTATTGAATGTATTAATTTATTAACTTCTTCCTTCTAAAAAAAAAATTAATGAGATGTTTCCAGTTAGTTCCTTCTGACAGATGCTTTTTATTGACCTGCGATCATTCTGATTTTCTTTAGGGAGGATTCTTGAAATGATTTAAAATATTTCTTAGTTTATAAAAAGAACAGACCTTCCAAACTGTACATATACACATCTATGAACCACTTAATTCTCACAATGTACATGAGGTAACATAGGTAAGAAAATAGTTTTGCATACTATGGTGCACAGCTATTACAAGGGTTCTTAAGCATGGACACAAAAGCAGACAGACAGCTCTGTGGGAGATTCCAAAGGCTGCATCTCTGAGATCACTGCAAGAAAAAAAAAAAAAAGGAAAAAAAAAAAAGGAAAAAAAAAAAAACAACCTANNAAAGAGAAACACAACCTGAAGGCTGTAACTCACCTACCCTTAGGCTAAAGAGTGAAACCCACCTATGCTATTTAGCCCCAGTCCTGCTGTGACAGAAAGAAGCTTATTTCTCCTGTAAAAGAACATAAGGGAGCAAAAACCCCATGAAAAAAACCCTTTATTCACTCCATGATTTTGCAACATGGCAGCTCTAAAAGGAGGCAAAAATCCCAGAAGATAAGCCTTGACTCTGTAGCCCCATTGCTCCTAGAAAGCAAGCATGCACATAACTACTGTACCCTTAGAAGCTGAATAATTACATGTTTCAACTTTAAATGCCAAAATTTAATTTCTTCATGCAAAGGATGCAGGCAATTTTCCTCTTAAAGGTGAAGACTAAAAAGGTTTTCTAAATTTAATAAGAAGTACAAAACTTATCAATTCAAACAGAGAAATAACTAGGTCCATGATTTCCACACGTCTTCCATACTTTCATAGTATGTGGGAAAGGACATCCAGAAATAGAGCTACAATTTAAAGCATAACAAAGGTAACTGTCTCTGCTCCATTGGTCTCATTTTCACTTTTCAAACAAACACTTATAACAAAATACAAAACAAAAATTCAAATCAAATGTGACTTTTCATTTTTCCTATCCCCAAATCTGTAGCACTGTTTTCATGCTACCCTTTTTTTTTAATGAGTCAAAAGTCATCTTGCTTCATTTTATCCAAAAGAGCAGATGAACGTAAAAAAAACAAAACAAAACTGGAGAACAGCTACTGTCCAGCATTTGTGGTGATAACTGTGGAACAAAACAAGGAAGACTCACATTAAAGAAGTTTCAGAATCTTCACAGATAATCTTCAAAACCATTACAATCAGAACAATCTGAGATGGAAAAAAAAAAGAACCAAGACCAATAACCCATGGTACCTGTCGCTTTAACGAGATTAGTTCCATATCCAGCTGTCTAAGAATTGTGTTGGCTGCATTGGGACTACAGGAAACAGCTATCACATCTTCCTGGGTCAGGTACATGCCTTTTGGTGGCCGGCATTTGGAACGCTGGGAATGGTGGCGATGCTGCAAGCTCTGATACTCTCTTCTACCCAGACCTATTTTGCTGGTCTGAACAGGCTGCTCATTATTGCCCTTTAATTTACAAGAAATAAATCATTAAAGAATAACAGTATCTTGTATGCAACTTTTCTAAAAAGAATGAAGTATCAGATAGCACTGCAATGTCATATTTATGACAAAAAAAATTTAAGCTAACATCCTCCTTTGCATGTAGTATCCAACTATGTCTCGCAGATGAGTTGATGGAACATACCAGTCATCTGCTGGATAAGCCTGCATTAGTCTAAGAAAGGTCAGTTTTCAAAACTTTTTTTTTAACAGGGCCACACCTACAGTAAATGTTATGGAAATCCCAGTCTGAATACTTTGACAGAGGGCAAACATTACACACCTCTTATGCACACAGATGTTAAGTAATATACATGTATGTATCTTGTTTTTAAAACAAATGATCAGTGACTTTACACATGTATTTCTGATCAGATATGAAGAATTTGGGCAAAGATTAAAGGAGAAAAATGACAACATCAGCCAGGCCAGGCAAGAATGCAAAATTACATTTCTCCCTGCTGTAAGCACTCTTTCTGTAGAGACTGTACTGTTTGGTTTGGGGGAACAGGGAGGGGCTGATTTGAGATTTGGAAGAGAGAGTATGGACATACCCCTGCAGTCATTATAAAAATCTAGGTAATTTAGAAAATATGAGCCTTTGTTATTTGCTCCTTTGGAAAGGAAAAGAACAGCAAAGAGGAAATGAAGTCTTTGTTTTGATATGTTTTGGCACCTAAACATTTCAGCTTTGTCTTCAATGGGGATTGCTGCACTGCTTCTCTGCATGTATGCAACTCCCTAAGAGCAACTGAGTAGCTTCCCTATAGCCCAGGAGCAGAGAGACAAAAATTACTTTCTCTGCAAGGATTTTCTAATTCAAAGCAATGCTTAGTACCAGAACAGAAAGAGAATGCAGGCTTTTCCCTACTTCAAGCAGCTCCCTACTGCTCCTCCGTGCTGGCATCCATACATGTTAAGAGAAGGTGGTCATCTGATCACAGTGACTGCAAAACCACAGGCAGCAGCCATTATTATTATTATTATTATCATGATTATTATTTTCTTTAGTAGTACAGAGCAGCAAACAGAGTCTTATTTCACTACATTTGACCTTGTGCCACATTCTCTTCCCCAGCTAATGTAACATCTTAATCCAGCCCACAGACTTCATAGAGGCCACCTTAAAAGCACTTCCTTGGAAAATTGATGTAGAGCCTTACGTCTTTGACATCTAAAAATTTCAAGGTGAAGTTTACTTCTGCCCTGTTTATACTTATTTGGGTTTTGGTTCTGCATTGCTCTTTCAGTATGAATTTGCAGTTCCTGTGTGTTCAATCTGGATTTAAAGTGAAAATATTCTCTCACAATTTTGTCTTGCCAAGATAGAGAGTTAAGGTTATATTTGCTTTATCTGGTAACAGAAAGTTTCCATTGCTCTGTGTGTTCAAGCAGCCTACTCAAGTTTATATTTTGCTTAGGAAGTGAAAGTACACAAATCCTACCAGAACTATTAGATCACAAAATCATTTTGTGCAGATTTTGTCCAAATAGCTCATCAAAAACTACAAATCTATTTGTCCTGTTCCTGGAAGCCTATCAACACACTACTTGCATTCTGGACTGCATGTCATGATTCAAACAATAACCAAGTAAATTGAGCAAAATAGCCCTTATTTAGGCATGGCTAAGGCAGCAACGCCAATCCATTAGATTGCAGGGACATTGTTACAACAGCATAAAAGTAAAAAGGTACATTATCAGACCATGTGACATTCCAAGTATGACAAAACATCCCTATGTTAAAAAAAATAATCTCAAACTCTTTCATTGAAAGGGATAATTGTCCTTTTTTTTTCCCCCAAGGCCAGCAGATAAAGGGATACATTGAAGGTCACTGCAAAGCTCAGAACAGAAGCTAAACTTATCGGTCTCTTACTCAATATTATTTTTGTGAAAAGTGCAAAGTTTTATTCATAATCCTAGGTACCACTTCTGGGAGTGCTGAAGTTTTGCACAACCTCTCAATCTTGAGAAGCATGAACTGGCCGATTTAGGAAGATCACAAATGCTTAAAGTTGATCAAAGAAACAATTAAACACACACTTCAATGTGTTTTTCTAGTCTTGTTCATAGATAGCTTAATGTTTACAACAAGACCTCAAAAAACCCCTAAAACCCGAACATACCCTAAACACAGCAGTCATCTGTAAATCTAACTGTAAGTGCTCATTAGGACAAAAATGTTTTTCCTCTACATTTATTAGTAGAGAGCATCTCAGTAAAACCACATATTCGTTGAAATGCATCACCTCACTGTGGCTTTGAACAAACAACAAAAGTTGTTCTTTGAAAAATGTAATTTAATTTTAAAATTCAAAGAAAACATTTTGATTCAAATAATTCACAACCAGTAAAACTGTAAGCATATTAACAAGACTGAAGAAGGGCAAATACAACCTGTTTTACCAGGATGTGAGAGGATACATTTCTTATAAAACTTGAAGATCTCTCAGGACACAGTGGAGGTAATGAGAGATGCATTTACAGCCACAAAATGGCAAAAATATATGATACAATTTTTTTTTCAATGAGAAGTCATCAAGATCTTGACTACTGAAAGACCCTGGGAGTTTGGCAGGCTGAAACCTAAACATCTGTACGACAAGTCACTCTTCACAGTAACACATTCACTGAAAACAAACAAACTGACATTCACCATTAAGTTATCTGTTACCTCCTTTTTGGCTTCTTTTTTGGGATCATAATCACTATCATTTCCATCCATTGGATGAGCTTCTTCTACATCATCATCACTAAGGACAGATTATAAAAAAAGCTGGTCAGTTTATTACTGTTTAAACCCAAATATAAGTACATACCAGGATAAGGGAGTTATCTACTTGAATTTATCTATTCTGACTATCTTAAATCTTAAAATTATTTGTAGTTTCCCAAAGACAGCTGTTACAAGCATGATTTTCTGTATGAAATTCTAGTCATTATTATGATAAACAAGCAATCCTAAACCATAGTTTCAAAGTTACTTTAAGCAGTGCTGGTACTGCTGCCAAGAATTTTGGTGTCACCTTTCTTCAATTCAACCACTTGTGCCAGCACGAACACTTACGTGGCCAACTATATACCAGGGCTAGAAATAACCTTTCATTTGCCCCATTAGTTTTAATAGACCAATTTTCAAACCACTGCACCAGGTGAATAAACCCTTGCTGAAGTCTGTGGGGAGCACAGGGCATATGATGGGAAAACATGGGACTGCTTTTTCACCAAAGTGTTTAAAATCTAGCAGTTTAGGGGAGGGAAATGAAATCTACTGAATTAAATCAAAGAGAAAAGGTTAAAAGAACAGTCAATTTAGAGCCCAATCCAGTCATTCTGACAATATAATTTCTGAATAAATTAATACAAAAACAAACTAGAATTTCTAGTTATTACCAAACCCCTCCAAACTGCTATATTGAAAGCAAATTCATTTTAGCTTGCAATTTTTCAGAAATAGGATCACTAAATAAGCATATGAACTTTAGCTTTCAGAAGTTATTGAAGATAACATATAATTAAAAAGATCCCTTCTGCTCCAGTTAAGCAATTTTCTGTAGATATAAAATTACAGCTTCCAATATAAATATAGATTATGTTACTTATACATGTAACACATATCACCTTTTAAAAAGTGCAAGTTAATTATTAAGTGTACTGAGCACCATAAAATTTTAATTTCATAGTAACTGTGAGAAATGTTATTCACTTCTATGCAAAACAACAAAACTACTCTGAGCTCTAATTCTCTCTGACTGATAGCATTTCTAAGTCTCCTAAAAAAGATTTTATATAAGGTTTTGTTATAAAACAACCCATAGACATTATAACTGGTTCAGCTCTTTACAGTGGTTGAACTTTTAGTTTCAGTTCATATTAGCTCAAAAATCTAAACAAAAAATCAATTCCACCCCCTCACCCAAACACTTTCCTGCACAGACAGCAACAGACTTCAGGATTTAAAATCCTTGTTCTTACAGTTATCCATTAAAACACTCCCATCTCTTATTACAACTCACACAGACTGGAGTGATAAAGTTCTTAAAGCACAGGCACCAAACCCCTTGGCAAAATCAGAGATCTCACAACAGGGGCTCAAACCTGTAACACATGGTTCACACTGAAGCAATGGCTAGAAATTACTCCACATCTCTAATTAGGAAGATTTCAGTCTCTGGTTAGCTACTTAAGAACATACAACTCACCTGTCACCTTGATTATTTCTATTAGCTAGTTTACGAGCCTGACGATCCATCAAACTTGTCCTAGAGCGAGTTTTTTTCCAAGAATAGTAATATTTTACAAGGCTTGCAATGGTCTTGTCTGGGAGCTAGAAGAATTCATCAACAGATTAACACTTTTAAAATTTAAAATTCCCCCCCGAACTATAATTTTGCTCTGTTTATAACCATCTTTCAACAATATTTGAAATGCATTGATAAGATTGAAAGGAGAGATGTATTTCATACACGTTTTTAGAAAGAGAAGGCTTCTTTTCATTAGAGTGAAAAAGCTGCATGTCCAAGAGACATAATGAAATTAAATTAAAGCTTATATTCAAGGTTCTTCCTGAAGCTTTTACACAGAAAGCAACACAATTTTTGCCCAATAGGAGCCTTTGTTCTTAATGCATCTGAGCTGTTTAATGCCTCTGATTAAAATATTACTTTACCATTTGCTGGATCCTGTGAAAGCTCTTTCCATGGAAGCTAAATGCTTGTTCAAATAGGACTTTATCCTCAACTGTCCATTCATCAGGGAAAGGAGTGAAGTTAGGGAGATCCGCAAGGGACTTCTCAATATTGTGTTTGTGCCAGAACAACATGCCGAGAGCCTTTGAAAAGAAATAGTCCCTCTTTGGATTTAGTCCATTTTCTAAAATGTTGAGACAAGTTAAATAAAAACAGGCAATTTATTTGTTTGAAATAAAATTTGACTATCAGAATCCTTTCTCAAAATGTATTTACAATTTTTATTGGCTGTTTACTACAGGTTACAAAATTCTCTTTGGAGACAGTGGGCACATCTATACTTTATTAATGGTATGAAAGCCAGACAATTTAGGGTTGGCATGGCAGCAGTAATTCTAGAGCAGCATGAACTAGGCTGAGAGACTCAAATCTGACCTGCTTTCTTACTTTACAGGCGTATATCACCTACACAGTTCCTTATAGGTCTTTATTATCAGCCCACTCAAGAAAGAAAATAAAAATACTTTTCAGTAGCCACAGGGTCATCCAAAATGCAAGTCTGAAAGTTCAAAGTGAGAGTGGTCTTTCTACAACTCTCCAATCCACAAATAACAGCACGGCCACTTCGTCATGTGCACCTAATAAGGAATGGAAATTTAAATATACTTTCTTATATAATTTCATTTCTCAATATTCTAAAAGAATTTTATGTTCATTGGACTTTCTGCCAGAGAACCACTGGCAGATTTGATGCCAAGATTTGGGCATGGGAAGTGGGCAATGTAATCCACTCAGTTTCAATCATATAGCACAGACATGACTGCCAGGTGTCTCTCCAACCCCCTGATTTCACATCTTCTAACAATCTGGACACAGCAAACCTCTGCTCTTGTCAAAATGACAGCTGACAAGCACCTCTTGCAAAGAGGATTTCTATTCCACTGTGAAGAGTCTACAAATTGTTTTGTACCAGAAGTTATTTTGGAAATCCATCTCTTGGAGACTTGAGATCCATCAGTTCCTCCACTTGCCTAAGAAGTCAAGGCATAAAGAAGCAACACCAAACCACAGGTACATTCTGGACATTTTAACACTGGCAGCCTCTTTATCAGACAGCAGATCCATCCTCCAAAACTTGATCATACAACTTCTTTTCAATTGTACACCAATTTTTTTTTTGCAATAGGTAATTTCACTTTTACATGGATTGGTTAATTTATGAAGAAATTTGAGATAGAACTATATGGAGACCAGCAAAGTTTTATCTTAACTTTCTAAGGAATGGTGACCAAAGGTTGTTAAATAAAAAGTGAACTTGCTTGTTACTTTCAGAGCTAAAATCCTGTATCTGAAAAAACCCACTCAAATGAGGTTGGTTTGAGTTTTTTCAATATGAAAGAAACATTTTCTGTGTCATCCCTATCAATTAATGGTTCAAAATTCTACTATATTTGCATTCTAATGTTAAACTTTAAATTTGTAAGATGCTTCCCTAAGAAACTCTTTAGCTAAAAAATACACACACAATTGCATGACATGCCCAGTGTATCAAGAAACATACCAAACCTTTCAAAAGTGCACACTACAAGCTGAGCATGTCATGAAAACAAAGAGCTCAATCTTTTGCAGAGAATCCAGACCACAACTGTATGCAGATCCATTTAACTGCAGTGTTTGCTGCCGTGCCTGAAGAGAAACAGCGTTAATTAATGGTAACCAAGGGGAAAAATAAGAGTTGTGTTATAGTTTTATATTTAAAAAAAAAAAAATCCTTTAAATGAGCACTCTCATTCCACAGCACTTACCTGTTCCACATTGTATCCATGTTTTTCCTTTGCTATTGCTATATATTCATCCACTGTAACAAAGCAATGTCAGAATTATTCTTTAATACTTTCAGCTCTGCTCTTTGACAGAATTAGCCATCTAACATGGGAAAAGTCTCCCCGTGTGTTAACACACTGCATAGGCCCAGGTTCCCCAAAATGTTAAAGATACAGCTTTATTAATAATAAATAAACCCACTGACCATTATTTAACATTAAATTTTATAAACTTTTTACACAAGCTAATTCTACTTTCTTTCACATTTTTATTACATCAAAACCACAGAGGCTCACAATTTATTTATTTATTTAAAGCAGAGATTAGCTGGTTATTGAAAGGCTATGCCTTTTTGGAACCCCCTCCCGGGTTAGTTTTAAATTGAACTACTTCTACTGCTCATATTCCCAAACATGTTGGAAATTAAAGCAAGGAGATCCTATATCAATGATTATGCATATCCTCAAGATTACTATAGCTTTCACTGCTGAATGTGGATTTTAACTATAACACAAAGTTAGTTTTCAACGGAACATATGAAAATTCAATAATTAAATAATGAAATAAATGAATAACATTTAAAAAATCATATTTAGCAATAATAGAGCCAGCTTTGAGTTGAAACACTTTTCATCATTTTGAAATTAAGTCCTACTTTTTTAAACAAAAACCTCCTCCTATTCACCTTCTAGAGCTCAAAATTAAGTGGCAACTAAATAGCTGAAAGTATGATCAAGAAAAGGAAATAACCATATCCAAATGGATAAGGGATATCCTTGCCATGCACTGTTGCAGCAAAGAGTTAATTATACTTTAAAGGAGTCAAAAAATGTGCTTAATAATCACAGCTGTATTTGATTTCTAACTGTTCTGCAGTAGTTGAAGGTGCATCCCCTTCAATGCAGAGGGACACAAATCTCTAACTACTTAGATGGAAACTGTCCTGAGGATGAGGTTCTCATGCCTGCATCCTCAGTGTTTACTCCTCTACCTTACATATGGGAAATTCTAGCACAGGAGACAGGTTTAAACTAGATTAAACAGATAACTGATCACATTTAGTCAGATGACTCCTGTATTCCAGGTCACTTCTAAAGGGAGAAAATGTTTGGTTTTGCCTTCTGTGACAGAAGTAATAATTTCCCCTTGAAGTGGGCCTCAACAAACCTTTTCTGAATTCATCCACTGCAACTCCTTCTCCTAGAAATTTAAAGCAGCAAGATCCTCATGTTCAGATATTTTATTCTTTAATTAATAACAAAAGGTTTCACAGACAATGATGATGATAATACAAAATAGGCAGTATGATTTGAAACAAAGACTTTACTTATAAGAAGGTCATCTTTCCTTTACCTGGAGTTCTCTAAATAAAGAAAAAGAGAAGCTTTGTGTTTAATTATTTGCAGTTTCACTGTGTGTAAAATAAAGAACAAACAGGCACACCAGAAACAATTATTTAGTTTACTTAAGCAACCAAATTCCTAAGCAGGCAAGGACTTACACTTGGCATCAGGAATATTATGATACGGAGACCATACAAGCATCCCTCCATTATCTTTATCAGTGTATTTTGTGGCACCTGTAAGAAAACAAGTAACTCTCAGTATTTATTTAATAACTATGATCTAGAGAACAATTATGTGACAGCAAGCAAAAGCCAACCACAGTAAGAAGTCCAGCTACTAAGGAGAGGGGGGAAAAAAATCCTTAATTCAAAATTATTTCCTTAAGACATCAAATGGTTGAATCTGAACACTACTCTTAGGATGCTCAAGTATAACTAAATATTAGACAGTATCCTGGTTACCACAACTGAACCACTGAAGTGCATTGTTTAAGCTGGAAGGAATCCTGTATATTTCCAATCCCCCTGCCATGGGCAGGGACACCTTCCCCTAGACCAGGTTGCTCTGAGCTCCATCCAGCCTGGCCTTGAACAGTTCCAGGGATGGGGCATCCACAGCTTCTCTGGGCAACCTGTGCCAGTGCCTCACCATCCCACAGTGAGGAATTTCTTTCTCATTTCTAAATCTAACCCTTATGAAGTTGGCAAGGCTGCTACTTTGTTCGCCTGAAGTTTGATTGTCCATTAGTACACTAACATTTATCACAATCATAGCAGTACTAGGACCTGATGTGGTCAGTTAGGTTTCCTTAAGACAGACAAACAAATAGGTAAGAGCTAGAATTCAGTCACCATCCCTGATGCCTTTCAACAAGAAGCTATACTAACAACTATGCCAGAAACAATTCTGTTCCTCTCTCTCTAGTTTTGACTTTTCTAACCATATAATTTAATATTCATAGCCAACCAAATTGCACAGCTCAACAAGGCAGTTAGATGCAAAATAGTTTTTGGTTTGGTTGCCCCCACCTCAATGTAGCAAGGGAAGCAGTACAAATGACCCAACCCATCAGGTCAGAGCAATACTGATGCAAACACTAAAGCACTAAATCAGAGCATATGATTTTTGAAAACATGCTGTAAAAGAAAACTCCCTGATACTGTAAAAGCATTAATTCAGAGTCCTTTTCCATTACTATTTCACAAATGTAATCTAAAACATAAAGCCCCTTACAATCTATTTGTTTACAACAGTTTCTCTTGCTAAGAAATTGCTTAACAATTGGATTTATATCTAGTGTCAGTATGAATTCCTTGAGTAATCACCCTCAGAGGAACTTTCCTTCCATCCTTCTTGGAGAAGAACAGCTTTTTTTGTTCAGTGAAACAAGTAACTTTTCACTCCATTTTGAGCTTACACACTTTATATTTAGGCTCTACATCTTGTTTGAAGCAAACAAAAAACCAAATCAAATGCTTCGGAAAAAAGAACAGTGCAGTGCTTTCCCTTTATGTACTATGTTTTGTTGCTCTTCCCTCTACAGTTTGGCAGCATTTTGTATTTGTTATCATCTCTGCAATCTTGATCCATCACAACTGTGAACTTGAAAACAGTTAATTAGAAAAACTAAAAACTCCAGCGCCTTTCCAAAATGAGATGTGTAAGGCAGATACCCTCAATGCAGCACAAACTCTGTAACAGGTTAAGAATGTACACACACTCATAAAGCCCCAGTTTCAAGGCATAAGCACTACTAAACTCTGAAAGGTTTTTGGTATATAAGCATGAACTCCTTAATATAACATTCCACTTTAGAACAAAAAAGCATGACATTTTTAGTCATGAGGAATGCAATACTTCATGAAGAGCAAGGCAAGTGTGTTACAGGCACAATATTTCTCTTGTACACTGTTTTTATCACAAGTAAATGACCACTAGCCTCACTTCATTCTAATTAAAAACGAGGAAAAAGCAGAGAATGTATTAGAATCTCAGGTTATGAGGAAAAAATGTCTAAACTCAAGATTCCTGCAGACAATTGGATATCATGGATATTATCAGGTACTGAATACTCAAGTACTACAGCGAAAAAAAATTAGTTTCAGAGTTCTTGTGCCTGCAGGAGATCATGTACGTGGTGACACTCCCCAACTGAGGTGCCACCCTCACATGACAAAGGAGCAACAACCACCAGAACATCCCTTTTCAAAGCAGTGCTGTATCCCCAGCAGGAATCAGACATCTGCTTCTGTTCAGGTGGTGCCTTCGAACTGCCAGAAGAAAAGCCAGGATGACAAAGGAATAATGAGGTGCATACAGGTAGCCTGAAGGAAGGCACCCTGCCCTCAGCATGGGATGTCCCTAGCTGTAGGACAGGGATCCCTCCATTTCCATATGCAGAACCATGACCTACCTTCCTGAGAACTTGCTGCCTGCCCTTTCTGCCCCAAGCACTCAAGCAAGCAGCCCTAACCCCCAAAGAGGCTGTGTTACACCTCAAAGGCAATGTGATCTTTCTCACAAGGGAGGGGGGCTGGAAATACCCTTCGGTGTTAGAAGAGCTGTAAGCCAGTAAGGAAGAGAAGGACCAAGAGCTACATCTGAAGAACCACAAGTCTGCCCCTCCCCAAAACACACCTCCAAGCCACTGAGGAAGAGGTTTCTGTACTTCAGCTGCTGCACCCCTGTGCCAGTACCAGTTAGGAAATGCAGCCAGCTGAGGATGACTGACAGGCACTCGGCAGCACTTCTAGGATCAGGAAATCATTGCAGCCAACTGACCCTCTCTAAATTGCAGCTTCACATTAGAAGTTAGGTACGCATGGCTGGTGCAGCTCTATACAGGATTCCAGGTACTGAGAATAAAGTGATCATCCAGGAGCATACAAGATACAGTGAGGGCATTGTGGGGCAGCATGGCAATTTAAAAGTGTGCTGGTTTCCATCACAAAATACACCTTCCTCTGCTTAAGACTAAGCCTTCCCCACACCATTTAATAATTTCAATTCAAGAAAGCCTGTTTTGCTATTAGAAGACTAGAGAGGGAAAAGCTATAAAGACATGCAGAAAAATGCATTCCTAAATGACCTTAAATGGTATAAAATATTCTTCTTGAAAGCCCCAACTCCATCCCCGAAAAGAGGGTAAATGGGAAATTAAGTATTTCAGCATTAAGAAAGTAAGATGCATACTAAAACCATTGTGAGGTCTAAATCTGGGTAGAATAAAACACCTCTAGCAGTTATCTGTGGATGACACAACAGGGTGGTGCATTCTCTACCATGATTTCCAAAAGAATGCAAACAACCCACAATATAAGAATACCAACTTTGTAACATCCTGCTGGGTCTATAGGTGGGTCAGAAAGTACAAGCAGAAACGTTTTCACTAAGAATATAAAATACTATAGGAAAACCAGGAGGAGGAAGACAAAAATCTGGAGTGCAAGAGATAGGATGTTAACTCAGTAAATCAGGTAAAGTAAAAAGCCCAAGTTTCCTTATTAAAGATGTTTCTTGCAGTGAAAAAATCTCCCTCATTGCTGTAATATTTGGTGACAATCAAAAACACTACTTCCCTTAAGCTCTATCTGAAAGTTTGCTGTAAAAAGAATATGGTTTGGAGAGGAGTAAGAGAGTGTATTTAAACTAACTTCTCCTAATTGTTGCTTCCAACAACAATCCACTTCTTCCATGAGACACTGAGAAACAGTTGCACTTTAAAAAAAATTATCTTGTTTTATACATAAACTAAGTTTTTAAAAACTTAGTTTACTGGTATGTTTACTGCTTCACAGCATTAATCATGAATATTTTGTTCCTCGGTGTATTGTTGTAGAGCATTGCTTATGGCTATTTTTCAAGACAGGCTAAGTGAAACCCAAGGGATGGTATTCCAATCATTTTAGTATTCTGTGGGTTTATCAGGGCTGACTTTGTGTCTTAGAGTTATGTCTACTTTTATCCATCATTGATTCCCTTCTCCCACCTATTTATTTCAAGAAGCTTAAAAAACAGGACTCAAGAGTGCTCCAAATAAACACATACTCTAAAGTATCTGATAAACCCTCAAAAAAGAGCATTAGAACAATTCCAAGAAGAAATATAATTAAAGACAATCAAATACAGTGCCATGTTCATATATGCAAACCTAGAACTAAAGGGGAGCTTATTTACTTCATTTGCGACAAAAAAAGTAACCTAAAAGCAGCTGTAAGAGCACAGATTTTTCTCTCATTACTTCTGTCTCGAAGAAATTATGCCTCAAAACTCATTAGGAAAAAAAAAAAGTCAACCAAAGGAACAAAGAGATGAAAGAATGAGACCTTGACGATACCTCCTCAGATAACCAACCCGTTAACTTGGTAAGTGCCATACTTTTAAACTTGATGGACTTCTTCTGTAATTTTGTAAGACTTAGGAATTCCAAATTAAATTAAATTAAACTACCTTCTTGCCCTAAAAAGCAAAAAACACATACCAAGAAGCATAAAACCTCATAATAAAACATTATGGCTCTAACTCAGGAGATATTAGAGAAACAGTTCCATTATTAAGGAAACTGATAGGGTGAGTATATATTAATCCCAGTTGTTGGGGAAGGAGGCATTGATTGAATACCATCCCCCAGAAACACTTAGGAACTCTAAAAAGTCTGGTTATGGGAGAGCATAAAATTAGTTCTGTAGTTACTAATGTAATGGTACTACTGCATATACAGTTTACAAAATCGAAACCACAGAACCTCAATTGTCCTACAAGGGCTAAAGAGTTCCTTTAATCAGAGGAAAAACAAACACTAGGTGTTTTTCTAATTTAAGTGGCTTGTAGGAAAAGCAAACTCAGGCGTCAGATTAGAAACCATCATTTTCATCTGTGTATATTTTCATGTAGGCAATGTAAAAATAAAGGGTGCAAACAATTATCCTTATTAACAAAGAGACCTAGACTGCGTACTCCTTCCTAGGGGAAAGGCATTCCCTTCAGCCAAAATCACGCATCCATTTAATCCCACCCTCGCGCTTTTCTTCCCCCGGCTTTTCCTTCGGCCGGTGGGGGCTTGCGCCCATGCAGAGGGGCTCGCTCCAGCCTCGGGAGGCACCGTGAGAGCAATCCCCTTCCGGTCAGAAATCATCTGACACCCGCGGGGCCTGCCTGGAGAGCAGGAAAGTACACAGGCTCCATCTGACCCCTACAGCAAAACTGCTCAACGCTCCTGTGGTCTCCCCGCTCAGCGTAGTAAGGCACGGCAGCATCTAGCAATTAACTTGCTGAAGCTGACTACCAGGCTATGCGAGCCTACCCATATTCCTCGGGGCGGGGCTGGAGGGGGCGAGGAAGGCGGAGGAGAGCAGCTCAGCCTGCCACGGCGGGGCCAGCGAGGCTACTACAGCACACAAAACCAGGAGCAGGAGTTTCCCACCGAGCGCATCTTCCACCCAGCGCCTCCAGCACGCAGCCAGGTCTGCTCCGCTTCCGGCAGGGCGCATCACTTCCCACCCTTGCCCGACAACATCCATCCCCCCTCGTCAAATATTTTTTATGGTTATAGGTTTAAGGACAGGGAGGGGAAAAAAAAAAAAAAAAATCAATCTTTTTCTGCTTCACCGCCTCCCGCCGGATCCACATAATGCGGCCGATAATGAAGTGAGAATCCCCCACCGCGACGCCCCCCGCCCCCGGAGCGCAGATGCTGCCCCGGCCAA
>VXBQ01007266.1:37431-48206 GCA_013400175.1 Phainopepla nitens | reverse complement strand
GTGGTACTGGTGCTGGTGGTACTGGTGCTGGTACTGGTTATTACTGGTGTTACTGCATCTCCCAGCTGCTCCTTTCCCTCTCCCAGTGCCCATTCCCAGCACCTTGGTGCAGCTGCTCCTTTCTCCTGCTGGGAATTCCTGGGAATCTCATACAGGGATTTTTTTCCATGGCGTGAAAATCAGGGCCGGGAATTTAAGTCAGGAAAGGCAGTTGAAATCCAGCAGGGTAATTAATTAAAATCTATCAGGGCAATTAATTAAAATCCAGCAGATCCCACCATTCCCCTGCTTTTTATATTTAAACAAATCCTATATTTATATAGTCATGTAAAAACTACATTTATGTAAATATATTTATATTTAAATGTGTTTTTATATATTGCATACAAATACATTTATTTATATTTAAATAAAATTATTAAATATATTCACATATGTAAACTGTTTGTATGTTTATTGAATAATATATTACTATTAGCATTAATAATACATTACTGTAGCATTATATCACTATTACTATAGCATTATATTATTACTATAGTATTATAGTAGTTACTACAGTAATTATGGTAATTACTATAGCATTATATTATTATTATCACCGCATTACTATATTAATATAGAAATATAGTATTTATGCTGCTAATATTAATATTGTATTACTATATTATCAGTACTGATAGTATTGATACTGTAGTAATGTAGTATTAATTATCTGTTAGTTAAATAAAGCTGAATAATAGAAATATATTTATTAAATTAAGTTTAATTTAATAACAGAGTGCAATAGAATAGATGGAATAAATGTTATATGATAAATATAAAGAAAACAGTATAATTCATGTAGTAGTAATGATATCATTGGTGGTATAAATTAAGCCGGGTGGGGGGGTTAATTTAAAAAAAAAAAAAAAGGGGGAGAAAAGGATTATTTTTACAGTGGGAAAGGATTGGGAATAAGTGCAAGGATTGGGAATAAATGGAAACACACAGAGATTTAATGGCTACTGCTGGGAGAACTGTGGCAGGTGGGATTCTTGGTATTGAATTTTCCAGGTTAATTCCTAGAGGCAAATCCCAGTCTCTGGGAAAGGCCTGTCTGATTTCCCAGCTGGGTTTCCTGATACTGAATTTTCCAGCTTAATTCTCAGAGGCAAATTCCCAAGCCCTGAGGAAATGCTGCACGATTTCGCAGGTGGGACATTTCTAAACCAACTGTTACTGTTTCCCCGGGATAAAACCCATTCCCCCTCAGGTCAGAGGGATCCCCCTCAAGCACCTGCTGGAAAATTACGATGGAGCAAAGTCAGATCAGCCCCAAATTCCCTTTTCCCCCCTGTTTTTCCAGCCAGCTGCCCAAGGGATGCTCAGGGAGCGCTGTTGGCAGCCCAGAGGTGCTGGGAATTTGACTGATAGAATATCCTGAGTTGAAATGGACACACAGGGATTATCAAAGTCCAGTTCCCGGTGCTGAACTTCCCAAAAATTCAAAAAATTGTGGTTTTTTTTTCACCCGTGGTGAATGGAGTGGGGAAAAGCCTGAGGATTCAGGGGGCTCTCAGTGTTCCCCTCTCCCCAGCGAGTCAAAGCAAACGGATTTGTCTCGGTTTTCCTGCTCTGCACCCCTCAGCAAATATTCCCGATTTGTTGGACCCCTGCACAGGGAAGGGGATGAGCCAAACCCCAAATTCATGCCCTGTCCCCTCCTTTTGCCACCTTTGGCCCAGGTTTGGGATGGATGATGTGGAGAAGGAGGAGGAGGAGCGGGAGGGGCGTTTGACTCAGGCAGCAGTGAGATGAAAGTAGCGAAGTGGAAATTCAGCCCAGCTGGAGATTTGAAATGAGATCGTTTGAAATTAAACATCTTGTGCCTTGCTGAGGCTGCTCCAGCCCTGCTGCGTCCTCTGCTCGGGGTTTGGGGGGCTCGGGAGAGGGAGCAGCATCCCTGGAGGGTTTTGGGGGTGCTTTTGGTCATCGTTTCTCGGCACTAAATAGAGGAAGAATAAGTTTCAAACGAAGCGTGTTTTGTTTTGTCACAGGAAGTGGAGAGAGCTTTGGGAGAGCCCTGCGACATAGACTTGAAATTCAGTATTTTAGCACTTTCCTGGCCGAAGCAGCGGCGTGGATTGGTGCCTGGTGGAAATCCAGGGGGATTGGGATGGGGGGCGGCAGGGCAGTGGGACCCCCCCTTTCCCAGTTACCCCGAGGGAGGAGGTTTGGGGCTGAAGGGGTTTTGGGGGGGAAGTCAGCCCTTCCTGAGGGAGCTGCTGGCTGCTGTTCCCTGCTGCAGGGAGCCCGAAATTGTGGTGTCGGAGGGCTGGGGGGTGGGTGGCCCTGGGGTGCCCCTGCTCCGGGAAACCGTTGGAGCTGATTTTGGGGCTCCCTCGGGCTCGGGCGCCGCCGGCAGCGGCAGCGTCAGGAAAAGGAGCCGGGTTTCACAATGGCTCAGTCCTCCCCCGGCAGGGCAGCCCTCACCGAGCCTCCTCCTGCCCTGAAAAAACCCAAAATTGGTTTTTCTCCACGCCGAGAGGGCACTGAGTGCGGCGCTTCCCTCACCGGAGGAGCCTCGCGCTGCTCCGGCATCACCGAGCCCAGCCCGGCTTGGAGACAGCCCCGAGCCCTCCCCTGCAGCCCAAAAACCCCCCAAAACCCCCCCCAAAAAATGGGCTTAACCCCTCTGCTCCTCCAGAGCTGCTGCCGCTGCTGCTGCTGGCCAGCGTCGCCTCCCACACCTAACGTGGCGTGACCCGGGCTGACGCTGCTTGAATTTCACCCCAAATGCCAAATTCCCGCTGCTCCCGTGGTGGTGGCAATTTGCTTTTTGGTTTCGCTATTAGTGCTGGAGGGCTGCGAGGTCGGCGGCGTTGGCTTTCGCTGGTAATTCACTGCCCCGCTGATTTAATCCGCGCCGCGCCACCAAAACCCAGAAAAAATGGGATGTTTGGGATGGGGCTGTGCCCACGGGGTGGGAAAAGGCTGGGAAAGGCTGTTTGGGATCAGGAGAAACCCCGTGGGGCACGCGGGGCTGAGTTGGGCTCCTCCTGCGAGGGGGAGATGGAATTAATTCCTATAAACCCAGGGTGCTCCAGGGGTGGGCAGGGGCTGGTTTGGTGTCACCCAGCACTGCCCTGGGGCTCATCTCCGCCTTGGGGACGCAGATTTGGGCAAAGGCTGATTTTGGGGTTAAATCTGCCCTTTTTCTCGTTGTGCTGTGGTTCTGCTGTGCCTGCCCTTGCCGCTGTACCCTCGTGAAAAGGTTGCAAGCAGTTTTGGGAACACGTTGTCTGCCTGAAACATGACAGAATCGGCCACAAATTGCAGATGAGACTGATAACAAAAGCCAACAACAGAAAATAGGTAGAAAAACAACACAGTGGAGGCTGAGAGACCACTGAAGGGCTTTTCTGTGTGTTTTTTTTAACCAGTTCTCTCATGATGGAAGTGAAAACACATGAAAAGAGAAATGTCTTTTGTTCTCCCACTCCAATTAAGATGCTCCAGAACCAAACCAGGGTTGAACCCCGTGGCCGGAGCTGCTGCCCGGCCCAGGGACTCATAAATCATAAATTTTGGCCCCAGGGACAGTGGTTGGATGTGTTTTTGGGGGGTTTTGTGGTATTTTTTTAACCTTAAAAAATGTGCCCTGCAGCACGTGGGTAACTCAGCTCATTTTCTCAACCCAGCCTGCTCTACCTGAACGTCTCTGCTCGAATAAATCAGGCTTCAGCTCAGAAATTAGGATGAGGTTTTTGTTTTCGTTCTACTTATTTCATCTTTGTTTTTATAAATAAATACAAATCACTCAAACTGAAACTCGATGGCTTTGGTGATAATCAAAGAGCAGCCCTGGGGAAATTTTTCTTCATTACCATGTTCTTTCACAGCCCACACTTGGGGTTTCGGGAGGAAAACTTCTTAACCTTTGCAGCAGCAGCACCCGACACTTTTTGAAGTCCTGGCACGCTCAGACTCGGGGTTCACATCGTGGAGCTGCGTTGGCATCACCTTTACTTTTGGGCCATGTGGAGAGGAGAAATTCTCTCACCCTCCAGCCCTTTCTCCCCTCAGTTCACCCCTTTTCCCTCCTTCAAAAAAAACCCCAAAAAACCCAAAAAACTCCCAAGAAAATGTTGGACTGCCCCCTCTGAAGGGCTTGGGTTTTGTTGTTGTTTTTTCAGTTCTGTGGGGCAGCTCTGTTCTCTACCAGTTTTGTACAACATGTTTTAGTATTTGCAGCTCACTTCCTGTATGAGGTTACTTTGTTTATCATAAAACCCCTATTTTTAAACCCATTTCTGCCAATAAGTCATTTGAATGGCAATGTCAGGCGCTCGTGACTGTCCCCTCTGACCCCGGCTGTCAGGGGGGACTCTGGTGGCTCCAGGAGGGATGAGTGTTGGAATGTGGGCTGAGGGCTCTCCCCTCAAATCTCAGGGGGATTATTTGTGTGTAAACCGCCAGGATTTCTGAAAATCCTGGCTCCTTTAGCGTGGGGTCACGCGTGGTGGGAGGATGCGGAGAGGCAGAGCTGCGGCGCTCGCCGTCCTCCCCATCCTTAGGGAACGGCCACCGCGCCATCTCCCAACTTTATTTCCATTAATTACCAGCCAGGAGAGCTGTGGCATTGTCAGAAAACTGTTGGCTGGGCGCACTCTGCCCATAATTGCAGCGAGATGAGGCGTGGGTTAACGAAGGGCCCGCGAGGCCGGGCAGCGCTGGCTCCCGGCGTGTCCTCCCGGGAGAAGGGAAGGAGGAGCCTGTCACAAACCCAGCCAGGAGAAATCCATCAAATCTGGGAAGGGCAGACCCTGTGTCCCCACAAGGGCTGTGGGGGGCCCCCTGAGCTCCCCAGGACCAGTTTTGGTTGGAACAGCGGTGTCTCCGTCAAGGGTAACCTCGTTGTCTGCCTTTCCTTGGCGTGGCGGGACTGAATTTTTCGAAATTCCACAGAGAAGAGGTTTGGGATGCTCAGGAAGGGCAGCAGGAAGGTCTCCTTGGTTCAGCCATCCCTGAGCTCGTCTTACACCCTGTAAAAACCCCGCTAGAGCACCTTTGACAGCCCTTTATTGCTTTTAGGGAGCTCCCTGGTATCCAACACTTCCCATCTCCGTCTGTGCCAGGTGTGTGACCCCAGGAGAGGTCGAGCATCCAAGGAGCTGCCAGAAAGGCAGAAAAGCCACTGGAAAGAGTGAGCTTTGTTGCAATATGAAAATCAAATGCAAAGCTCGGGGGGGTATTTTTAGCTGCTTTAGGCTGCACAGGTGTTTGAAAGGTCAGCGGCGAGTCATTGGAAAAAAAAATAAATATATTTATTTCTGTGCGTGGGGAGAGCCTGGTGTCGCCCCCGTGGCTCTGGATGACTGGAATCTCATCCTCAGCTTGGGTTGCTGGGCATTCCCAAGGCCAGCAGGGGTGTGGGAGGGCAGGAATGTCCCAAATTTCTGTGTCCCCAACACAAATGTCCCAGATTTGTGTGTCCCCAGCATGAGCACATGGCAGCCATGAGCATCCAGCTCTGACAGGCACAGGGAGCTGTGGCTTTTTCCATGAATAAAATCTGCGAGTTTGCTCCTTTTCAAGGAATAAAGGCAATTTGTCATCCTTCAGACAGAATTGTGTGGGGGGTTTTATGAGCTCCTAGAATTTAAGAGTGTGGAAAGGGCCTGGCTCGTGGGGAGGAGCTGCTGGTGTGGCTTGGGTGGGCCTGGGCCATGGCCAGTGTGGGCTGAGGGCAACCTGGGTTTGGTGGACCCATGGCCACTCTGGGCTTGCCCGTGACCAACAGGCCATGACCACCTTTGTCTTGGCCGTGAACGTCTTCAGACCTGGCCACAGCCACCCTGAACTGGGCCATGGCCACCCTGAACTGGGCCTTAGCCAACCTGAACTGGGCCATGGCCACCCTGAACTGGGCCTTGGCCACCCTGAACTGGGCCATAGCCACCCCGAACTGGACCTTGGCCACCCTGAACTGGGCCATAGCCACCCTGAACTGGGCCATGGCCACCCTGAACTGGGTTATGGCCACCCCAAACTGGGCCTTGGCCACCCTGAACTGGGCCATGGCCACCCTGAACTGGGTTATGGCCACCCCAAACTGGGCCTTAGCCAACCTGAACTGGGCCATGGCCGCCCTCAACTGGGCCATGGCTGCCCTGAACTGGGCCTTGGCCACCCTGAACTGGGCCATGGCCGCCCCAAACTGGACCTTGGCCACCCTGAAGTGGGCCATGGCTGCCCTGAACTGGGCCTTGGCCACCCTGAATCGGGCCATGACCACCCTGAACTGGGCCTTGGCCACCCTGAAGTGGGCCATGGCCGCCCCAAACTGGACCTTGGTCACCCTGAACTGGGCCATGGCTGCCCTGAACTGGTCCATGGCCACCCTGAACCGTGACCACCTTGGATTTGGCCACGGCCAGCGTGGGCTGTGGCCAACGTGAGCCTGGCCATGGCGTTGCTGGGCCAAAACACCTTCGAGGTGGCCATGAGCCCCCTGGAGCTGGCCGTGGCCAAGCTGGCCCTGGCACGTGCTGAGGGCAGATCCCAACCGGGGCCGCGCGTCCATTCCCGTTGTGTCACCAAGGTCACCGCAGGGTTCAGGCAGGCCACGAGCTCCTCCCAGCTTGAGGCACAGCAGGGTCATGGCCCAGGTGTGACAACTCACCTGGACACGTCCATGAGCTCCCAAATTCCAACAGGACCACAGAGCCACCAGGAGAGCGGGGCCAGCAGCTGCCACAGGCTTGGCTGGGCAATTAAACCTTTTTTTTGTGAGTTCAAGAAGCCCCCAAAATAGCACCTGAAACCAATAAACTTCCCTTTCAGGAACTTCTGTAATTTGAAACACACTCAAGAACAAAAAAAAAAAAAAAAATCCAGAATTTTTTTTTAGGTTGTTTATCAAGTAGGACTTGGGGGGGTTGTTTTTAAATTCCTTTCAGGTGGTGACTGCTGAGGAATAAGGGGAGGGATAGGAAGGGCTGGAGGGACAAATGGGATGGAAGGCCAAGGCAGAAGGTGGGATGGGAATTTTTAGGAGCAGATTTAAAACTGTAAAATAAAAACTGCCGTGTGAAATAATGAAAGGGGAAAAATAGTGATGTTCCATAACACAAGCAACATAATGTTAATAAATGCATTAAATAATAAAATAAAAATAAAACAAGACACAAAGCATAAAACAAACCCCAAAGTTTCTTCAATGCCATGAAAACCAGCTGGGGACAAGAAGTGCATGGAAGGTGTCCATCAGCTGGGATTGAGCCCACAACCACATAAATGTGAGGAAAAGCAAAAAAATTCCAAGCCATCCCCAAATAACTCCCAGCTGGAGCAGCTTTTGGGGTTGGGAACACTCAAGGCAGCACCTGACAAAGCAAATTCATTCAAGAGCTGCATTTTGGGTGGGTGGCCTGAAGCATCTTGGAGCTGCAGGACACCAAAACGGGGAGGGGAACACCAAAACAGAGGGAGAATGGGTGAAAACTGGGGAAAATTGGTGACAAAGCAACAAATATCCTCTTCTTAGGAGAACCTCAATCCCCACAAAAGAAGCAGCAGTCGGGGCAAATAGTTGAAAGTTTTTATTAATATAAAACTCATATTAAGAACATAAAAGATTCTTAAAAACAAAACCAAAAAACAACCCCCAAAAAACAAGGCCCTTGCGATTATTTACAGCAGTATTGCACAAGTAAAGTGGCAATTACCCTGTCCAAAATTCATCAGTGCAAAACACAAGGAAGGCAGGGAAATTGCAGTCAAAAATGCTACATACGCTGGGTCCTGCGACACGATTTAGTGATTCACGAGATCCCACGGGATGGCTGCTCCAGGAAAACCTGGCTGGAGCAATCCCGGGGGGTGGAGGAGCCAAATTCCAAATTCCCACTGAATTTCACTAATGCTGAAGTCTTTGATGTGCCTAAATCACTCCCGGGAAGTGGGGACTTAGGCACTTGGAGGGAAAAAAAAAAAAAAAGATTAAAATCTTGTTGTCCACACCACGATGGCTTTGGAAGGGGATCCAACACTTCTGGCAGGGAGGAAACCAAATCTTCACAGGAACTTAAATAAGCAGGAAATAAATATACAACATTTTCTACAAGTTACAGCATTAAACAGTAGAGTGCATTAATTACACAGGGAAAAAAAAAAAAAAAACCAACCAAAAAAGGACCTACAGTATTTACCAATTAAACTCTAAAAAAGTGTAGGAAAAACCAGGATATTTTTTTTTTTTGCAATTTTTTTAAGTTTTTTAGAAGTATTTCTAAGCTGTACAAAACTTACAGGAGAGAAAGGAGAGGGAGTACATTGCACACAGATATTTGGCTCAGATGATGAAAATAATATGGCGCTCTACTCTAATAAATATTTGGGTATTTACAGTTTGGTGGAAAAGAGGAGAAGCGAGAATGGGATCAATCTGGTTTCCAAGGAAAACTCTTCATCCTTTTGGTGCAACACAGAGCACAGGTTATGCTTAAAACACGACCCAGAGCAGGCAGCCAACATGGCTGAAAGGAGCATAAATCCCTATTTTACATCATTCTTCTCTTTTGAGGCTTTTTGGGGGGCTTTTTCCCACGAAACCTCACAACACCACAGAAATCCTGCTTTTGGAGGGTTCCTTTTCCTATGATTTTTGGCTGGGAACTCCTCCTGTGGAGAAGGCCCTGGGAGACCTTGCCAATACCTTGAATTTTTTTTTTTTTCCTTGAAATGAATCTGGTTTTTGTCTCCATGGGAGGACGGGGTAAAGTGCTCTTTGGTGATTCTTTGGTGTACTCCAAGGGACACATTCTGGGATGCCAAAGGTTGGGAGATCCCAAAGCACCATTTCATCCACCAGCAACGATGGAACTCAACTTGGGAGAAAAAAAAAAAAATCTCACTGGGTTTCCCCCCCCTCCCTGCTTCTGCTGCTGAGTTTTCTCCATTTAATTTTCACTTTTACCAGTGGAATTCCACGGGAAATCCCTGGTGGCAGCACAGCCACGGAGAGCCAAAGCCAGAGGCAAATCCCAAGGGATGAGGAGCAGGATCTGCCCTGGCCAAGCTCCCTCGCCATTTGAACCGCTCGCTCTCCAGTGCAAAGGTTCCCCCCAAAAGGGCTCCAAAATGCCCTTCCCAAAACACTCCCTGCTCCTGCAACCGCTCCTCACCTTGCACTTCCAAGGGAAAAAAGGGCAATGAGATTGGCAATGGAGGTTAAAACTCCCTCTGTGATCCTCCAGGAGCAGGAGGGGAGGCCTCGCTCCCGCCCGCCAGGCACAGCCGTGCAGAGAGGTCCCACTGGGGTCTGTCCATCGTTAATTAACACTAATTATCATCCATGGCACTCAGCAGCTTCTCCCCGTGGGAAGAACCGCTCCAAGGGCGGCTTGGGATGGGGTTTTCCTTCTTTTCTTTTCCTATGGTGCTGGTGAGAGACCAGAAATGACCCCGTGGCTTTTGGGGAGCACCTGCACCAGCCTGAGGGAGGGGGGATGTTTGTGCATAGATACGGGAGGGCCGGAGCAGCCAGTCCCCCAAAAAACATCTGCTGGGAGACAACGGGAACACCCACGGATCCAGGGGGTATTTCCAGGGGAAATGTGTTCCCAGGGGTACTTCTGGGGGAAAGGGGAAAGGCCCTGGGACACGGAGCACCTGGCAAGTTCTCCGGGAGGACGCAGAGCAGTCCGATCCCCTTGGAATGTCCTGGATGGATCCGTGTCGGGCTGGCATCCTTCCATCTGCATCCGGCTGCTCGTCCCCATCCAGACATGGAGAGGATCCCAGGAAAACACCATCTTGCAAACCTCTTTGGACAGCCACGACTCACAGCAGGTCCTGCTGCCTTCCGGGAGCTGCTCCCTGCCTCCGGAATGGTTTATTGCTGGATTACTCAGTCCCCCACATCTCATAGCAGACACTACAGAAGCGTTTTCACACGTTTTATAGAAAGGATTTCTTTTAAAAAAAGGCAACCTGGTGGCTTGGGGTTTGGTTGGTTGGTTGGTTTGTTGTGATGGTTTGGACCCTGGAGTTCGACAGCGAAGTCTTGAAATTCAGAGTGGATCAAAAAAAAAAACCAGATATATCAAAACCCAAAAAAAAAAAAATCAGTCAGCAGGAAATCGGCTGATTTGCATGATGCAAATGAAGTTGGATTTGGGGTAGCATTACGTATTTACAGGTAAAAGAAGTGCTGATCAAATCCCTCTGCCCTTTTTCCAGCCTTTTTGGGGGGCAAACACCCCGGAGGCAAAGGGAGAGGGAAGGAATCCGAGCCTCTGCAAGGCAAACTCCGGTGGCTCTGCCCCTCAGCTGGCTCAGGTTTCCCTCTTTCCTGCCGTGGGGCTCATCCCACGGGATTCCAGGAACGATGACAAAACATGATTCCACATTTTCGCTGAGACTCTTTTTGCGGGGGGAAGAAAAATAATAATAAAAAAAAAAAGAATAAAAAGAGTGGAGAGAAACACCGAGTAAACACCACTCTGCCATAAAACGCCGCGGTCGGAATGGGATGTCCACCCTCATCCTGCCACGTGTCCTGGGGGAGAGGCAGGGTGGGAGGCCCACATCCATCCATGTGTCCATCCTTCCCGGGCTTTCCCAGCGAGGAATTCAGTCCTGGTGGCTCGGGATGCACCCGGGGCGCTCACTGGAGCCTCCAGATGAGGCGGACGATGTAACGCAGCAGGCGCAGGATCACGACCTGGGGGTTTCCCACCTGCTGATCCAAGAAACCCTGGAAGAGAGGGAGAGGAAAACCAAAAACA
>VXBQ01007266.1:14354-29856 GCA_013400175.1 Phainopepla nitens | reverse complement strand
CACCCTGCACCGCGCTCTCACAGCTCGCACACCCCACAGGGGTCAGGCACGCTCCGTGTCCTGTGGGTGCTCCTCTTACACAGCCCAGGCACAGCCTGTTGCACCCCCATGTGCACACAGAGCTCACACCCACACTTTACACACACCCCTGCTGCGAGGTAACTCCTGCACCCCACAGCCCCTCCTGCAGCAGCAGCAGCTCCAGGCCATGGAGAAACACAGCTGTGGAGAAGAAGGGCCATGGAGAGCAAGGAACACTGTGGACCGTGGAGAGGTAGGACTATGGGGTGGAAGAAGCCCTATGGAGAGAAAGGAGCACGGAGAGGAAGGACCCAGCCCCTCTGCCATGGGGGCTGAGAGCTGCTGCTGCTGGAGCAGATTCTGGGCTGGCTGCAGGTCCCCCATCCCACCCTAGTGTCCCCCACCTCAGCCAGGGATGGTCCCACATACTGCTGGAGCATCCCTGGCTGCTCTGGCTCTGTTCCCATCCCCTTCACACCACTCCAAGGGGAGGGGAAGGAAAAGTGTCTGCGAGTGTTCGAGTGGGCAAAATAATTAGGGAAATTTGTTAGGAAGACACAGGGAAAAATTTGAAGACAGGGACCAGCAGCAGCAGCAGAAGGGAAGGTCTCAAAGGTGTGGCCATCACCTTTCCACAGCAGAAAAGTGAGGGAGAAGCAGGGCTGAAAAATCAGACTTGTTCCTCGTTTCCTTCCAGCTGTGGCACCCACAGCACAGAGCTGTTGGGGCTCCATGAGGCCTCGCTTCCCTCACACTTCCCTTGGATCCTGGAGCCACCCGAGGCTTTTCCCCTTGGCTGGGGCCTGCAGAGCATCCTGTGGTGGTGGGGCAGAGTGAGGGGGACACTCCGGAGGCACTGGGGCTGTGGGGGCACGGGGCCAGCCAGCAGATGCTGCGTTTGTTTTCTCCTCCTGGGTCCGTTTGGTTTCTGCGTGGGCAGCTCACATGAGCACAAAGGGGATGGGGAACAGCCTGGCCTTTCCAGCCCTCAACCTTGAGCTGGCCCTTCTCCTCCTGCCCTCGGGTTTTTGGAGAGCCAGCACAGGCACCAAGTGCATTTTCCCACCGTGAATCACGGCTCCAGCCTCCTGGAGCAAATCCGTTTCGACGTTATCCTCGTTCCTCTTGGCGTGAGCCATCTCGGAGGAATTTGCACCAAAGCCGATCCCAAAGGTCCTTCATTTTCAGCACTGTGGGCACAGATTGAGAGAGGGGGAGTTGAAACCTGCCCCTCAGCACTGCCTCAGGCCCTGCAGCGTCCATGCCCAGCTCCCTGGGAATGCTGTTTGGGAATGCCTCATCCCGGTCCTCCTACGCACCCACCGGCGTCCGTGTGCGGGGAGCTTTCCTGTGTCCCTCAGGGAAATGAGGGGGGAGAAAGGAGAGGGGTGCAGGAGGATGGTGGGGATCCTGTGCTGCTGCAGCAGCACTCCAGCAGTGGCATCTCCCCCCCAGCCTTGCCCCTGTGCCATCACAGGATCACTTAGTTGGAAAAGCCCTCCCAGACCATGGAGCCCAGTCCAATCCCAGCAGGTTGTCCCTGCCCCTGGGAAGTGGGCAGGGAGGAGGTTGGAGCAGAGGAGATGGGACTTGGCTGGAGGGAACAGAATCCTCACAGTGCCACGAAAACCCCCAGGGAAAACCACCCCCAACCCCTCCTCCCCACCCAGCAGGTGCTCACCAAACCCATTCTGACCTGAACAAAGCACCAACAACGGAAAAAAACGACACCTTGTTCTCCTGCTCCTCCAACCATCATGACAAATGTTACTTCACTCGTGCTGCCAGATAAAATCAGGTCTGAGCCTCAAGCACGAGGCTGTGTCTGAGCCAGGCTTGGAGCCTGACCTTTGCGGTGCTCCCGGTTTCAAACACCAACCCAAAATCAAACCCTTTGTCATCAGCGTGGGGGTGCTTGAACAGCAAAGGTTGGATAGAGATAAGAACAGGTGGGTTTTGTTAAAGAAACGTATATTTTAGTTAAAAAAAAAGAACCCAAGCCCTCTCTGGGGGAGGTCACTACTCTCCACACATCCACAGCAGTGACAGTGACATCAAGAATGGTCCCACTGTGATCTGAGTGTTCCCTGGGCTGGGCAGGGGGTGGCACTTGGATTCCCTGCTGCCACCAGTGAATTTGGGACCTGTTAGTGTATATTTAAAGTTATTTATTGTTCCTAATGGGGCAAGTGACCCCAAGGAGGGGGACCAGCACTGCTGCTTCGTTAGCGTGCGCCTGACTAATTACTGAGGTGGCTGCAGCTTCCAACAACCTCACACTTTATCCTTGTTAATGCCTTCAAAGCCATAATTAAGAATTTTGGCCAGGAACTGCAGGGAGATGGCAGCAGAAAGGGCTTGGCCGGGGCTGAATGGCAATGGCAAAGGATGGAGGAGCCGTGAGAGAGCCCCAGACCCCAAGGGGGGCCCCGGCTCGGTGGCAGAGGGTGAAAAATGAGTAAACCTGGGCTTTCTGCAGAAGAAAAGGCAGAGCCACCCACCCACACGCCAGGAAATCTCTCCTCTCAGTGTGGGTGGTGGAGGCCCCAAGATGAGTTATCTCTAAAGGGCGGCTCTGGGGATACCTCGAGATCTCCGGCGAGGAAATATCACCCTGCCAGCTGGGCCCTGGGCTTCACTCCTGGCTTTTTTCAACAGCTTGGTTTAAATCAAGTACAACAGCACTCCACTGATCTGTTTTTACCCCTCTGAAGGGATGGTTTTAACCTTTCTCCTCCCTGCTTCCCCTGGGATGATGGTGGGACAGGGGGGCTGTGTTTTAGGGTGTTTAATGTAAAATGCCAGCATTTATTAAGGGCAAACTGCAGCTAAAAGCTCCATCGTGCTCATAATGCTCTGAAAAGTGCTCCTCCACATATCCCTCTGCATTATAGGAGGAACTAAAAATATGTAATTTACAAATATAGATCTAAAAACTTAAGCCTGGCAGAGATTTCAGCCTGGCCAGAGAACAGCTGGCTCTGGCTCAGCTCGTAAAAAAAAATTGCAACTAAGGGGAGAAAGAACAAAAAAAGCCACCCCAGCATCCAGTGTTTATGTTTCCACCAGCTCTGAGGTGGCTGCAGCTGATCTGCCTCCTGGTGCAACTTGCTCCAGCTGAGTCAGGAACCAGCTGCTTCGGATCAGAGCCCAAGGGTTTTCCATGTGCCACAGGAAGCAGGGATTCCAGGGGGAATCCAAGAGGTTCTGCCACCAGAGCAGGGAGAGGAGCCCCAGCTGCAGGGAGAACAGCAAACCCTAGGAGAACCAACACATCCCAGCTCTTCCTGACTATCCCAGGCTCACTCACCATGGTTTTCCAGCTGAAGAATTTAAGCAGAGAAAAACACCACTGAAATAGAAGCAGAAGGAGGGAGAATAGGAAAGGCTGTTGTCTCCCTCCTGTGGGGAGATGCAAAAATCAAATTAATGCCCTCTCCTCCCTCAGAGGGTGTTGTGCTGCTAAAATATTCCATTTAAAGGAACAATTCTTTCCCAAAATTCTGGCATTACAGGCAAACAGGAGATATTGGTCTTCTGGGTTTTGCCTGAGCTTGAATAATGATGTGGGGAGAGGTCAGAACTGGAGGTGCCAAGGGTGGGTTCAGTTCTGTCCAACTTAAATCTGACCTGCAAGCCTCCATTTCCTCCATCCTAGAAATTCCTAAGGACAGGTAGAGCAAGAGCCCAATCCAAGCACACCCATTGCCTCCCAAACCAATTAACAACTCAATTTAGCATATTTTTCCCCCCCAAAAAAGCACGGAAAGATGCAAGCCGTCACTGCTGAAGTCAACCCCAAACCCATTTATTATTTAAAACCGAGTTATCACAAAAAGCTTCCACGTCCATAAAACCCCAAGTCCTTGGAAAGTGTGCAAACTCAACGCTTATTTCCGTGAGCGCTTGTGCTCGATGAGCAACACCACGAGTCTGTTCCGAAGGAACTTGATTTCCTTTGCATAGGACCTGCAAAATAAATCCTTGAGCTTCTGGCGCAGGGCTCCAAGGGAAGGCAGGTTGTGGCAGCTGGGAATGTTCAGCAGGCTCTCAAAGAACTCTTTCCACAGCTCGGCGTTGGCAAGCCTGCAAAAAGGGACAAAAAAGCATCAAAAAAAGCACTAAATTCAGCTGTTAAAATACTGGTTTTTACTCTGCTCCCAGTTAGAAAAGCCGTGGTACAACCTGACCTCAGAGCAATGTGGTACTAACGAGGGTTTCTTAGGAAATCCAAGCAAAGATTTGGGGAGTATTTTGGACACCCACCTCCTGAAGGTGCCCTCGGGCTTCCAGACCCCGTTGTCGTCCTTGAGGCGCATGTAGGTCCCGAAGAGCAGGCAGTACACGGTGGCTGCGATCCCAAAGTAGTCTGTCTAAACCCAAACCACACCAGTTTCGTGTCAGAAGCACACCCAGAGCACTAAAAATGAGCTGAGAGCACCCCGTGGAGGGGGAGAGGCTCTGCAAGAAGCTGCAGCTCTGGAGGAGTCCAGCTGTTTGGCGTGCAGGAAGCTCTGAGATTCCAGGCCCTCCCTTACCTGGTAGTTCCATGGTTTGTTTGTCAGCATCTCCACGCACTGGAACCCAGATGTTTCACACCTGGCAGTGAAGGCTGTTCCCTCAGGGAAGAGCTTCATGTCGATGCTCTGGCCCAGGTCAATGAGGGTCAGGCCGTGGCAGAGCCCATCGATGTCACACGTGTCATTGTCCAGGAACCTTCAACCATGACAAGAAACAACCCCCTCAGTGCCTCCAGGCTCCCACATGGTGACATCTGGTGACAGGAGGAGACACAACTTGCCTTTCTCCCAGGATGAAGTTGTCAGGTTTGATGTCCCCGTGGATGATTTTGCAGCTGTGCAGCTCCTCCACCATGTGGAGGATTTTGACAGCGAAGTAGATGACCAGGGCTTGGGGCATCACCTTCTCGGGGAGCTTCTTGTAGATGTTGACAGCATTCTGGAAGCCAGAGGCACAGGGCACGGATTAAGGAACAACAGACTCCCAAAGAAGGTAAATCAAGTGGAGGGAACTCTCTGGAAGGGCAGAGCTGGTGGCACTCACCAGCAGCGTTCCGTAGTTGTGCAGCTCCCCCACCAAGATGCTGCCGTTGGGGAAGAAATGGGCCGAGTAGAATTGGATGTAGAGGTGGCGCACGGCGGGGCTCAGCCTCTCCAGCAGCTGGGTGGCAATGTAGAACTCCCAAGGGTTGGCAGGCTTCTGGACCTGGAAGAAAGGAGGGGATTTCCTGGGAAAATCTGGGAGCAGTAAAAGCTGGAGTTCCCCTCAGGCTGGGTTTTGTTGTTGGTTTTTTAGTGGCAGATCAGGCACCTTCCCTCTTGAGTTTATCCCAGAGTGGTTGGGTTTGGGAGGGGACTCAAGGATGATCCAGTTCCATCTTCTATCCCCTGCCACTGGACACTTTCCACTGTCCCAGGCTGCTCCAAGCTCTGTTCAGCCTGGCCTTGGACACTTCCAGGGATCCAGGGGCAGCCACAGCTGCTCTGGGCACCCTGTGCCAGGGCCTGCCCACCCTCACAGTAATTAACCTCAGCTGATAAACTCCATGATCTATCCTCTCAAATCAAGACTTCAATCCCATGCCACGGTTCCACACACTCCTTGTGAATCCCTGATGCTCCAAAGAAAGCATAAATCACCTTTCTGCCCCAGAAAAGTTTCACTTCAGGGGTTAGAGAGGGGCTTTAGTTTTTCCTGAGGGACTAAATGTTGGAGAGAAGATCCACAAAAATGTGCCAGAGGCAAATTGCCAGTGGAAAGGCCAAGGATGTGTGTGGATCCACCCAAGGGGAGGGTCAGACTCAAGAACTATTCCAGGAGAGCTGTTGTGGCCCAACACCACTGACCTTGAAAATCACTTTCTGATTATTCCGAGGGTTACTGGCATCCAGGATGGAAGCTTGATAGACTTGGGCAAAAGCTCCTTCTCCAACCAAGCAGTCCACATGGAATGAGCTGGAACCTTTAAAAGATTAACATTAAAACCTGCTTATCAACTCCACAGAGAAAAAAAAGCAGGAGAAAAAAAGAGAAAAGCACTAGCCCATATGAATTATTTAATCCCAGGTCAAGTCTTTCCCTACAAATCTCTTCCTGCTAGGAACAGGAGAGAGCAGGAGTGCTGGACGTGCCACACACTCGACCCCAGTGTTTCTATTTTTGCCTGACCCCCTGGAAGCAGTCAAATTCCAAAGGGCATGCCCTGAAAAGTAAACACTAATGTTTAAGTCCCACAGGGATGTTGCAATCCCTGTCCTACAGCTTTTGTTGACAGGGGCCCGCTGCTGTTCCACACAAAGCTGGAGAGCTGTGGCCCAGTTTACAGGGAAAACTGGGAAAAATGCCTCCATCCAAAAGGCTCATGCTGCAAAAGACAAACAAACAACCCCAGGCCTGATTCCCAACCTGAGGCTGAGATAATCTGGAGATACACACACAAGGAAGCAGAATTCCCATATACTTTTGAGCAGTTCTCCTGGGAAAAAGCTTCAAGAAGAGTTTGGCAATGATGAGTTGGAAGGAGCTCTTACCCAGTGAGAGTTCAGCCTTCAGTCTGATGGAGGGAAGAGGAGATTTCCACTCAAAGTAGTTGGCGTAGGCGTGGAGCGGTTTCGGAAGCTCCGACAGGAATTTGCTGATCAATTCCTTGTCCCAGGGGTTCTCAACGAGGACTTCATGGAAAAAAGGGAAGTGTTTAAGCTCAGGGTGTCCTTCCAAAGAGGCAGCACAAGCTTGGGCTTGAGTGAGTGTCACTAATTGAAAGAAAATAATAAACCAAAAAACCCCAGGAGGGATAAGGATATGTGAAGTATTCCTTGATTTTGCACCTGCCCAGAAATCCAGAGCTTCCCAAAGTGTTTGAGCCTTAGCGAGCCCAGAACCTGTCAGGATTCCAAGTGTTCCTGCACTCTGGAGCATCCATGGCGATGTGCAATCCAGGTACAGCCCCCACCCACCCCCATCCCTCACAGAGATCATGGAATTGCTCCCTGCCCTTGGAATGCAGGGAAGGGAACCAGGGAATGCTGTGTACCGGCAGGGCTCCCACTCCGGGCTGTCCTGTCCTGCCCAGCTCCACACAGCCTCTCCTGGGAAGTTCTGTCCACCCCCAGGGAGGAGCAATGTCCAGTTCTGCTTTGAGCTGTCTGCTCCTGCAGTCGTTGGGAAGCAGCTGCAGCAATTCCCTGGATTCCAGTCCCTTGTTTCAGGACCTTACCATGAAGCCCTCTCTGTTCTGGGACGTGTTCGAGAACAGGGCTACGGATTTAAACAGAATATTATTAATTATTGGTCATGTTATAGCAGTATTATATTATTAACCTTCTCCCTTGGTGGTTTGGCACCTTCAGGGAGCAAAAACGTGCCAAATGCCACCATTGCCAGCACAGAGGGGAATAAAATGGAATTTTCTGAGGAAAGTTAGATTTGGTCAAGTCACTTTACCCATTCCCTAATAATTCTCAAGTTCATCTAGAGAAAAAACCAGCAGGTTTTGTACAGTTAAGTTTTTAACTTCAATGGGGCAAAATTTAAATCTTGGAAGGATTTTTGGGGCATGATAACCAAACCCAGGTCCATTTATCCCCAGAGTGCTGGGATGAGTGTTGGGCAGAGCCAGGCTGATACACTGGAAAACCTTGGGAAATGTGCACTGGAGCAGCATACCTTAACTTGTTGGGCTTTGGCTGCCTGTGCACTTCTTCAGAGAATTCCAAATCCATGTGGGGCAAATTTTCCTTAGAGGCTGAACAAAGGGAGCAAGAACAAGAGCAAATCAATGTTTATTTCCCCAAAAGCAGGAATATTTGGAGTATTCTCCCCCAGCAGCTCTGAAACCTGCTGCCACAAAAACCTGAACTCAACAAAGCCTCGCTTCAAATACCCAAGTTAAAAGCAGCTGGATTTCTCCAGGGAGCAGATTCCAAGACTTAAAAGGGGCAGAGGAGCATAAAGGGGCTCCCAGATGGGATTCAGCCAATGTTTGGATATTCCCAACCCCTTGGAATGGTTCACAGCAGCAGCTGGACACACAGAGCCTCTCTTGTCCCTCACCACCCTCCTCTTATCCCAATTAAAAATCCTTGGAGAGCTCATGAGCTGCTGTTCCTCAGAGAACATGGACTCGAGAGTGGCAGCAGTGGGAGCCACACCTGGGTGGGATTTGGGCAGAAATAGAATCAATGGCACCAGATGCAATGTTCTCCACCCAAAATATTAATTGCTTTACCTCTGTCCTTCAAAGAGGGCTGGGAAGGAGCTGCCAGGTAATTAAAGGGTGTGGACATGAGCTGGGCAGCTCGGGCAAAATCCCTGGTGTTGTCTGGACTGGGAGCCAGGGCTCTGTTGCTGCAGGGGCCATTCCACACTGTGTAATCATCCCGCAGGAATTCCGTGCTCCCTGTTTCTTCCTAGGCAGGAAAAACAAAACAAAACAAACAACAAAAAAAAAAAATCAAGGTTTAAAATTAAACCATCAAAATTATCCTGAAATATAAACAAAACCCCATGTTTCCATAGTTTTAGATAATGCTGGTAATAGCCAAAGTCACAGCAAAGTGCCAGACCACCAGGAATTGCTGTGAGAGCCTGGAAAAGCCAATTCCCTGGGAAGGGATCTCTTCTATCCAAGCTTTATCCATCCTCTTGGCTATGGGAGCTGCGAGGTGGCTGCTGGAAGACGAAATGTCCCTTCTTCCCCCAAACTGGTGCCAACTCCTCACATTTGAGAGGTGGAGTTGTCCAGCAATTTTATGTCAATCGAGAATCCAAAAAGCTCATCCTGTTGGCAGGGAATGGGAAAAGGTATCCAGCCTTCAGCTAGGCATCATTCCTAGGGATATTATGGGATTGGGATAGAGCAGAGGTGAATCCATCCCTCTGGCAACCCTCCTAAGTGCATACATAACCCACTACCAAGGCTAATCCCTGCAGGATCACCACTCACTTCTGCTGCACAGTTGGTCAAGGGATGTTCTCCAAAAGTTCTGGGCTCTTCTGGCTTGTTCTTGTGCTGTGGGATCCTGAAAAATGATCCCAAAAGTTTAGAACAGCTTTTCCCCAGGAGCTTCCCCAGGCACACCGGTCACAACAAAAGTTTGGGTTCTTTTTAACTTGAATTTTCAATTTTATTTGAAGAGCCCCACTTGCAGCAACTCAGAGAAGCTGCAGCAGCTTAGACTTATCCCCAAATTCTCCAGAGGATGAAACCTCCCAAGCACTGTCCAAACAGGGAAGTTGTGCAATCCCAGAGCAGCAGCTCCTGCTTTTCTCCTGCCACTCCAGGCAGCTGCCACCAGCTGTATCTGAGCCAGTCCTGGCACAGCCACAGCCAAGTCCCATGGAATGGGATCCATTTTTCCTGTGAGTTTTAAGGAGCTGAGCTCAGCTGCTCCTTTTTCCTTCCTTACCTGCTGTTCTCCTTCTCCTCCTCATCCTCAAAGATTGCAAATGCAGGAGTGACAGGGACAGCAATGTTAGTTTTCAAACCTCCACCAGGCTCTGGAAATAAGAGATAACCCCTGTTATCTTCTCCCAATAAAGATTATTTACACAGCCACATTCTCCCCCCTCTCCAGGCACGTGATGCTCAGGGCTCCATCCAGCTGCACCTGCAGAATTCCCACTCCAATCACCTTTCCTACAAACTCTTGGAAAGAGGATTTTTCCAGCCCAACCCCAGATGTGAAATCTCTCTCTGCTCACTCCTGTAAAGCCCCTGGGTTTCAGACTGGCTCAGCTCTTACAGCAAGGGCTGGTGGGAGGTGTCAATGGGAAATCAAAGACAGAATTCCATGGACTGGGAAAATAAAGAGCACACACACCACCTTTTTTGCAAAAGGCTTCAAATTGTTCCTCACTGTCCTCCAGGGGAGATGGCTCAGGCAAGAAGGGTGTTTGGAACATATCCATGAGGACACCTAAGAAAGAAAGAAATAATAAAGGAAATTACATTTTTTTCCCCAGAATAAGAAATTTTCAGAGGTTCTTCATTTGTGTAGTAGCCACAAATCAAATGCCAACTAACTCTGATAGCCCACAATGCTAATTAATGATATTCTTATCATTTATCAGCTGTCAATAACCAGTTATTCCTCCCTCTTGCATTTCAACACCTCGGAGAACCCATCAGACACAGGAAGGGCCAATTTGGCCAACACACAATTGGTCATGGCCCTTTTTATTCCCTATCCAAGGGGAGATTCCAAGTTTCCTAAGAGCAAATTCTCCTTTAATTTCTCAGATTTTTGGAAAACTTAGATATTTGTAGGACTAATGAACGCCACGGGCTTTTGGAGTTTATTTTCTCCTTTTTATTCAGTTCAGCATCAAGCAGAGCTGGCTGTGAACTTCCAAATTAGTGTGGTTTAGGTCTTCACCTCCCAAACAGGATTCCCTGAAAAAGCAGCTGGGCAACACACTCCCAAAGAAGCCTGGCAGTGATTTATCCAGGAATTGATGGGATGTGGCTGCTGGGATGTTGTTGAAAACATCAATTTCTGGGCAGAAGTTTTGGGTCAGCCAGACAATCCCAGCAGACAATTACTGATTTAATGTTATTTTCCTCTTTGAATGGCACACATGCCCATCCCTGAACAGCTCCCTTGGCTAGAAAAGGCTCCACTAACATTTCCAGGGGAAGGAAAAATTTATTCCAGACCTTACCCAAGGCTTCCTTCGTGTGCACTGTGGGTGAGGGCTGCACCTTGAAGGGTGTTGTTGTCCCCATTGCTCCTCCCAGCGAGGTGTTGGGGGTGGCTTGGGAAGCATTTCCACAGGCAAAGGAGGAATTCCCAACTCTGGAGGCTGGAAAACACAAGGGCAAGATCATTCCTGAAGGAGCCTGGGATTGTTTATGAGCGTTCCAGCAGAAGGTTAGGGAGGGAAGTAAACAAAAGGAGCAGCAGGCACGCAGAATTTGGGGAGAGATTTTGGCTTGTTCAGAGATTTTCGTGGCAGATTCCCCAGAGAGGCTGCCCTGGAGGGCCAGAGGGACCTGGGACAGCTGGGTGGCTTCCAAGGAATCTATCTGCAATTCCCAGGAATGCTCTATCCCAACACAGAAAGTGAAGCAGGAAGCCAGCAAGGACAAACAGCAATTCCCAATCAAATCCAAAAGGAGCTGCTCAGAACATGGGAGCAGGGGCTGGATCCATGTTCCATGGAAGGGACAGAGAGACCCTGCACAGACATGCAGGGGTGGAGCCTGGGAAGCCAAGAAGCTTTGCCAGGGTTGGAACTGGTGTCCACACACAGGTGACAACTCCCAGGTGCATTGGGAGCAGCCACACCAAAGGCATCAGTCTCCACCCAAAGGCTCCTCACCTTCCTTCACATCCACAGCACGAGTCAATCCAGTGCATCCCTTGTTAGGGGACCTTCAGAGGAAAGAGTCACAACATTACCTTGCAATAAAAGCTATTTAAATCCCATTTTAATCCTTATTTCAATGAAGTCAGAGGTCCTGTAATAAAGATCACCCTGGAAAGTTTCTCCTACAGCTGCCAATAACCTGGGAGGCAGCAGAGTCCTTTAAAAAAGGTTAAAATGCATTAAAAGCTCTCCTGGGACACAGTTTGACTCCAAGGAATTCCAGAATATGAGTGAATAAATAACTGTTCCCACCTTGGCCAAGCCCACTGAGCCACCCTGGCTTTGCCAGCCCGGGTTTCTCCCTCTGCCTCCCCCCTTTGTGGCCAAGTCCCACAGCAGAAGCACAGGAGAGAAGCACCAGCACATTTTCTCTGGAGACCTTGGAGTGGGATCTGCAGGAGCAAAGCCCTTCCTGGAGTTTATTCCAGGCATTACACACCAAATTTCCTCTTACTGTAATTAAACCACAGGGTAAAAAAGGAATTAAACGTGGCCACGAGGACCGAGTTAGCTGTAAGTTTAATAAATAGTAGGTTTGGGTTTTTTCTCCAGAAGGGGAAGAAAGGGCCCACTCTGAGAATTAGCTAAGAACAAGCCTGAGGACACAGTGCAGAGGAGAAGTGCTCGCACTCACAGTTCTCCGGCGCCCCGAGGCGGAGCCGGGGCGGGACGAGCCCGCTCCTGGGCTGGAGCAGCGCTGAAGGGAGGCTGCAGCAAAGTGTTCTGGAGCTCCCCAGGCTGTGCCCGAGCTCCAGCTGGGTCCTTCTCCTCGGGTGCTGCCCAGGGGGAGGCGGCTGGGACGTGGCTGCCGGGGGGCTCCGCTGGCTGCGGGGTGGCGGCGCTCGCCGGCGCTGCCCGGAGCTGGGGCTGCTGGGGCACCAGAGCTTGGCACTTGGGCACATCCAGCCCCGGAGCAGGAGCCATCCTGCTCCCTGGGATGTGAGATGTGCCGGGCCTCACGGGTGGGGGCACCTTCAGGGATGAGAAATGTTCTGTGACACCCAAATTCCCCCCCAGATGCAGCCGTTCCCATTTTCTCTATGTAACAGAATCTTTAGGTAACCCCCCCACCAAGTACAGCCATTCCCAATTTTCCTGTCAGTTCCACGTGCCCAGGACCCAAGAGCACTTCTAGCTGCAGATCAAACTAAACTGTGGAGAAGCAAAGCCACGCTTTGGGGTGAAACCTTTAAAATCTGAGTGTTGCAGTGAGTGTTCACACTGGTATTGCAGCCTCAACCTCCAGACTGGGTAAACAGCCAACCCTGGTTCCTGGAGCACGGCTAGATTTTGTGGGATAAGCCCAGGAAGAGCATTCCTGTCCATCCCAGCACCCACTCACCACCCTCTGCTCTGGCTCAGCTGCTGTTTCCAGTCTCGTTTCCTCCAGGCTCCTGGAGAGCTGGGTGAGCTGGTCCAGCTTCTGCTGCAGGGCCTGGAGTTCCAGCACTGCCGACTCCTTTTTCCTCAGGGAGTCTTTCTTCTCCTCCTCTAAGGATCAAACAAGGACGTTAAACAAACATAAGTGCTCTGGATGCCATGCTGGTGGCTCACTGTGCCCTCAGGAGAAGGAGCCCCGGGGATGAGCTTAACCAGGAAAGAGCCATTTGAAGGGCTGGGAAAAGGAGGATACCCAGAGCCTGCTGCCTCCTGAGGAGCTCGTGTTTCCTGAAGTATCTCTTGGCCCTCAGCTCCTCGAAGGAGAGCTCGGAGCCCTGGCACAGGAGCAGGTTTTTGTCGTACATGGGCACCTGCTCCCAGCCCGCGGCGCCCGACCCCGGCTGCGGCACCACCTCGGACTTGGAGATGTAGGTCACGTAGTTCCTGGGAGGGAGGAAAGGAGAGGAGAGGAAACTTGGGGGATTGATCCCAGCAGAGAGCTCATTTTCCCTCAGAAATCCCTCAGAGATTTCAAAAGGACCACCCAAGCACTTACACTTCTTTCCCAGCAGCACAGGATTGAGAATCAGCGGCATCTAGACCCTAAAGCAGGGAAATAAAACACCAAAAATTAAATTAAAATAAAATACAAGCAGCACAGCTGGTGCAGAATCCACTGCTAATGTTATTCCTGTGACTCTGGGAATGTGTCAGGCCACTGAGTGTGTCCCAGTGCTTCCCAGGTGAGACACTCCTATGGAGATGTGGTGCTTGCAGCAGGAAAACTGCACCAAAATCACCTCAATATCAGTTTGGAGTTACACCAGATACAGAAACTCTACCCTTATTCAGCCAAGCTCACCAACCTAAACTCTGCATGAAACATCTTTCCCAAATAACTCACAGTTTACCTGATTTTTGCAGGAATTAGGACTTGAAACACCTTTTGGAGGAGCCATTTGATTTGCAGCATGGGAAGTCTGAAGTGGTTTTACAACAGCAGCATCTGGGACACAAAATATAATGTAAATATTTTCTACTCATTAATGAGTAAAAATTGTTTGCTCCTTCATGAATTTTGATTAACTTGAAGCACTGGAAAATTAATAACTTGTTTTGAATACACTGCCCTTAGGAATGTAAAGAGGGTAAAGTGGTTTCCACAGGGAATTTGTTTTCTTCAGTGACAAAACTCACTCATTGAGGTAAAAAATTCATTTAGTGGAGATACAGATCCAAGAGGGCTCTTCATCCTCACCTTGCACAGGAGGATTCCGAGGATCATAACTCTGCAGGGAGCTAAATTGCAAAAAAACCCTCAGTTATTGCCACGAAATCTCCTGTCCCTCACCCTTCCCCACCTCCCAGCAATCTCGGATTTCTTGTACCAATCATGCCATGAAAAGCGTGGCTTTTACTGTATATTGACATCTCCACAGCTGCAAAACTGAAAAAGCCTTCAAGAGACAGCAGGAAAACAGAACTGGGTATTTTTTTTGTATGTTACATTACATTTTACTTTTGTTTTTTTGCATTTTGCTTCCCAGAGTGAAATGCTTAACTCCAAGATTCAGCTCAAGGATTTGCTTCACTCTGAGATTTTTTTTTTTTAATATACATGTCATAAATAAATATTCAACAACAAAGAAACATTGTTAAGTTTGAACCCCCCTTTACTAAAAATAAGCTCACAGGAAAAAAAAAAAAATCAACCACATGCTACCTATGGTTAATTATGAGTAATTATGAGCACTGTGAGTCCTGAGTAAATGAGTGAAGAGGCCCCAGAGTTACCAGTGGAGCTGCTGCAGGATCTCCCGGGGCTGTGCCTGGTTGAGGAGCCCTTTTTGGAGCACAGCTCCTGCTCCCTGCACGTTGCCTTCCTTCAGCAGCAGCCGAGCCCAGGCCAGGTAGAAATCCGAGCTCTTGGCTCCGATTCCCTGCCCGTGCAGGTACTCCAGGTACTGGCAAGGGGAAGAGATGAACTCAGCCTGCACAACACAAATGCACAAAGCCATCAGCGCTTCCAAAAACATCCAGGGGAGCCGCAGACACAATAAAAAAGTTAGAATTGCTTGGTTATCATAACACGAAAGCATAATTTTCTAAGCATAAGAGAAGTTAAGGCAAATCTCTCCAAGCTACACAGCTTAAAAACCACGCTCTTGCTTTTTGCTGATCCCCCTGTTCTGCAGAGGATCGGAATTGCTCGGGCCTCCTGCTCCTCCCAAAGCTCTCTGCAGTCCCAGAACCGCGGCGTGAATAAATCAGGACCATTTAATTCCCAGAAAAGCGCAGCTGCACCCACCAGCTTGACGCAGTAGCTGACAAACCGCGGGTCCTGGTGGTACCTCTTGTCGCCCACGAACACCTTCACCAGCTCCTCCAGGAGCCCGGGCCAGCGGCTCTGCTTCTCTTGGACAGGGAGACATCCCTCGGCCCACTGCAGGTACCTGGAAGCGTCCCAGAGTCAGCTCCGGGCCAGGAGAGGGGCACGGATGGGGCACCCCGGGCCAGCGCCATGCTCACCTGTCCCACGGCTCCAGAGGGTCGGGCCCTCGGTAATTCCGGATCTGAGCCTCGTAATTCCTGCAGGGAAAAGGCCGGATCAGGCCCTCAGGGATGGTGGGGAGCGCCCGGAGGCTCTGCCACCCTCACGGCGCCGCGTGGCCACGGCACCCGCACAGCTCCGGGGGCCGGGGCAGCCCCC
>VXBQ01007266.1:0-12693 GCA_013400175.1 Phainopepla nitens | reverse complement strand
TTATCCCGCCGTTATCCCGCCGTTATCCCGCCGTTCCTTCCCCCTCACCGCCCGGGCCCGTCCATGCCCGCTCGCCCCAACCGCTCCCGCCGATTCAAACTGGCCGCGCGCCGCCCCGCGCCGCCTCCCCATTGGCCAGCCCTCGGCCCGCACTGCGTTCCCATTGGCAGACGGAGCCATCAATCACGCGGGAAACCCCGCCGTGCCCCGCGGGTGCAGTTCCGGTGGCGGCCGCTGGGCGGCGCCCCGGGCGCACCCAGGAGAAAGGAGGGATTTAAAAAGGAGAATTGGGAAGGAAACGGGAAATTGAGAGCCGGGAGCAGCCCCCGCTCCTCTTCCCCGTCTCATTTCCGACCGCCAAGCCCTGCACGTTACCACGGAGCAGCCACAACCCTCTCCCATCATTAACTCGGAGATACTCCATCGCTTTTCCGAACTGCTGAATTTATTGTGCTGAAGAACCGCTTCCTTCAGCGTACACCAGTCCAGAGCTGCATGTAAAAGTGCTGCGATACAATTCCAGTTACAAGGAGTAGTTATTCCATAACATACTGCCCACGGCACCGTCCCTGTCCGGGCACAGCCGGATATTCCGGCTCCCCCCAGCATTCCAGACGTTTATACGAGACTTTACATGAGATAAAGCTCCTTTAACAGGACAAAGCTGTTTGTTCCCACCGTGTAACCCGGGCCCCACGCGGGGGAGCAGCCAGGGAACGCCTGGCCAGCCGGGAATCAGCTCCGTTCCCTGATCCTCCCCTCACGCCGCGCCCTGGGAGCTCGGGCTCCTGGGAACAGCCGAGGTGGGGGACAAGTTTAGGATCTCCTCAAAGGAAGGGCCTTCGTCCTCCAGGGGTATCTCTGCCTCAAACATGCGCTGGAGCAGAGCATCCACTGTCCTGTATCCTGGGGGGACAAAAAAAAATGCCCTATAAGCAGCAGATGTGCTCCTCTGGATACCTTAAAGGCACACGTTTTAAAATGGGCAAGAAAACCTCCCAAATTACACCCCCTGCTGTTCCACCCCATCTGCTTTAAGTACTCTGAAGATAAAGCCATTATTTGGGATTTTAAGCTCTCCTATTCCCACCCGATGGAAACCTGAGGTACAGCAAGGAAGCCAGGAGGAGGAGGGAAACAGTCACCGAGGCAGAGGAAAGGAGATCCAAGGCAGCAGGAATGCAAAGCCCTCAGAGGAAGGAGAAAGGAAAACAGGTGTCTTGGCACAGCAGGACCTCAGCGTCTCCAGAGGGAGGTGAATGAAGACAAGGAACACAGAAGGGCTGAGGTGGCAGAGGAAAAGGTACTATGGAAGTAAAAACAAACAGCAAACATCAAACACCCACAGCTGTCCCAAAGTTTCCAGGAAGGTTTTAGCTGCTTTTATAGCCCCAAGGGAGCAGCAGGGCTTGGGAGCTTCCCCAGGAATGATGCCTTGGATGCTTTCCCCAGCTGGGAGCCTTGGGCCCGGACACCCTGGAGGGTCACACTTACGTTTGGAGGCAATTTTGAACACCAGCCCTTTGCTCTGTGGCTTTGTTCCACCTTCCCCCTCGAGCTCGTGCTCTGCACTCTCCATGTTGTCAAGGAGCTGTTCATGCTGGAGCTCATCCCTGCACAGCAAGGGCCAGGAATTACCCTGGGAAGGGGGCACATCCTACCCTGGGAGCCCAGCAGTGATCGGTTCTCAGCAGGACAGGACAAACAAGCACCAGCCATGGGGTTATTTTCCAGCATCATTCCTGTCCTCAGGGCTGGAATTCCCAGCTGGAAGAGCCACAGGAGGCAGCAAAGCCAACACCAGGGGCCTCCTACTGGCACCTAAACCAGCAGAGGAGCCAGAACTTCATGACAGGGAAGGGGAATCTCCATTTTTCAGAGAGATGAGCCAGAACTTGGTGACAAGGGAGAGGAATGCCAGCTCATACCCTGCCACAGAGGGTGGTTTTCCCTCATCAGTGGTGCCAAACTGGCCACATCCAGCATGGGTACATTTGGGGGGGCTTACTCTTGAACTCCCATTCCCAGCTCCTGGATTTTCTGCTCGATGGCAGTTTCCACTTCACTCTTCTCCAGGGAGTACTCCACAAAGAAAGCTTCCAAGATGAACGACACAAAGATACTGAAAGAAACGACGAGCAGAACTGAGGCAGCATTTCCTCACTGGCACTGACTGTCTCAGTACTCCCAGGCTCATTTCCCAGTGCTCCATCCCCTCCAGGTCAGAGCAGCACCCAGTGGGGCCAAGAATGCTGCAGATCCCTCTAAACACTTCCCACCTGTCTCCTACCAGAGACACCAGCAGTTCCCTGACAGGGGCAGATCCCCCTTTCCACCTAAAGCAGAGGAAATCATCCCAAAAAACGTACTTGACAATGATTATCACCATCACAATGTGGAAGGCGATGAAGTAGACCTTGGCAGGCTGAACTGTCACGTTGGCAAATCCATTGGCAAAGAGTAGAGCAGGAGTTAAGGGAAAAGAGGGAAGGAGGAGCTGAGGGAGGAAACAGGAACCCAGCAAAACCCTCTGAGGGACCATCTCTGCTGCCTGTCCAGGTGCAGTGCCAGGGGAGGAGCAGGGATCAGAGAACAACCCAATTCCCAGGGTTCCAGCTGGGAATGTGCTCCACAAAGGATATCGTGCCACTGGTTGACCACGGTGAGCTCCATGAGGACGATGAAGGAGGAGGCAAAGTTGTTGAAGTTGTTCTTGCAGTACTTCCCACGGGCAAACAGGGAATCCTTGAGAGCTGGATTCCCACACTCCAGGGCGTGAGGAGCGTTCGAGCTGGCTGGGAAGTACTGGATTTTCCCGTGGAATAACTCCATGCCAATGATAGCAAACACACAATACACAACCTGGGAAGAGAAACCCCATCACCTGCTTCTCCAGCAAGCTGCAAGCCCCAGGGCAAGCTTAGCATCCCAGCAGGTTTTCCAGTTCCCACAGGCACAGCAAGGGGCTGGAGGGCAGCACAGACTCCAAGAGCCCCAAGCCACCCAACAGCAATCACCAAGCAGGAATAATTAGCCAAGAACTACCAATACATGGATAGGAAATACTCCCAAATCATAACAGAAGCTCGTTTTAGGAAATCATTTGAAATCCATGTTTCTCATTCAGCCTCTTGATTTGATTCCTTATGATGCAAAGCCCAGGCTGCCAGAACAGCCCATGGATCCAAGGAGGATGTGCTGATCCAGGAAAAAAGCAGGAATTCAGCCCCTCTGCACCCTTTGCTTGCACAATGGCCACGATTCAAACAGACACTTACAGTTCCAAGGGCCTGCCATCCAGGGAATTGCATTTATCCCCTTGGAAACAGCACGAGTGTGAGATTTGGGACACATTTCCATCAAACTGGAGTGCTTTGAGCCAAGACACCAGGATTTCTTACCAGAGTGAGCCCACCAAAAGTCAGCATGGTTGGGATGATGTTTATCAGGGTGTTCATGATGACCTGGAACCTACAGAGAGCCCACACCGGTTACTGTCACACCCTGGCCACCACATGCTCCCCACAGCCCCAAAAAAAGCCTCCAGAGAGGCTGAGCTCATCCCAGGCAGGCTAGGACAAGGCTTGGGATGCTCTGTGGGGTGGCCATGCTCAGTGCTGGGCACACAGGGCACTGCCTCTGGCACAGACCAACCCCTCCCCAAAAACCAGCTCCCACTTTCTTCTTCACCTCTGAATGCTGTCAACAATCCGGATCAGCCTGAGGACTCTCAGGATGAACACAATGTCCAGGATCTGCTGGCTGTTGTACTTCATGGCTGAAAAAAGAAGAGACATTTTTATTATGAAAATAAAGCCAGGAAGTGTTTAGATAAGAGTCTTTCATTTGTTCTTATTGTGTCCTGCTTAAACACTGTAACAGGGAGCTAAAAAAATAAAAAATAAAAGGAGGAAAAAAAAAAAGGGGGGGAAGACTGGGTTAGTTCTTAGAAACCCTCCAGAAATTTCAGGTCATAAAGCCTCTCAAGCCTGAGGTGCTGGCAGAAGGCTGGGGTTCACCAAGGTTCCCAAGGCATGCAGGCTGCTCAAGCTGCACTTACTGGACTTGAGGGTGGCATTGAGAATCGTTGCAGTCAGGGCAGCAAAGATGATGAGGGTATCAAACCTGGCACGAGGGAAGGCACTGCTGTTAGATTTTGGGGGACAGGAGTGGGGTTTAAACAAGGAGTGACCCCTGCTCCTCACAGCAGGGCCAGGCAGCCCTGGGTCAGCTCAGACATGGGAGAGCTCTGTCACAACATCCTCTGACTCATCTTAAACACACCCTGGCACAGGAGTTCAGAGCATTTCAGTCCTTGAGGAGCTGAGCACAGCACTCATCACGCTCCACACAAACTTCCAGCCCACTCACCAGTTCCAGAACTGGGTTTTGCCAAAGAACTCCCTGGGTTCATAGGTGTAGACCTTCAGGAGGATCTCGAAGACGTACAGAGCAAGGAACACCCACTCTGCATAGGAAATGTAGGGGCTTTCCTCATCCAGAGCAATGAAGATGGCATTGATCAGGATGATGGCATCGTAAGTCCAAACAAAAGCCCTGCAAGAACCAAGAGAGATCAATCTGCAGCTCCCAAGAAGGTCAAAGTCACACAGTTATTTCAGAAGCTCTCTGCCTCCTCTCTCAAAAATTCTTTACCCATCAGTTCTCCCCAAACCTGAGAGTCTGCAGGAGTGACTTAAGAGTTCAGGTCTGCTCTTGAGGTCCAACAGAATTTGGTTAACAGGTCCAGGGAAGTGATTTTCCCCCCATCTACTCAGTACTGGTGAGGCTGCACTTAGAGGTGCTGAGGGAGGAACCAGGGTCAGCTGGGCTCCCCAGCACAAGAGAGGCCTGAACACACAGAGCTGGTGCATGGAAGGGTCACAAACTGACAGGAGGACAGGACAGTGGAATGTGATGTGTTGGGAGAGCTGGGGTAGTCCAGCCTGACAGGGAGAAGGGTCAGGAGCAGCTCCTGTGCATAAATACCTGATGGGAAGGTGCAGGGAAGATGGAGCCAGACTCTTCTCAGTGATATCCAGGGGAAGCACAAGAGGCAAGGGGCACAAGTTGAAATACAGGAACTTCCACTTAAAGAAATTGCTAGGGTTTTTTTTAACTAAGGGTGATCAAGCACTGCAAGGGTTGCAGAGAGGTTAAGGAGCCTCCATCCTTTGGGGATACTCTAGACCCAGCTAGGATAGCCCTGAGTACCCTACCCTGACTGACCTTGCTTTTCCAAGTGCTGCTTTGGACTGCCAGATCAAACTTATCAGATAAAAGCTAAAAACTGCATTAGTTCAGCTAGAGAACACTTTTCTTCTGCTGAGTTTTCATCCTGGTTTGTCAGGCCCTGACTGAAGGGGTGCAGAGGACAGCAGAGAGATGAAATCTCTGCCAGTGAGGCCAAATGTAAGAGCAGACATGAGGCAATGACTCGACTACTCCATCCCTAGACGTTCCTTGCAACCTCAGCTACTTTGGGATTCTGGGAAGGCTCAGAGGTGAAGGAGAGCTCCAGAGAACTCCAGAACTCCCAGAGCTGAGGAGGCAGCAGGACACAGCCCTGCAGCAGAGACTGCTGAGGCAGGAGCAGATCTAAGCGCAGCACTTCGGTCCTGCGTGGCAAGACACAAAGCCCAGCCTGCTGCCAGCAAAGCCCAGCTCAGGCAGCGGCCACAGCTGGCTCCTCCACGCTGGCAGGGCAGGCCAGGAGCAGTGGCAGAGCCCCAGGGCTCAGCAGCACGGGCGGGGGAGGCCGTGGCAGAGCTCACCTGTGCCTCACGCCGCGGCGCAGCAGCCGGCTGGGCGCGGAGCCGTACAGGGCGGGCGCCCAGCGCGCCAGGGGGTGCCTGCGGATCCTCAGCGTCACCACCTGGATGTTCAGCAGGTCTGCCAGCTGCACGAAGGACTTCTTGTCTGCAGCAGAGGTGTTAGCATTGAGAAACAGAACACACAATCACAGGTGACTACACGTGGTGCTTTATTAGAGGCCCCGGGAGTCAGGGGCTTAGAAGCTCAAATCTAACTCTGAGGGAATCTCAAAAAGAAGATGCTTTTTATCCTTCACCATTACATAACTAAAAGTTTAATTATTAAACTACATTGTTTCGTTGTTATACCTTGATTTAGCCCCAATCCATGGGTTCTCAGGATCCCAAAACATCATTCTTTGCTATGGATTATAATCATATACAATTACTTCAGAAATCATGGTTACAAAATGGTTACACAGCTGTGGTTAACAATAATCACTCCACTGCAGGTGGGTTTCACCTGACCTACCAGGGCCTGCTAGAGGCCTACCTCCCCTCCCAGATACCCCCTGATTTTAGAAACTTTTAACCCTATATTATCAGAGTGGCACCTGTCAGCCTGAGCTCACAGCAAATAAACGGCGTCCGCTAAACGCAAATCCGAGCCCACGGGAGCAGCACAGATCTGGACTCGGTACCTGCTCCCAGCAAAGCCAGTCCCAGAGGGGTATCCACCACAACAGGCCTAACCTGGAATTCAGCAGCTTCTCTGCCCCATTCCTGGGGAGCTGGCTCGAGCCATGGGCCAACAACCAGCACAGAATGATTCAGAATGAGGAGACTGAGCCATCTCTCCCAATACTCCTGCTCCAGAGGATTGTGGGGAGCCACACTGCATCTGTAACAAGGGAGGCTTCCCAAAACCTGCCCTGAGAGCAGGTCCCACATGCCATGGAGAGCTTGGCCTGATGTCAAAAGGCCATGTGTGGGACACAGCCCATAGCACAGGCAGCAAGAATAACCTTTCAGGACTCCAGGAATCTGGAGGGAAACAGGAAGAGGGGCCTGGAGCGCCCATTCCTGGAAGTGCTCAAGGAACAACTGGACATGGCACTCAGTGCTCTGGGCTGGGTGACAGGGCAGGGAGCAGGCACAGGCTGGACTCTATCTTGGAGGTCTTTCCCAACCTCAATGACTCTGTGATTCTGAGTCCCTCTGGGGCCATGACAGATGAAAAATCCCAGTGCCAAACCCCATGAAGGACCAGGCTCCTGGCTCCTCCCCAGCCCCACTGCTCACCTACGAACCCTTTCTGCTCGTCGTCCGAGATGCGGAGCAGCAGCTCCCGGTGGGAATTGCTGGTGTCAGGAGCCACCAGCTTGACCAGCTGCTTCCACCGGGCCTCCCGGACCACGAAGTGCCCTCCCTCCTCCTCCTTCAGCAGGTTGAAGGCCTCGATCATCTTGCGGCGCTTCATGTAGGCGAGTTTACGGATCTCGTTCTGGAGAGAGCGGCGGGAGTCAGGCAGCTCCAGGTGCCCTTCCCCCTCTCCTTAACAAACAAACTCATCTTCACAGCACAGAGATGCAAGAACAGACCCAGGGGAATGACACTGGACACAAAGCGTGGCACAGTTAGTGTGTGGGGGGTGTGAGGAATGGTGTTTAACAGGCAGCTGTGGGCTCTCCACACAGAGCTCTGGAAAGGTTAACAGATGGCTGGATGCTGGGACAACGCTGCAAAACCGGAAGGAAAGACAAAGGGTACTGTGAGACAGGAAGGAGGTGACAAAGATCACGGGATCTGCAGGGCCTCAGAAGCAAAGAGGATGTGTCCACACATGTCCCATCCACAAGTGAATCCTGCTGAGAGCAGGGGTGGGGATCCTCTTCTGCACATGACTGTGAGCAGAGGCACATCCAGCACTCTGCTTCCTGAGAAAGATCCAACCCCCTCATGGGAGCACCCAGGAATTCCCAGCTTTCCCCCTTTGATCACAAGTCCCAAACTGCCCCTACCCAGCTGGGGTAGAAAAAAATTTCTGATTTACTCAGACCTCCCATTTCCAGTTCCCTTACCCTAAGGGCACGTGCAAAGATGCTGTGCAAAAACAGTTCCCTGCATGGAGACAGCATTCCTGACCTAGGACTAAGCCTCCAAGACAATGCAGAATGTGCTTCCTATCTGTTGGAAACATCACAGAATATTTAATTCAATGCCTAGAGCAGAACTCCCAACAGCCCCATGATATTAAAAGTGGGTCTGTGCTTGTTGTTTGCAGAGCACCAAAGGCAAGAAACTGTTTCCCCTTCTCAAAACTTTCCAAGGGAAAGTCAGAGGCTCCTTACAGAGAACAGCAGGTCACAAGCCCCTTCAGGCATTACCTTCAGGTGTTTTTTGTAGTTGTTGTAGACCACGGCCAGGAAGAGAGACATGAAGATGTAAGTGTTGACGATGACGAAGGCGATGAAGAACAGGGCGTACCAGGAGCTGAAGTCAAATGCTGGCATCCTGGAGAAAGAGACAGGGATTGCTGCCTGCCAGGCTGACAAACAGGGAAAGTGAGTCCATGAGAAAACAGACTCCCACATGGATTTCCAAGTGCTGTTTTGGACTGCCAGATCAAAGTTGTCAGATAAAAGCTAAAAACTGCACTAGTTCAGCTTGAGAACACTTTTCTTCTGCTGAGTTTTCATCCTGGTTTGTCAGGCCCTGACTGAAGGGGTTCAGAAGACAGCACAGAGATGAAATCTCTGCCAGTGGGCCAAATTTACGAGCAGACATGATGTGCTATTTGTTGGCTCAGACCCTTGCTGCACTCAGATCTGCTTTTCCACTTGCTCTAGGATGAGCACCATTTTATTTCTCAGGTTAAATTCCCAGGGTCCCTGGACCATCCCCATTGTGCTCAAGATATTTCCAGCACATAGATGACCCAGCCATTCCTCCCTGTCCTACTCTTGACAGGGCCTTCCCAGCACAAGCTACAATGGGAACCCAGAAGAGATAGGGATGAAAAGCCCAACACCCACAGAATTTTAACTCTGCTGAGCAAATGAGAGCCCTGAGAACACCATGAGATCTGATCATCTACACATGACATCCATACATGACATCTGGGCTATTTGCTGTTGTCACCAGCACATAGAGGTCAAACACAATCTCCAGGTAGTTGCTGAAGTAGGGCAAGCCTTCTGCTGTCTGCAGATTCCTAGGAGGAAGAGGACAGCCTGGAGTTAAGCACTGGGATCACAAGACCTGCAGCAGGAGCTCTGCAGATCAGCAGCACTTGAATCCCCTAGGAATTGTTTGGAGTCTGCCCAGACTATCCCAGGAGCAAAGGAAGTATCCACACCTCTCTCCAAACAGCTTCAAGGCCATGAGGGAGAACATGAGGAGGCTGAACATGAAGAGCAGGAAGACGTAGGTGATCTCTGGCAGCGTGTTGCGGATGCTGCGGAACGCCCTCCGGATCTGCCAGGGACAAGGGAAGCACTCAGAGGCAACGGGGCACCCCTTTTCCCCCCTCACCATCCCATCTGGATCAAACCCCTAAACTGAGCTGCCAGAGCCCCAGGCCTTTCCTCCTTGTTCTCCAGGGGGGATCCTAGAAGGAAAGGCCCCAGCTACACCTCACAGTGCACTCAGGAGCTAAGGGACAGAGGGCCCCAGGGCACTGCTGAAATGTTCTTGCTGCAGGTGATGCCTTAAGTTTTAAACTTTTGTATTTTTCAGATTCAGTGCTGGTTTAGTGTAGTTCTGGGCTTCACATTAAGGGTTGGTGAGCTCTCTTCACAGAGCAGGGAGACAACAATTCCTTTCTAGCTTGGGAACAAGGACAAATTTTAAGCCCAAGAGTGCAAACAACAGTGAAGGAAGAGAGGGAACAAGGACGATGGAGCTTCATCACCTGGAGCTGCAATTGGACAATTAACTCCAATCTGCTGATGGACCAAAACCCATCAAAGTGTGAGGCCTCGTGCCTGGGATCCATTTTGTGCCCATTTGTGGGTTTGACTTGGGTGCAGCCCCAAGGGGTTCCTGCACTGCCCAGGCTGGATCCTTGCAATAAATCCCTTTTATCCTTTTATTCTACCCAGTCTCGGTTTCCAGGTCAGCCTTCCCAGGCATTACAGGGAACCAGTCAGGGACAGAAACCCATCACTCCAGGCCACAAAATACAACCTCTGAGCCTAAATGTTGAGCTGCTCCCTCCCCCCAGGCTTTCACATCACAGTTTATTCATTTGTAAGTCAGGACCAGACCACTCTTGGGCAGCAGGACAAAGATCTCTCCATGCTGAGAGGAATCAGAGTCCAAATCTGTACTACAGGTTTGAGAACACCATGACACGTGTTTACCCAGGAGACTTCCAGGAATCAGTAACCTGGTCCCTGACTCAGGGAGGAACACGGGGTTTTTCTGTGGTACTGTGTGAATTCACCCTTTTGCCCACCTCAAATTATTGCTTCAGGCCACTTCTGAAAGAAACCTTCTCTCACAGGACCCTAAATTCTGCCATCAAATCTTTCTGCTAAATCCCCCGGATTGCAGAAAGCAGCAGGCTGTCCAAAAAAAGCAGGACCCTGGACATCCCAGCAGAGCTCTTCCTTACCTGGCGACTCTCTGCGAAGTTGATGAGGAAGATGGGCCTCATAATCCTTGACCATCGGATGCTCCTCACATCATACAGCCTGAGGACCCCATATATGGCCAGGTCTGTGAGGGATAGCTGCAGGAGAAAGAAGGAAAGCTCCAAGAAGTAATGCTGGAGTGTGTCTAGATAGTGAACAGTGTTTGTTGATACCACAGAGGTGCACACACAAAAGGTGTGTGAGAGCTGGCTGGTTTGGCCACGGCTCATGTAGGCCAGGTCTGGGATCCCAGAAAAGCAACATGAGGGGAAAAAAAAAACACCTCCCCTGGGCCCAACTCACCAGGATTGCCACCATGATGCAGATGTTCTTGGTGTCCTTCCAGAACACGTTGTGCAGGGTGACTTTGGCAAAGTGTGTCAGCCGGCCGAGGAACACCAGCAGGCACAACACCTCCAGCACTGAGGTGGCCTGCAGAGAGAGCAGGGCTCAGCCAGCACAGCCAGGAGCAGTAATATTCCTTTTTGCACGACAGAAAACAGGCAGAGCAATATTTTCAGGCTGCCTTTTGTGGAATTCCCTGCTACAGGCAGGTTAAAGCCAGCAAGTCTGTGTTTGCTTAGGATTCAAGGAGTACATCTTTCACAATCACACTGGCGCAGGACAAAAAAGGCTGCAGAAAAGTCTGGCCTAAAGTAAAACTTGGCTTCTACTTTCGCCCATGAGGGCTGGACTTGAGTCCCAAAGAAGGCTGGAATTGGTCTGTGAGATGGAAAGCAGCAACATGACTTTGTCCACAGTCACGTGGGCCATTGCTGGTGGCCACAATGGCTCCTACAGTCCCTGGCCAGCTCCTGTGCCTTTTTTGTCCCCATTTCAAACAGATCACAGAATTATAAAATCACAGAATCATCAAGGATGATGATCCCACTCCACCTGCTGCCATGGGCAGGGACACCTTCCGCTGTCCCAGGCTGCTCCAAGCCCTATCCAACCTGGCCTGGAACACTTCCAGGGATCCAGGGGCAGCCACCGCTTCTCTGGAAAATCTGTGCCAGGGCTTCACCACCCTCACAGGGGACAATTTCTTCCCAATATCCCATCTAATCCTGCCCTCTGGCAGTGGGAAGCCATGCCCCCTTGTCCTGGCTCTCCAGACCCTTGGAAATAGTCTGTCTTTCTCCATCTTTCTTGCTGGCCATTTCAAGTGCTGGAACAGCCAATTAGGTAACTCTGAAGCTTCTCCAGGCTGAACAACCCCATTTCTCTCAGCTTTTCCTCACAGCAGAGTTGTTCTATCCCTCTGACCAACTTGGTGGCCTCCTCTGGACTCACTCCAACTTTCCATGTCCTTCCTGTGGTGGGGACCCAGAGCTGGATGCAGGACTCCAGGTGAGGTCTCACCAGAGCAGAGGATCAAAGATATCCACAAAAACACCACCATCCACTGTCTCTGGGCACCTCTGACAACCACTTTGAGGCAAGAAGCCCTTGCTGGCTCCAGCAGCTGCATTTGCTGCTCCTACACCACAAACTCACCAGGAAGGGGAGCGGGTACACAGCAGGCTCCTCAAACAGGGCAAGGGACAGGTTGAGGAAGATGAAGAAGTAGGTGGCCGTTCTCATCATCCAGTGGTTATAGAGGTGATAAAGCCTGGAGGAAGAAGGCACAGGCACCACAAATAAAGGCTACAGGGCACATCCCCAAAAGTGTCCTGGAAAAACAGCATTTGCTGTCCCAAATAAACATTTTTGCCAGCAAGGAATTTGGCAATTTGTTTCCAAATCATTCTCAGAGCTGATGGATACTACACTGCGTTTCAGAGCAGGGTTAAATAACAGAGTATTTATTATATCTTTATTATAGTAAACAAAAAAAAATTAACTGTGCAGCCAGCTGGTTCTGCCCCTCCAGCACCTTCCACGCAGCTGAAGGCTGACCAAGCCTCCCAATCTCTTCGTCCCCACAGAGCGTTGGAAGAGTTTACGTTAGTTTTATTTTCTCCCCTCCAGCAAACCACAACTTTTCAATGTCATTTCCCATCCTCAACATAGAGATGCACCAAGCCCCGTTTTAAGCATTTCAGCGTAAGTCCAGTTTTTGGCACCCCACCCATTCACCCCTCTTAGCACCGCAGACTTTTTCTGGCTGTTGCTGTTTGGCCACGGACGTGGCTGGCTCTCCACAGGTGCGGCTGGGGCGGGGGGGCGCATCCCTCCTTACCTGACGGCCTCGGGGGAGGTCTTAAAAGGAATATTCCTGTTGTACTGCGCATCGGAGACAAACGCTGCTGCCAGCAGGAGATCCTGGGGGAAACACAAGACAGCGCGTGAGGAGCTTT
>VXBQ01007259.1:0-15730 GCA_013400175.1 Phainopepla nitens | reverse complement strand
CGGAGTCACGGAGCCGCTGGTCCCGGCCCGGCCGCAGCACGGACAGCCGCACGAAACACACGCAAGGCTTTAGCTGCGGGTCACGGCAGTCCGCCCCTCTGCCGGGAGGAGACACGCTCAAAGCGTTCCAGCACGAGACACGTATGATGATCGAGTATGATCGAGCATGGTTTTGTGCATGAGACACAAAAAAGCGTCTTGTTTTTGCGACCTGCTAGCAAGCGCAGTTTTCTGCTGCATTTCCACAGCTGTAGAAGCTGCAATTGGCTTCCACCTTCGTGCAAACTTCCTGAGCGTCAGCATCAATGCCTTCAAAACTGTGTGAAAGGAGACAGGCGAATTTCTAACATGTTTACCAGAGTCTAAACTGATTTTGTACTACGTATTTTAGGGAAAAAAAACCCAGTAACTTATTCTTTTAAAAGTACTTTTCCTGTCTAAACAGGTCTGGGTTTAAGTGTTTAAGAAATTAAATTACTAATGGTATTATTCAAATTATCTAGAATAGCACCAGCTTTGTAAGACATTCCAACCATACTTTATTTTGGTATGCTATGTAATGTTGCAGAAAGATATTAAAGAAACTAAAAATTTGAGTGAAGAAATTTGAGAGTAATCTAATAAAAGAGTTATAAAAGCTTAACCTTTGCATAGACTTTGTGATGCAAATGTTCATTAAAGTTTCACAAGGAAGAGCCTGGAGCAACATAGGAATAGCGTTGGCATCACGTAATTAATTAATTCCATTCACATTTAGTCTAGGTAAATACTCTAGCTTGCCTACATTATTGATAAAATTTCTAGCCTTAAGCAAATTTTCATGAAACGAAAGAAAAAAAAATTAAAATCACATCTTCCTCTAAGGCTTTGGAAGATTGCTTACTACCAAGGGAGTTGGAAAAGTATCTCCATCCTGTCCTCAATCAGGTCACTAGAGAAAAATCAAGCATAGATAGTCCTTTTATAAAACAAACTAAGAGACTCAAACAAAAAACCTCAAAATCAAACCATTGAAAAACAAACCAAAACAACGTGAATAAGATTTTTGGAAGGAAATTAATATCCAAGGACTTTTTTTGGCACTCTGTGGTTACTAAGACAAAGCCTAGAAGTAAAATGTTCTTTTATAATGTCATTTTTTTAACTTGATTCTCAGCATCCTTCTAAATGTCTCTGTAACTGAGAATAGTTTGATTTGCCTTTTTATATATATTGTCTTGCACATTATCTCTCCCTGCTTTATGGAAAAACAAAAAGCTATTGGGTAACTACAGGTTAAGTAACATTTACTTGGGAGCAAGCAATCTGAGAGATTGCACTACCTATATGATGGTAGGTACTTTACAGGTAAGGATATATTTTGTGTGGACTTAAGGTTCAAAAGTAAATTAGGGTCAAATGATATTAAATGTTTATTTCATGACCGAAAGCATCTGTGATGCACTGTTCTTAAATCTAAAGCCTTTTGCGAATTTTCAATCCTCCTTTTTGGGAATTTAGTTTTCATCTGGATAGATGAAACTAAATCTGGGAAGGGAAATCCCACATCTGCGATAAAACATTCTGCTTCCAAAACACCACCACTTTTAACGCTCTCTTGTCACGTACTCAAAGAGGCCATACAATGCACTTCTCTCTTCTCTTCTGATATAGAAAACCCTCTTCTTTAAATGTGGCATGCAGGCAGAGAACGCGTTCATTTACAACCAGCAGTTACCTGAGGTAGAAGAACATATTGCCTCTCCACATTAACTGTGAATGTCTGGTCAGGAGAAACACGGATATGCAGTAATCGTGCAAAAACATTCCAGGCGTAATTTAGCTGAAGAAAAAGAGGATTTAGCATACAGAAGTCAGATTTTGCTGTAGTAACAAAAATACACTTAAACCCATCATGAAAATCCTGTTGGTGGCGTACAGAACACAACGGTATTTAAAAATCTTATATAAGGAAACTGAGCTCATTGCATGAGCTGTCTCAAGGAGGAAACATGCCTAGAAAGGCAGAGAATGAAATTATGAACCTAATGAATTACAATACTGAGCTTAACGAGTTTCTAGTGAGGAACATAATAGAAAAACAAAACGAACACTTTACACTAGATTGCAACCTACCCATATCTTATTTATAAATTGTTAAAATACATGTACTTTCAAACGATTTTTAAAGCATCAGCGAGGGAGGGGGAATAAGGAAAAAAGCCAACAAAACCAAAACAAGCAATTTCCAAGAGAAGCAGAACGTAAATGTGGAAGTGCCTGAGAAGGGAGTGTTAGCACTACTCTTGAAGATAAATGCTCCCTCCTCACACCGTGTTTCCAAGGGCAAAAATGAAACCCGGAGGCCTCTGTTCCAGGATTTTCCAATGGCCCAATCAGAACCTCGTACAAATCAATTCCCGTCGCCAGGCCCGCGTAATCTCTTCCTTCTCTACTAAATATACACCAATAGAAGGTTGCTTTGCCAAATATGCAAAATACAGCAAAATTGAGATTATGAAGCAAACAAACAAAAAAACAATCCTGGAGTGTTTTATATCTATTTCTAGCCCCAAATTTCAGCATGGTTACTAATACAGTCCTGCAGCTACTGCTGTTCCCAAGTCCAGCTCTGAATGGTGGATGATTAATATCTAATCATCAGCAGAACAGAGATGACTAAAAAAAAGGAGGGGGAAAAAAAACCCCAAAACTCCTCTGCCTATTTTGGAAAAGAAAAGGAAAAGCCAAAATAACAAACAAGAAAAAAAAAATCACACAAAAAAAAACTCAAAACAAAACAAGAAGGAAAAACCCCAAAAAAATCAAAATAACCCAGCCAACCAAAGGAAAACAACTCAGCCTGAAAACTGAAAATTGTTTAAAAATCATATACCGCTTAGAAACAGACCCGCGATTCTTATCTTGTTTCCAAGCAAGACTTCAGCCGGGCACTCCCACGTTATCTCCCTCTGCCTGAAAAACATTTTCCATTAACACAACGCCCCAGTGACTCACTCCTCTGCCTCCTGAGGCAGAACACTGCAAAGAAAAACTAAAAACAAAAGGAAAAGGAGAAAAATACAGGGTAAAAAAAAAAAAGAAAAGACAGCAGTTTGCCTCGCCCTAGTTCTCAAGGGACGATTTTAGAGAACAAAGAAAACAGCCTCCCCAGCCCTTAGGCAGGCTCGTTCGGAGGCTCCCGGCGTTGCATTCCTGCCTTCCCTCCGGGCGCTTTTCCGCATGAAACATCACTGAACCAAAAACAACCTAAAGCGTCGTTCTTCTATATCTATCCTAACAAAGGAGACAACGCGGTGTTCCTTACTGTGAGGAAAAAAAAAAAAAAAGAGCCAAAAGCCCCGAAAATTACCCTGTTCAGAGGAAAGAGAGGAGAGAGGAGCTGCTGCCGCCGTCTCCCAGCAGCGCGGCCAGCTCGGGGCGCCAGCGGCGGAGAGGCTCCTCCCTGCGAGCCCCGCTCCCTGGCGTGCTGTGGCGATTTACAGGCCCCTGGCACCCCGAGAACGGCGGTGCGGGGGCTGCCGGCTTCCAAGACCGCCACTTTCACACGGCCAAGGCCGTGCCTCCCTTCTCGGGGTGCACCGGGGGCTGCCGCAGGCAAACCGGCCCAGGCCGCCGCAGCGACCGAGGGCCCCCAAAAAACACAACCAAAGCTACCAAATCCAAAAACGTGGCGCCCAAGAGCTGAGCGTAGCCAAGGCAGCAGTACCCAGGAGACCACATTGAATAAGTAAAGGAAACTTTTGCAGAAAAACGCCAAGAGCACTTTCAAACACCGCTCACGCAGTCAAGATGAAGGGGGGAGAATTAAAACATCTGTTCAAGTCCAGACTAGTACATCATGACGCCCTCCCCCGTGTATTAGGATTTTCCGTAGTGCTTCCACGCGAACTCACGCCGGAGCCAATTCTGCAACTGCCACCACCATCACCCATCCCTTAATTCAAATTCCTGATTCCCCCTTTGGGAAACCCACCAACTTTCCAAACTCGCCCCAAGGAAATACTCACGGTTTTCTTACTGCTGCCTGAAGGCCCTAAGCGGCAAATAGGACAAACGAGAACCACGGAAAGCAGAAGACCGAAGGAAGCGGTAAGCACAAGGCACTCGAACCCCTGTCGCAGCCCCGGCCCGGGCCGGCCGCGGCTGGCCGGGATCAGCGGGGCCCCAGCGCCCCGCGCTTCGGAAGCCCCGCGCTCCGGCCGGATTGGCCGGCGGCGCCCCGAGCCCGCCCCGTCCGTCCGTCCTTCCTTCCTTCCTGCCCGGGGGGAGCGGGGCTTCACCCCCCGGAATGCACCGGGAGGGAGCGGGGCAGCGAGCACAGCCTGCCAGGGCTCGCATCTCCTCTGAGACCATACCGCCGTGACCGACTTCATCAGTCGCAACCGCTACCTTTTATTGACTTTTTTTGTCCCAAAAAAGGGAAACTGACGCACGTTTACATAAGTTATTAACTTCCAAGATAAAAGAAAAAAAGAAAATGGCAGCAAGGTACAGATGACCAAGGTAGAATTTAAAAATATATAACATTTTAGACGCGCAACCCCCCGGAGATTTCAAGTTTCCAGGTACATTAACAGAACATGTATGCCTGGGGTCAAGCGTTCCTGCTCTTTCTAGGAAGATGTGGGTGGCTCTGAAAAGAGCCTTTGGGTTGTTGGTCAGATGAGATTTACTTGGCTTTGGCCTTGTGGCTGTCGGTCTTCTTGGGCAGCAGCACGGCCTGGATGTTGGGCAGCACGCCGCCCTGCGCGATCGTCACCTTGCCCAGCAGCTTGTTGAGCTCCTCGTCGTTGCGGATGGCCAGCTGCAGGTGGCGGGGGATGATGCGCGTCTTCTTGTTGTCGCGGGCCGCGTTGCCCGCCAGCTCCAGGATCTCGGCCGTCAGGTACTCCAGCACGGCCGCCAGGTACACCGGGGCGCCGGCGCCCACGCGCTCCGCGTAGTTGCCCTTGCGCAGCAGCCGGTGCACGCGGCCCACGGGGAACTGCAGCCCGGCCCGCGACGAGCGCGACTTGGCCTTGGCGCGCGCCTTCCCGCCCTGCTTCCCGCGGCCCGACATGGCTCAGCTCAAAGCAAAACGGAGCCGAGGAGGTAGAGAAAAAAATAAAAAAAGCTGCGCGATATCGAGGAAAGCGCCGAGCAAAAGAAGAAATGTACCGAGAGCTTCAGCGCTGCCTTCTTATACCTTCCCTCTGAGGCTCGTTTCGAGTTCTGATTGGTAGAGACAAGGATTGTGAATTTAACCAATGGGAGTGCAGATGAGAAAGCTGACCAATGGAAGCTGCACCGTGTTTGACGTCACGAAGCAGAGTTGCCCAATGGGCAAGGGCTGCGTTGAGTCATCTCATTTGCATACCGTCCCTATAAATACGGGGGACGCCGCTTTTGTATCTGCGTCGTTCCTGCGGTAGCCAGGTAGTGACAGACCCGTAAAATGCCGGAACCCGCTAAGTCCGCTCCCGCTCCCAAGAAAGGCTCCAAGAAAGCTGTCACCAAGACTCAAAAGAAAGGTGACAAGAAGCGTAGAAAGACGAGGAAAGAGAGCTACTCGATCTACGTGTACAAGGTGCTGAAGCAGGTGCACCCCGACACGGGCATCTCGTCCAAGGCCATGGGCATCATGAACTCCTTCGTCAACGACATCTTCGAGCGCATCGCCGGCGAGGCGTCGCGCCTGGCGCACTACAACAAGCGCTCCACCATCACGTCGCGGGAGATCCAGACGGCCGTGCGCCTGCTGCTGCCCGGCGAGCTGGCCAAGCACGCCGTGTCCGAGGGCACCAAGGCTGTCACCAAGTACACCAGCTCCAAGTAGGCCCTCTCGGAGCGCCCCTCTCAACCCAAAGGCTCTTTTAAGAGCCACCCATATATTCAGTGAAAGAGTCGATCACACTGGTTCTCTTCGGTGAGTGGTACTTCTATGTGGTGTTGTTTAATCCCTAGGTTTGAACGTGCTGTTTAAAGATTAGGGGGGAAATGTTTATCCTGTTAAAGTATCCGGAAAGATTTGGGTCGTCTTGACTCTCCTCTTCTGACAGTTGGCCCCGCAGGTCTATAAAAAGCATGTTAAGAGTCTAATGAGTTCTAAAGCTATTAAAGGTTTCTTTCTTCGTTGTAGAGTATTTTTTTGTTCTAGTCATTCACAATGGTTGTTTGTTGCCCCCTTTAAATACTGGATGTCGTTCTGAAGTAACTTGGCCGTAAGCCAAAGTGGCTTGTTTACCCGGGAAACTAGGAATTAGTCTGTAATAATTAAAAACGATGTCTAGTGAAACCTATAGCGGCAAACACGGCAGGTGCATCAAGGTATAGAGAACAGCATAGTTTCATTAGACCTAGAGATTTCATAAGGAAGTTGTGTACTTTATTACTTTATATTTTCGTTGGAGTGGAACCGTGTCAGAATTCAGAAATCCATAAGCGACCACACAACAGCAAATTACGAGTAAATGTAAGAGGCTCGGGGCGCGGGGGTGGGGGGGGTAAGAAAAAAAAAAAGGGAGATGAGCGCTTTAATGAACCTCAGGTAGCTTGGGAGGCGCAGGGAAGGCTGTATTTGGGGTAAGCGCCTTTTACAAAGGGGTTAAATCCTGCTTGTCCGGGGCAGAGCCCGCGAGAAAACTGCTGCAGAGGCAGAGTAAAAACTCCGCGTCTGCGGGCGGGCTGCAGCTGCGGGAGCCCTCCGGGCCGCCGCCAGTCCCGTTCGGCAGGGCGGAGCTGGGGATACGGGCGGAGGGCGGGCGGAGCGGAGCGGGGAGCGGCGGCGGCGGCGGCTCCCGGCCGCGCCGTGTGCCCCCGAACGCGCGGGCTTTTCAAACGCTGCCGCTCGTCCAATGGCCGCTGTCTCTTGGCGCTGGCCAATCACAGCGCGCGGGTGGCCATAAATAGCGGCCCCCGCGGCCGCGGCCCGCTCAGTGTCCCTTCGCTCGGCGCTCGCTCGCGGAGATGGCGCGCACGAAGCAGACGGCGCGTAAGTCGACGGGCGGCAAGGCGCCCCGCCAGCAGCTGGCCACCAAGGCGGCCCGCAAGAGCGCGCCCGCCACGGGCGGCGTCAAGAAGCCGCACCGCTACCGGCCCGGCACGGTGGCGCTGCGCGAGATCCGCCGCTACCAGAAGTCCACCGAGCTGCTGATCCGCAAGCTGCCCTTCCAGCGCCTGGTGCGCGAGATCGCGCAGGACTTCAAGACCGACCTGCGCTTCCAGAGCTCGGCCGTCATGGCGCTGCAGGAGGCCAGCGAGGCCTACCTGGTGGGGCTCTTCGAGGACACCAACCTGTGCGCCATCCACGCCAAGCGCGTCACCATCATGCCCAAGGACATCCAGCTGGCCCGCCGCATCCGCGGCGAGCGCGCCTGAGCTGTTGGCAGACGGGGAAGTTTCACACCATCGAAAACCAAAGGCTCTTTTAAGAGCCACCACAACATCACTAAAGAGCTGTAAATTCCTAGTCAAGGGTAGCAAATGATATGTTGTGGGTGGCTTTATGGTCAACAAGATCTCGCGTGTCAAGTAAGTACCTAACAGCATGCATAAGCCGTACTTCATAAGAATTTGATACTGAGTTTTGCAGAACTGTAGTGCAGTTATGTTTTTAAAAGGGAATTTTGTCTAAACCTTTGTTAAGGCTGAAAAGCTGCATTCTGCATGTTTTTTTCCCCACGTTGTTCTGGTATTTAGGAAACAGGCTGTTCTGAAAGGCAAGATACCCACTTAAATGATCAGCTGGTTTTATCTGTTAGCGCATGCCTTGAAATCATTTGTTCGTACTGCTTCAATTTGTAGAGAAATAAACTTCCGTAGAATCCTGCTGTCGTGGTCAGGGAAGTTAAATCTGCTCTAAACGCTTCCTGTGTATTGTAAGTGTTATGCGGCCTTAATTCATGCTCTTCATGTAACTTCACAGTTTTTCAGGCTGTTGCTTCATTCTGCCAGCAGCAACACTGTATCTCTCTCCCCCATTTCCCCTTGGGTTTTTGGGAGGGCGCCGGGGACTCGCTTTGTTTCTGAAGGCACAAAAACCTTCCTCGCCTTCCCTAGAACGACTCTCTCTCGGTCATTCGTGTCCTCAGCGCTTTATCGCTCCTGGTCGGGAGCGAGCCCGTGTCCCGCGGGCATTTCCAGCCCGTCTCGAGCGCTGCTCTTTATTCCCGAGATGCGTGTATTCCCAAAAGTGGCGGGGGGGGGGGGGGGGGAGGGGGNGGGTGTGGAATGAGAGGTGGCGGCGTTTTCTGAGTCCCTTTCCCAAGTGTACTCCTTGCCGGTGTCTTGCCTAGGACCTCGCGTGTGACAGACATCATCCATGGCTTAGAGATCTTAGGTAGCATCAGTTTTCTCTGTCGTTATGGCGGCTCTCAAAAATTTGTTGAAGTGACCGCAGCCGAAGTGTTTTCCTAAAAGCGTCTGAGCTTGAAAACTTTGCAAGTCTAGAATCATTTTTAAGTGGAGGCTCTTCCCTATTCCTCGTGTTCAGCGATTTTTGTGAACCTCCTTGGAAAACGCATTTCCCCCGACTGTAAAATCAGTCGCACACCCTCCCCCCCTTGCTCTCCTAGTAAATAGATCTGTAGTTGCCTGAAAAATACACATTTCTAAAATTATCTCGGACATCACGGAATCTTTATATATATTAATACTACAGATAGTTTTATGGGATTTGAGGAGCCTGCTGTTCCATTGAATTGTTGGAAATTATGTCCCTTTGCTTTTTCGATGCTACAGATGAGTGCCCGTGGCTTTAAGAAGAGGTTGGATTGAGTTAGACACAGGCATCATTTAAACTAGGAAATAAGGAGCCACTGAGAAATGCTTAGAGGAAATGTTTCTCCTGGAAAGCCTAAGATTGCAAGACCCTTAGTTTACTCCTAACTGCTAGTAAGCTTTTTTTATAGGAATATTTCTTTCTCTGTGTCAGAATCTTGAACTCTGCAGCAAAATCTGACCAATCAAGTGCCTCGACACCATTTTCTTTCCTCTGTTTTTCTCACTTTCAGCCATTTTCTGTTTCTGAACCGCGGAGGGTTAAAAGGGAGGGGGAAGGCTTCGGGAGTAGTGCTTTAGGAATTAAGAAGTCTCTGCTGCGATTTATTCATCCCCCAGATTTGTTCATTGACATAGGACTTGTGTTTTTCTGAACAGATTTTTTTTTTTCCCCTGTAGATTACTGCCAGGATTGTAGAAATGAGTTTTAGTGAAAGCGAGCTCATTTCATTTTATTGAGATGGCCAAATATATATTTACCTGGACCTGTTTGCATATGCTTATAATAAAAACATCATTAAATCAAATAAAATCGGTTTTTATAATAGTTTATTTAGAAGATACTTGGTATCTTATATCTTACATAAGCCATTGGTCAGAATAGTTACATCTCAGCTAAATGAAGCATCAGAAATGCTGTTTGTTTTGGGGTTTTTTGCATGTTCAAGGAACAAATTATTTTTGAGCAGTGAGACAGGGAAGCAGGTTTTATTTGCCTCAATCTCCTGTCATTTTTCCTCCAGTCTTTTGGAGAGCTCATGCTGTTTTACTGAATTAAGTATGATTTGGATTCATTCAGAGAGAGTCACATGCTCTAATTGTAAAAGAACCACTAAACACTTCATCAGCTGAGAAAGAAAGATGTGCAATGCTGTTCATTTTTTCAGGACTCTTATAAACTCTAAATTATAATGCCAGAGTCTGAAGCAGTTTTTGGGTGAAATACACAGCTAATGGGTGGCCTGTAGGCACAGGCAACCTAGTGCCAGGTTCCCTAAGTCAAAGTGAGAATAAAAGTGGAGGTGCCAGCGAGGTTCAGCTGCATTTCTGTGCTTTTTGCAGGGGAGCCTGAGATAGAAGAATGCTGCCAAGTCAAAGCTGGATGTCAGGAAGCCCTCTGTGCTGAGCAGCTGAGGATTGGCTTGAGAGTTGCTGTTGGTAATCAAGGTGCTTTTGCACGTGATTTTAGATGCTCAACAAGATATTTGGCTCGGCCTCTTCCTGGTCCTTTAGCCATCCTTCACAGGTGAACTGGCCCAAATTAAAATTGTGGCTTGGAAGAATGTTCTTATCAGTACAACGGCTGAAACAGAGCATAGCTGCTGACATCCTGCTGAAATACTTCATTTCATCCAAATACATTAAAGGTCTGATGACAGCATCTTTCTAGAACAGAAATATTTGAGCAAGTCCTACTTGATATCTATTAGTTTCTGAAAAAAATCTGAGCAGATAGATGCATATCCATATGAGAACAAGGTTCTCATTCAAATTAACTATTGTGGTGTAAGTATTTTTTGTGAATGTGGTTTCCATGCAAGCCAGCATGCAGAGATAGGTCCTAAACACGTTTTAATGTGCAAGCCCCTCATTGTGGGCTTCTTCACCACCCGAATCACCAGTTGGTTACAGCCCACAGCAACCACCAACAGTGAGCTCTGAACCGGGCCAGCTGCAGCTCTCCCTCAGCCTGGCCAGGGCTGCCCTGCTGCATCCTTGCCTCTCTCTGCTCTCCCCCTTTCAGCTCACGTTGTATCTTCAAGCTGGCCAGCAGCGTGTTTCAGGTTGTAGATGTGCAAACAGCGCTGCCAAAGCAGTATGAACATTGGTTGAGATTTTATATTTTATACTAGAAAGTACTTTGTCAGCTACTCCTATGGAACTAATGACACTGGCCACAATAACAGGGTCTGACCCTGGGATCCTGCTGATTAATGTACTTTTCCGAGTGAAGGTTTCCAATTTGTCTTTTGTTAGTTCTCAGGTTACAGCTGGAGCTGGTGGATCTGTAGAGTGACCACTACACCAAAAATTAACATTCAGTCCCACACAGGCCACCCAGCACTCAACTCCCAAGTCCAGCAGTTGCTTCTGGTCAGCTGTCTCTCTTTGTGTGTGTGTGTGTTTTCTTCATCTGCCATTACCTCGATTCTTGGAGTTGTTTCCTTGGTCCATCCTTACCTTTTTAATTCTGCTTTAGTCTAGTTGTACATTAGCAGCATTAACTTTCAACAAAACCTTTTATTTTGGTCAGCTCTTGTGGCCTAATGCTACAACCACTCCAGCCACTAATGCTGAACTACTTAATACAACATAAGAATGTGGAGAAATATAGTTAATTAAAATTTCCTGTATAAGACTATGAAGTAACACAAGGTAGAAAGCTCTCTTCTCAGTGAAGCTGGTATGGCAACATCAGGGTTTAGTAATAAAAAGACAACAAACTAAAGGAACATGAATACATAGAAAAAATGCAAACTGAGTTTGAATTAAGCCCATTTGTACGTAAAAAATGTGAGTCCATCTGTCTGGGGACCTCTGCCCCAGTCTGTGATGACTGATAGGGATCAGAGAAACAAATCCTGCAGCTCTAGAGACACTGGGGTGGCAAAAGACATGCCCCAACCTTGCTCACTCCACACTGCTTCCATCTGTGGCACCCATGGTGCCCTGCATCTCAGCCTAAAGGGAATATTGATGTAATTTATTTATTTTTATTTATTTATATAATTATTATATAATTTATATATTTTAGGTTTGGCTTCAGGTTCAAAGAGCCACGAGGTCTAGAGCTCGTGAGGCACTGGTGCTGCCAGAGACATGCCAAGGTGAGATGTCACTGCTCCAACACTGCTTTCTCCACACCTGCCTCTTCCAAGCCATCCATGGTGCTGGGCACCTCGGCCTCAGCCAGTCCTCTCTGTTCCCTTACCCTTAAGCACTGTGAGGTTTTGCTAGTCCATTAATGTGAAGATGCTTTTTTAATGGGCTTGGTCACTTTATCTTTCCACATCAGCCAGGTCTGTACTCTGCTGTGCTGTCATCTGTTCTCATGTGGAGGTTAAATGTAGTTGAGATATTTAAAAACCTGATCATATATCCTCTGTGTTCCTTATTGCTTCTCTCTCTTCATTTTATTCTTGCTCATCACTGTCTATTTCTGAAGATCCTCCATTTCATTGCATACTGTCTCCATGCCATGAATATTTGATGTATTTATGAGTATTCCCTTTCTCTCTGCATAGGGATTTTTATTTTTTTATGCTATTCCAAGCACAACACCGATCCATCAGGATGGATCTGTAAAGCTATACAAAATTTTGGCCAATACAAAATTTTGTAAGGGCTTCAACTTGTGATGCCATCAGTAGGAAAGTGATTGATGCAGAGGGCACATGATATACTTTTCTGTAAGTGTTCCATATGATCCCATGGATTTTAGGGCAGTATGCCAATGTCGTAATGAACACAAGGATCTAGAGCCCAAGGCATGATGTAAGATGAATGACAAAAAAAAAAAAAAAAAGGCACACAAAAACCCAAAAACAAATAAACAAAAATAAAGTATTTCTGAGATATAGCTTTCTCAGGAACAGCCAAAAGTCAAATGTAAGTCTTTGTGTGTTTCAGATGCCAATTCAGTGTGCTGAGGTCTGAACCTGAATTAATTCAGGTTTCCTGAATTAATTCAGCCTACTGATGGTATATGAAAAACAGGTAAGGTCTCCACTGCACCAATGGAATGACAAGAAGCAGTTGAGAATTTCTGGATGCTTTGCTGCAGTCAACTAGCTCTGTCAAAATCATTGTCACACTGACATTGAAGGACTTCTAAGCAACAAACAGGCCCAGCTGCAATTCAAGTTAGTTATGTTGTGAAATGGAACATTAAGGAAGGTTTTCTTCCCCCCCTTTTTTCCTAAATCAAGTATGCTCTTAGTTACTGAAACTGAATGTTATTTTCCTTTTTTGGGCCACTTTTGATCTTCCCATCAATTCTCCCAGGCAGGCTCATCTGACAGGTTGTTGTTGGTTTTATTAGGAAAAAGGAACCGGTTGGAAAAAATTAAGATCACTACGTGGGTATGGACAAGTCCACTTCCAGAAGAGACACAGTTAAAAGTCTAAGACTGGTAACTGTGCAGACACCAAAGAAAAATTGAGGAGTTGCCAACATTTGTCACTCTCAGGTTCCTTTGGTATTCTTAGTCTAGGCCAGAATCACACCGAGATTTTTCCAGCACAACAGTGTCACCCCCACCTGTACCTCCAATGCTTGAAAACTGTAACAGAGTCAGCAGCGCTTCCAGGCCGGTCCTCGGTGCTTTGCTGGCTGTTCAGCCTGCAGAGTTGGAGTTCACCTTGCAGCAGCAGCAGCAGTGCAGTCCACACAGAAATAAAAGGAAAAGCGAGTTCAATACTGGTTATGTGCTGTGAGGACTGAACTACAGCTGTTACATGTGTGTGCGTGCATGTGTACTGGCAGTCATTATGTATTTCCAAAGATCTGTGACAGGGATCTTTATTTGGGAAGAATGGGAAGTTCTTAACATCCTTACAAAATTCACCAAGTTTCATGGCCCTGAAATGCATGGCTGTAAGTCTACATTAGAGGTATTTCATAACACACAGTATTTCTCAAGCACCTGTATTTGTTGTATTTTAAGATCACTTTTAAGTACTGAAACTTTTTACCCTCAAGAGTTTAGGGGGTGGGGCTGGTTTTTTTTTTTTCTTTTTTTAACACATTATAAATAATAACCTTTAATCCTCAATTTAACTAAAAGTACAGTACAAAGTTTGCACTAATTCACCCAGCTGTCCCAGGACAGGTTCAGAACTCAGCTCTGCAGCAGAGACACCCTCGCCCCTGTCCTCAGACACAAAAAGCAGAGCTCCCAGAGACCCTCCCCGAGCCTCCACCAGGCATTCCCTGCTGCAAAAGGGATGGCACTCCACTCCTTCTCTGGGAGATCTTTCCACAGCTGTTTCCTTTATCCATCAGTGACTAATGACGTCTTTGTTTAACATTCTGGGTTTGGGTCGGGAGCTGCTAATTGTTTTCGCTCTGTAGGTGTAGCAGGCTCATGTGACTGGAGGGTGTCGCACTCGTGCTCATGGATCAATCCCTTTCCCATCGGAGGCTCCAGGTTAAATGCAGGAGTTAAATTCTGGCTGGCCGGTGGTGCTCATGAGGAGTGACCAACCAGGAAAGCCAGGAGGGCCTCGTGTCAGGGAAGAATAAAAATCAACTGCTCTACGATACATCCCTAAAATGCTGGAATCACAATTCCCAAACAGGCAGTTGCCCAAGCTATAAAATGGAGTCTCTCAGTAAATTTACAGTTTCATGAAAGAAGGCTGAAGAGTTTTGAACAAAGTTGTCTGCTGCAGAGGGAAATAGAAAAAGAGCTAAAAGATATCCATGGATATTAAAACAAGCAAACAAATGAACCCCAGCAAAACCAACCAAACCCAGAATTGTTAACGTTCCTGTGTTTGGAAAAAGTAATTTGGATAAATCTATCTTACAAAAAGACAGCAAGTTACTTTTTGAACATGTATCTACTATATTTTCAAGGCGATAAGTGAGAGGATGTAAAGAAAGAGAAATTTCTTACCATAAAATGTGTGAGTTATTAATAAAAGAGAAGGATGCCTGGGCATGAGGGTATTGTTACAGCAGCACTCTGTTTTTCTTCTCTTTTTCGAAGAAGTTACACAAAATTATGCCAGTGAAAATGGTTTATAATGCTATGAGTTCTCAGAATATGAAGACTAAATGTAAATTAAAGCAGAAACCACACCAAAGCAAAATTCCTGAAAGGTTTTGGGGAATTCTTGTTTTCACACTTCTTGAAGACTTATTTATTTCTATGTCAATATTCCTCTATTAACTGTAAAGATCATTCATTATTACCCAAAATCAATAGAAATTTGTGAAACATTTTGTTGTTAAAAAATAGAAAGGGGAACTGCAGAGTGGCCTCAAATGTTCTTTAATTGTGAAATTGAGTCCAATCTCAATATAAATTAGTTTAATAGTGCCTGTGTCATGAAGGAAAAATTTATTAGTTTATGCAATTCTGCCTTAATCCAGGAAACTTAGTAGTGCTACTAGAACATTGATCTGTATTTTAGTGTTGGTAGTTAAAAATATGAGTAGCATTCCTATTTTAAACGGCACATATTTAACAAGGAGATAACCCAAATGTCAGTGTGAGAAACTTGAAAGTTTTTCATTTCCATTACGGTGCAGACCAAGAACAGGTCTCCTACTTGCCCAGTAGGAAGCATTCCCAGAAAATGTTACTGCAACCAGCGACTTCTTCCTTACGGTCTGTTCTTTTAGAATTCTCTAGGCTCTCAGCTTTCCTCGAAACAGTCAGAAACACGCTAGATAGGTAAAGGTGTGACAGACAATATATTCATAATTAGCACGTGTGTGCTTGTGTTTCCAGGGAAACAAACAAAGCCCAGGAGGACAAACACAGGCCCCAGAACTGCTCACGCTTTAATCTCCTCTAAGGAAATTCGACATTACATTAAAAAGAAAAGAAAAAAGGTAAACAAATCCTCTAGCCATGGCCCGGCTTTAGTGTTTTCTTCCTCTCCTATTTTAAACAAAAATAACTTAGTAACAGAAAGAAGCCGTGGGTCGCAGAGGACGAGGCTGGCAGAGATTATATAAATATTCCCGAGGAAGGTGCCTATGCAGGCAAATGCTAATAGACAAAAAATTAAAACGGAACACTTGAAGCGTCCAAAGCAGAAGCCGGGCTGAGGTGCAGAGAGCAGCGGCGGGGCGGGGCGGGAGCGGCGGCAGAGAGCCCGCATTGGCAGGATTTTGCCGCAGACCCGCGGGCAGCGGGGAAGGAAGGGGAAGGGGGTGCCGGAAGAGGGTGCCGCAGCGTCCGCTCCTGCTACCGGCGGAGACTCCGAGCTGCTGGGGAACCGCGGCCGCGCGGGG
>VXBQ01007254.1:148003-160175 GCA_013400175.1 Phainopepla nitens | reverse complement strand
CCAGAACACAGTTGGCTTTCTGGGCTGTAATCACATGCTGTCAGCTCTTGAGAAGTTTTTCTTCAGCCATCACCCCCAAGTCCTTCTCCGCAGGCCTATTCTCAAACATTTCTCTGCCCAAGCTGTTGGTGTGTCTGGGACTGCTATCTCCCAATAGTAGTGTAGCAACACTTCGCTTTGTTGACCCCATGAGGTTTGCACTGGCCCAGCTCTCAAGCGAGTCCAGGTCCCTCCAAATGCAATCCCTTCCCTCCAGTGTGTTGACTGCCCCACACAGCCTGGTGCTGTCAGTGAACTTGTGAGGGTGCCCTTGATCCTGCTGTCCACGTCCCTGACAACGATGTTGAGCGGTATAGGCCCAGCACAGGCCCTAGGGGGACACCACTCATCACTTGTTTCCACATGGATAATGAGTCCCTGACCATGACTCTTTGTGGCTGGCCACCCAGCCAGATCTTTATCCACCCAGTGGTCCATCACTCAAATCCATGTCTCTCCAATTTAGAGACAAGGATGTCATGTGGACAGTGTCAAACACTTTGCTTAAGTCCAGTAGGGGATGTCAGTAGCTCTGCTCTGTCCACCAGTGCTGTAGCAAATTTGTCAGGCATGATTTGCCCTTAGTAAAGACATATTGACTGTTAGCCATCACCTCTTTATTTTCGTGTGCCTTAGCGTAGTTTCCCTGAGAATCTAGTCCAGAGTCTTGCTCGGCGCATAGGTGAATCTGACTGGTCTGTAGTTCCCTGGGTTTTCCACTTTCCTCTTTAAAAGTGGGGATTATAATAATTATAATTATAATTAAGTCATCATGAACTTCACCTGACTGCCATGATTTTTTATGGATTGTAGCTTACCAACTTTGTCTGCCAGCTCCCTCAGGACCTGTGGATGAACCTCATCAGATTCTATGGACTGGGTTCATTTAGGTTCCTTAGATGGTTTTGAACCTGATTTGCAGTAATAAACATTTTCAAATGGAGAAGAATTTTCAGTGTTCGTTATGCATAGTTCACTTCTACATGTGTTTTGACCTTTTCCACAATGCAGAATTAATGAGAAATATATACTTTCTCAATAAGAAGCTAAATGAAGGCTAAAACCAAAGACTTCTCCCTTCATCTTCAAGGACCATCAAATCAAAACCTATTGGTTGTTGCTCTAGTTTCTGGCAGCCAGACCATGTACAAGGGACACTGCTGTAAGAAGAAGAAAAATCAGACAGTGCTGCATTTTCCCAATACCAGAAATTTTTCATCTAATACCACTTCCATGAAATATTGTTTCAAAATAATGCTAACTTAAGAAGAAGAAGAAAGCAAGTATCAACACAACAGTGAAGTGCTGTCACTTCAGCCATTCTACTAGAAGTCCAAACCAGTACTATTCTGTCTCTTAAGAGACAAGCATGCTATAATTTTTTATTCAAAAGCAAAATATATCTGTAGAATGTAGAATTTATTTACAATTTCATATAATTTGAGAGTAGTACATATGCCACCAGTTTTGCAGGGTGATGGAAATGAGTTTCTGTTTTAGTTTATCTTCTCTAGGTCTTTACAGAAGCAAGGGAATCTCTTTACAGAAGCAAAGGAATTTGCAGCTTGAGTACTGTACATTTCATAAGCTCAGTAGGATTATTTCTGTCAAATATTGCAAAAGACCCAAGCTTCTCCTTATCCATTTCACTGAATTTGTGTTTTGGAATAGTTTTATCTTGGTGTGGGCTTCCCTCACACATGCTGACTAGTGACTTTCATATATTCTATCCCTATCTGGCTTTCACAGAGGCAGCAATGACTCATAACCATTTTTATCTTATGTGTTTCTTACTGTCTCAGTACAAAGAGATATTTTTGGCTTTTTTTGCCTACTGAGATAAACACTATGGGCTTTTATTTCCTAATTTTTGTGCATAGTGTATGGTATCTGCGTATACCTACCACAAAGTGCTATAAAATTCATAAAGTCTATGAGACCCCCTCGGATGTTTTTATTTGTTGAAGATTCTCTTCCATTAGCTCAAAAAACTATTTTTATTTGAATCGTTAGGATAGTTATATCATAGAAATGTCTTCTTCTTAGGCTAAAAATCAATGGTTCTTTTTAAACTTGAACATGAGACAGAGGAATAACATATCCCAATTTTGCTCAGTTTTATTCTGTTTCCCCATAACATTGTCTCTATAAGTGTGTGCAATTACAGACCCAAACAGCACGATATTTTAGCACCTCCTCCCCAAACTGCTGTTCAGAAATATCTGTTATGTGTTGGGGATAAGCTCTGGTTTGGAGCACAGGAACATCATCACATGACTACCTGCCCTAAGGGGAAGATGCATGCTCATTTTCCTAGCAGGAGAAGTAAGAGCACTGCTGGGGTAAAGTGGAGACATTTACATGTATCTCTTTTGTGAAGTTCATTGTTTAACCTTAGGAATCCAGTCTTCTGTTTCAGGAAAAGGTATATTCATTTCCCTTCTTCTCTTTCTTTGAACTAATATTTCATTTTGGAAGGGATGGATGCTTCTGGAAGAATACACTTTAAACCATGATCCTGTAATACAAGGGTGAGAAGGGTGAGGCAGGGTTCCACATTAGGTAGGAAAGCTGAGTGATAAATGATGGTCATTTTTATGTCATATTAGCTTATATAAAAGACAACCCCATATATAGCAAATACCTTTGCTTTAAATTAAAATCACTGTTCCCTGTATACTCAGTGAGTGATATCAAAGTGACTACAGGATTTCTGCTTAAACTGATTTGTAACTGCATACTACCAGCTACTATTCCAAAAACTTGTCTGAGTTTTGACTATAGGAATCACTACTGGAGGTTAGAAGGCCTTATAAAAGTTCAAGGAAAATACACTGACAATGTAGATACTTTTATAAGCCAATTTAAGTTCTCCCAGTCTGAGGCAAAATAACAGAAAAGCTGCTACACTGTTCAGATGACAAAGAGTACAAATATTTCCGTAATTTTAATTTCATGAAAATATATCTTGTCAAGCTTAAATTTTTTGAGGAGACTATAAGTTAAATTCATAAAAATAAGGACATAGTTGTAACTGATAAGTATCTATAAGGGTTAATTCATTATTAAATAGAATCCTGATCAAAAATATTATTGTTCATTAGTATTGACAGATCAAATACAGGTGAACATTACAAACTGACCGGTGGATCTCAAAAAATATAGGGGGGAGGTCATTATTGAAAGTGTTGTATTTCTTTATCGCATTTCTATCTGTGACTTGGAATAACCTCATTATGGGATAATTTAAAAGCATTGGAGGAGTAAATAGTGGTAATAATCACCTATACCCCTTGGTAAAGTAGGTCTTTTGAAGCAGAATATGGTTTTGTATTGGCAGTCACAATGTCATGAATCCAGAGATAGGGAATAGGATTGACATGTGATTAATCTCTAACTGTGAAATTTGAGGAAAGCCGTAGACAAATATCTTTGTATGAACTCCTGAGATGACACTGTCACCAAATGTAAATAAAATTTTTGATCATTTAAATACAAGGAGAAGGGCAATGATTATTTGCCTCTGTATGCATTATTGGTGAAACTGATGCTGAAATAGTGTGGTTGTGACCTTCACAGATTTAAAAAGAAGCATCACAGAAATGATTTCTGAGTTGGATGACTTGAATTGAAAGACCTCAAATGTAATATCCTCTGATACACTGAATCAGATGAGGTGACCCAGTCCTATCTGACCTTACCTCTCTGAATAGGAATTATAAACTGTGACTTCTTCCCTGGACTGAAATACAGTGAAGATATGAAGTATTCTCTCTTGCTGTTCTCACATTTACTACATTTGATTACACAGCACAGTGAAGAGGAGTAGATAAGAATTCCAAAGCAAAGCTATGCTCTTCTTGTGGAAGCTGATGGAGATTTTAGTAGATATGGAAGTCTCACCTTCATATGTAGAGGTTTTTTTCACTTTTTTATAAGTCAGGGGATAGAGAGAAAATCATACTACAGCAGTGCTAATTTTCAAAATTTCATCTTTAGTTATGTCTGATGAGATTATGGATATTTCCTCCATTGTCACTCTAAGCTATGAAAAAATGCAGTAATATTTATGACTTTTGTGCCCTGCTGCCTTAAATTTAGACCTATCTCTACGCAAAAGAAAGTCCTTTTTTTTATATTCTGATTTTCAAATATATTTTCAATTTTGTTCAATTTTACTTCCTCAGTACAAACTGTGATATTTGAATGGTATTCTCTGATTGTTGACCTGTTGAGTCACCTTTGCATCATGACAAGATATCATACTGGCCTATAAAGTACAATCTGCAGTCTGTTGTTAGTCACTTACATCAGAGAATGCTGTAATTCTAATACAGGTTCTTTAGTCTGAAGTCAGCCATGCTACTTAATCTTTTAGAACAGCTACACAATGAAACCTTCTTAGCTTAATGGCTTCAGGCTTATCTTTCCTTGGCTGATACCCAGAAATTGATTGTTAGTTTCTTTCTTCTTTGCTTCTCCCTTTAACTGAGAGAAGTGCCTTAGAGCAAAAAAGCCTCTTTTCGATCCCCAGGGAAGGCTGCCTTTATCCCTACCAAACCAACACCCCAAGCCCTAGGAACCGTACTAGGAGCTGTAAGAGGGAATCGTCTTTTCCTTGTCTCAAAAGCATCCTTTCCTTGTTTAGCCTGCAATGCCAAGGAAAATCAGGACTATTTTTTCAGTCTCCAGGGTAGTTCTTCAGTTAGGAACCATTTGTAAGATGAAAGGAATGAAATGTTTTTCAGGAGGAATTCAAACTCTTCTTCCTAATAATTAATTTGAGCTAAAGTAAGTCTGCTCAAAACTAGATCAGAGTGTAATATTTAGGTTTCTTAGTACATCAGAGATTCTGGGGAAGAGCAACAATGATTTTAAAACACAGAAGTATTCAGCAATTATTGCAGAAATTTTGAATGAATATTTATTAGTGAAGCCAAATATGTAATTCTCTCATTTAGTGCACTGAAAAGCTGTGTCTTTGACCTTTGGTCTCTGTCTCACTGGGACCTATTTCTCCTGCATTGTAGAGAGCGCCTTCCTCTATTAGAATCATCCTCTTACTACTATCAAAATGACTGATGGATTTTTCCCTCTTGTGCCTTCATAACTCTTCATGGTAATAATTTCCATGTATTTATCCCTATTTTATGTACCAATGCTTAGATGTATAAATAAAAATTGAATGCTGAGGGAGAAAACATGATTCTCCAAGCTTCAGTTCATCTCCTTCTGAATTCATGAGTACCTGATTGGGTTGCTAATATTTTCTTTAGAAGACTCCCGAAGTATTTAGGCAATTGTCAATGGGCATACACATAAGGACCTTAAAGTTTGCCTGTGGGAAGAAGCTGGTTTTCTTCTATCCAAGCTCACTAAAGTTTGGAAGTAATATCTATGTCTTAGACTACACTACTCTGGTGCAGCATTGTACCAGGAGGAGTGACCATATTTTTCCTCAAGACCCATGATCAGACTACTTACTGCGGGTGAGTGAAGCTGAATTCCAATTCAATCTGTCTCTAAAGAGACTGAAGTTTGTTTCCTGCTTTTCAGATTAGTTCCCTGTCCATATGATTAGTGGGATGTTTGCAGGTAAATAGCTCTGTGGCCCCTAACACAGGAAAGACATTGACCTGTTGGAACAAACCTAGAGGAGGGCATTAAGTAGATCAGAGGGCTGGAGAACATCTCCTGTGAGGAGACAGTTGAGGCTGTCTGGCCTGGAGAAGAGAGGACTCTGGGAAGCCCTTGTAGCAGCCTTTCAGTACTTACAGGGATCCTGGAAGGGAGCTGGAGAGGGATGTTTCAAAGGNGTTGCTAATATTTTCTTTAGAAGACTCCCGAAGTATTTAGGCAATTGTCAATGGGCATACACATAAGGACCTTAAAGTTTGCCTGTGGGAAGAAGCTGGTTTTCTTCTATCCAAGCTCACTAAAGTTTGGAAGTAATATCTATGTCTTAGACTACACTACTCTGGTGCAGCATTGTACCAGGAGGAGTGACCATATTTTTCCTCAAGACCCATGATCAGACTACTTACTGCGGGTGAGTGAAGCTGAATTCCAATTCAATCTGTCTCTAAAGAGACTGAAGTTTGTTTCCTGCTTTTCAGATTAGTTCCCTGTCCATATGATTAGTGGGATGTTTGCAGGTAAATAGCTCTGTGGCCCCTAACACAGGAAAGACATTGACCTGTTGGAACAAACCTAGAGGAGGGCATTAAGTAGATCAGAGGGCTGGAGAACATCTCCTGTGAGGAGACAGTTGAGGCTGTCTGGCCTGGAGAAGAGAGGACTCTGGGAAGCCCTTGTAGCAGCCTTTCAGTACTTACAGGGATCCTGGAAGGGAGCTGGAGAGGGATGTTTCAAAGGGCATGTAGCAGCAGGACAAGGGGCAATCGCCGAAGGTCGTTAGTTTTAGATAAGACAGAAGGAAGAAATTCTTTTTGATGAGGGTGGTGAGACACTAGAACAGGTTGCCCAGAGAGGCTGTGGACTACCCAGCCCTTGAAGTGTTCAAGGCCAGGTTGGATGGGGCTTTGAATGACCTCGTCCAGCAAAAGGTGTCCCTTCCCTTGATAGGGGGGTTGGAACTTGATGATATTTAAGGACTCCCCCCACCCAAACTGTTCTATGATTCTATCTCTAAATCCTCCTCACTGCTTTTTATGAAAGAAAGGAACATTTAATTATATATAAAAGAAGACCTNCTGGTGCAAGTGCTTGAATACAAAAATCTAAGAGAAGTCAAATGTGTGCCCGGATTAACTCTTTTAAGCTAAAACTGGTCTCCACAATTGCTCCTAAAACTTATATAAATTTTTTATTTAATTATCCAAGAAAAATATAGAACTGAGGAAGGAAATTTCACCAGCTTTCTCTTCTCCATACCTCAATGGTCCATAACTTTTTCCTTCCTTTCTTATGCAATTCAGTATGACTGAAGTGTTCATAGGCAAACAAAATAATGGAGGACTTTTAAAACTTAAATATATATCTTTCGATTACAGCCCTGTAAAGGATAAAATTCTATTTAAAACTGCTGCTGTTATCTTACATGTGTGCAGAAAATGCACACGATTACTTGAATTGATTTGGATCTGTGTGTATCTTGAAATCTTCATAAAAAAACAAGAGATACATTATTCATTGTAATGTATTCAGTAATTTATTTTGCACTAATTTTTTAGCCCTCTGTCCACAATAAACATGCCAGGTATAATTTGAAAAGTAATAAACTCCAAGATAGCGATAAGGCAATCAAGTTTCTCTTGTGTTAATGTAATTTGGAACTTACCTGGTTTGAAATACTAGTTTTTATTTTGGAAGGCTAACATTGATCAGTGACATCTTAATGAACATTTGTAGATGTTTATGCTTGGATTATTATCTAACAAGCACATGTTCAAATTAAGATGGCTTGAATATGTTTCCTGTTGTGTAGTGTATTCTTTCTAGAAATGTCATATAACTCTCTGGAACTGGAAAAAGAGGGGGTAACTAAGGGCTTCTTCCCTTCTATCTTTCTTTCTTTAGAAGTAGGAAATGCAAGCCTTTTAAATAACCTACAGATGAAATGAAGCAAATTATATAATCATTAAAAACAATCTGTAACTTTCTTTTTTCCAAGGTCTTTTCTGGTCTTTTCTACACACCAATTTGCTAAAGCAGAATTTCTGTTGCATAACATAGATGCCTCAGTGCCTGTTTATTTGTAAATATAAGCCATCTTTAAGAGCCATATGAGATGTGAGACATTTTCTTGTTCCTTACCTCAAATCTGACAAAATCTCTTTTGATAAACTTTACAAATCATTTACATAACAATTATTTCAGAGGTAGGCATGTGGTGTGTTAGAAATTTTTTTGTGATAAAATGCACTAATTCTTTGAAATCATGTCTCAAATCTGATTTTGTTCCTCAAGAAGTTTATGTGGAGGCACTCAGAACTGTAAATATATGTGCTTGTGTGCACACAAGCAGTTACGTACACATACAAGGTACCAACTAAACTAATTCTGCTTCTAGGATTTTGGAAGTGAAATTTGGCATTTTCACCACTGAAACCTAGGAGATTATCCAACTTCCAATTAAAAGTTTCTCAGTTCTGTAATTTGAGTTCTGAACTGGAGTGACACCTTGTACAATATCCAGCTGCACACAGTATGACGTGGCCCGTTGTTATTGGGCATCGTGCTTGGGCTGCCTGGGAAAAGGAACTTCTGAGAATATTTGTATGTTATTTTCCAGTTCTTCAAGTTTTATGCTCAATGGCAAATTGAACCGTCTTTCTTTAACAGATGATAAGGGCTAGCAATGGATAGATCGGTTTCATAACTGTAAAAATTAGCTCTACTTTAATTTATTTGAATCTTTGAATCTGAAGTATTTATTTTCTCTGGGAGAATAAAGAACCTTGATTTTTGGACTTTCAGATATAGTTAGATTTATTTTGTCTCCAGGAAGTTGTATGTACCTAATTTGAAGAGAATTAGGTAACAAAATTCAATAGGTCATCTGTACAAAGTGTAACCTCACATTTGCCAGCAATTTTAATGAGAATTTTTATATCTCCTGTTACTAAGCGATATTATTACTGTTGTCCAGGTGTATTATACTCATCATCTGTAAGTTTTGGGTTGTATAAACAAACAAATATTGCTGTATTAAGGATTCTGTTCAGTAAGTCTTGAAGCCTTAATTGTTTGAATTTCTTGTTGGTTCTGTCTGCCTCAGAAGTGCAGATGATTACCAGTGATCTCTAATTTCAAGCTTTACTGGTTTCCAGAAAGTAGATGATGAAATGAACTGAGGGGAACATGGCATTTTAAGAATTGACCTTCTGTTGCTGTGGTGCCCAGAATTCTCAACAATATGTCCATCATATTTAAGGCTTTTGACCTTATTCAATACCATAGTGGAATTGAGTTTTTCCGCTTCAACTGCAGTGTCACCATTTCATACTTCCACGGTTTTAGTTTGCTATGTTGTTCATGTGAGTGGAGGTGATAACAGTGATAACCTTTGTGTTGAATGTAGCAATGCTTCTGAAACTCTCTCCCACCATACTCTTGCATCCAAACGTTGCAATCTACATGGATGTGGAATTCACTGAGTTAAAAATAGTTTGGGTGACCAAGCCTTAAGGTGGGTGGGTAATGGTTTGTACTCTACTTCAGCTCTACTTCAAATGTAGTATTTTAGGGATCTATCTGAAGCATATCCTATTCTACACCTTCATCAATGTTCTGAAGGTGATGAGAGTGCACACTTGTCAAGTTTTCAGGTGACATGAAAATAGGAAACCTGTTCATATGCTTGAGAGCAGGGCTGTCATTCAGAAACACTGAGACAGGTTGGAGGGATGGGCTGACAGAGGATTTCATGAATATCAGCAAGGGCAAATGCAAATTATTTTGTTTAGGAAGACAGGCTGGAGGCTGACCAGTGTGGGGGAAGCAGTGGAAAATGCCCTGTATGCTGCTTTTGGCTGGGGTAGAGTTAACTTTCTTCATTTGGCTGGCGTGGGTCTGTGTTTTGGATTTGTGCTGAACACAGGGTTGATAATACAGAGATGTTTTTGCTGTTGCTGAGCAGGGCTTGCACAGAGCCAAGGCCTTTTCTTCTTTTGGTACTGCCACGCTTCTGAGGGCACTGGCGGGGCTTGGGAGGAGACACAGCCAGGACAGGTGACCCAAACTGACCAAAGGGATATTCCAGACCATGTGGCACCAAGCTCAGTGTGTAAAGTGGGGGAGAAGAAGAAGGAGAGGAGGGGAGGAGGGGCAGACTTTGTGGTGATGTCATTTGTCTTCCTAAGTAACCATTTTGATGATGGGGCCTGGCTCTCCTGGAGATGGCTGAACACCTGCCTGCTCATGGGAAGCACTGAATTAATCCCTTGGTTTGCTTTGCTTGTGTGCACAGCCATAGCTTTCCCTATTAAACTGTCTTTTTCTCAACCCATGAGTTCTCCAGCTTTTACCTTTCTGATTCTCTTCCCAAACTCTCTGGTGGGGGAGTGAGTGAGCAGCTGTCTGGGACTTGGCTGCCTGCTGGGGTTAAACCATGACACCCTGGAATGCCGCAAGGTAAATGCGAGCCAGCAATGTGCCCTGGCAGAAAATAATTCCAATGGTATCCGAGACTGTGTTCTTAGAAGCACAGCCCATAAATCAAGGGAAGGGATTATGCCTCTTCTTGGCCCTTACTAGACTACATCAAACTACTGCATCAGTTTGAGCACTCTCTAAAAGAACATCTCTAAACTGCATTCAGCATCAAGACACCAAGATAGTTGAAGGGTTTTATACAGACCATCTCTTTCTGTACACAAACTGCTATCCAGGCAGATCTTGACATTTCCTTTCTAAGAGCTATTGCCCTTTCTGACACCATTTGACTCTTGGTTGTATGCTTTACATCTATTTTATTTTATTTACCTTATTCTTGCTGTTGCAACTATGGTATCTAGTACCTGAAGCATTTAGCTTTTATCTCAGACTTCAACCAACTACAGGAAAGTAATTCAGTGCGGTGCACAGCCTGAATTGTGTTATCTTCCAGCTACCAATATTTTTGTCTCACAGCATTTCAGCACTTAAGCACCCCACATGCATTATGGTATCTATCCACTGCAGGAATATAGAGAAATATAATCACCTCCAGTTCTGTAATGCAGGAGATGCAAAGTCTGGGACAGTTGCAGTCTGATGAAAATTTGATGAGAAGATCAAAAGGAGCTCATCTTCTTAGTTACCTATTGTATCCAGAATGGAAGATCTATAAATCCTGAAGAACTGGGAAGAAAATTATCAGATGTAAGAGCATGTCCTTCCATTTCAGGAAGAGGGATGCAATATTCAGCAAGAGCAGAGGAGTCATTCAAACTTTTTTCCTTGTTTAGTTTGGATCATGGAGGCATTCTGACTGCATGAAGCACAGGTATGAATTTTACTGAGACTTACTGGAGTTACAGTCAGGTATTTATATAACACTTGAGGCATCTAATCTTGCAATATAGTCTTGGACTGACCTATAGGAGCAAGTATGAGTGAAATAAGGGTCAGTAATAAACACAGGAATTAGTATTATAGCCACTGGAAGGATGTAGGAGGATATTATTTATGTACAAAGACCCGCTAAATCAGTAAAATTGCCTCTAAAACTTAACTTAGTTACATTATTTTTGGAAATGCTATTCCCTTCCCAATAAATATTTAAGCTAAATATCTCTCACATTGACTTTATTTTGAAATGCAATAGTTAAAATGTGTCTAATTGAAGTTAAATTATTCAATACTTCTCAAAATAATTGAGTACATAGTCATGAATAACAATACCTCTTTGAGCTGACTGAGCCCATACTTTGAGTGGGTACATGCTGTTCTTCATCAGTTAGATACAGTATGACCTGCACTTGGGCAATAGGAATGTGAGCACTGCAGAAAAGTTACTGGAAATTGACACTGGGAGTGATGCTGCCGTGTGTGAGCTGCAGTGTGACAAATGTGTTTGTGGTTAGCTGTATTCTGAAGTAAATGGAAGTTGCTCATCTCTCAATGTACATGACTGATCTTAAATTCTTTGTGCTAAAGGCAAGTTAATACAAATCTTTTGCAAGATATTTTTTCCTAAACCATGACTGGAAATAATAAAAAAAAAAGAGGGTGTGAAATAATGGAATGTACAATTGGAGGCACTTTCAAGTTTTCTAGTCCAAAAGAGCTAAGCAGTACAAATTTAAGAATATTTCATCATTTGCACTACTTTGTCTTTCCATATTTTAAGTTTTCATTGTAATTTTGCCCCTCAACATTTATCTGCACCTCCCTTGTTTATACTATGTTGTGTCAAAAGCAATGTGACAACAAATAGAATTTGAGAAGGACATATAAATTGAAACTGTTTCATAGATCTGAAAAACAATTTTACCAGGTATCAATTACTGTGAAACAGCTTGTTTCGAAAACACTGTTTTCTATTAGATTCCAAGGCTCTTCTACATAAGTCTTCCCCAAGAACCAAATGCTTGCCTTGGGGACAACTGTTATATAATTTAAATCTGCCCTGTGCAAACACTATAGTAATAGCCCATTTTAACAACTAGAGGAGTATACCTGCAGAACA
>VXBQ01007254.1:131847-147402 GCA_013400175.1 Phainopepla nitens | reverse complement strand
GGTCCCCTTTAATTATTGGAAGGCTGCTACAAGGTCTGCCTGAAGCCTTGTCTTCTCCATGCTGAGCAAACCCAACTTTCTCAGCCTGTCCTCATAGGAAAGGTACTTCAGCCCTTCTATTATCCTCATGACTCTCATCTGCTCCAGCAAGTTCATGTGCCTCCTGGGCTGAGGACTCCAGAGCTGGATGCAGTTCAGAGTAGTTGGGAAGAAACACTTCCTTTGACCTGCTGCTTTTGATGCAGCCTGAAAAACAATTGGTTTTCTGGGCTGCAAGTGCACATTTATGTTCATGTCCATCATTTCACTGTCACTAGTGGTGTCCCCCAAGGTTCAATACTGGGCCCAAGGTTGTTTAACTTATTAATGACTTGGATCAAGGAACAGAGACCTCCTCAGCAAGTTTGCTGCCAACAGAAAGCTGGGAGGAGTGGCTGATACCCTGTAGTGCCATGATGCCCGTCAGAAGGACTGCGGCAGGCTGGACCACATCAATATCTGTAAGTATCTAATGGGAGGCTGTCAAGAGGATAAAGCCAGGCTCTTCCTACTTGTTCCAAGAGGATAAGAGGCAATGGGCAGAAACTGATACACAGAAAGCTCAATTTAAATATGGGGAATAACTTCTTTACTGTGTAGGTGACCATGCATTTAAAACAAGTAACGTGGGAAAATCTTCAAAGTTGGTGAGGAAACATGACAACTGTGGCTTTAGCTTGAATTTTTGTAGGTTATTGGGTTCACTCAGAGTCTTCTAGAAAACTCCGGAATTTCTAACCCCAGAACTTTGGAAGCCCATATCTAAAACATCCAGAAATCGGGGGCTTCACTAAGCTAATACTTTAATTCCTATCATAACAAGATTTCCCAAGGTTTTTAGTCATAACAATGCGGTTCATTATTTTAAAAGACTTCAGCATCTTTATTATAACAACTCAAAGAAAATGTCCAAATATTCCTTTTCTCACTTACACATTTCTTGTCACCCATATGTTTGTATATTGTGCCAATTGTAACACATCTTTTTATACAATCTGCACCTACAAGAGGCTTTTATCTCTACATAGCCTTTTTCTTGAGGATTGACATTAGATTAGTAGTACTTCTCCATCTAAAAAAGACTTAAGTACCTGATCTTGGCTTAAGATTTATTCAGATTTTAAAAAGACACTGCAGTATAGATGAAATCTATAAATCAAAGTGTTGAAAATGTAGAGTGTTATTATATGGATTTCTCTGAGGTACTGTGCCAGAGATAGGCAGAAGGATGGAAGTGTGAAACTAAAGAAAAAGCAGACATTGTAATGTAGAAATTGCCTAAGCCTATGAAAAGATTCCATTCACTGAGAATTTTTTTCTCTGCTTTTGAAGTAGCTCTTTAATAATATCTTGCCGAGTGGTCTAAGTAAGTTAATTAAACTGAGATATGGCAATCCACAGGAAAGATCAAAAGTCCATCTGTGAAAGAGATCACCCATGCTCAGGAAGAAGCTTTGAGCACAAGGAGTCAATTTCCTAAGCCACTAAGCTTTCATGGATAACTTTTGAGGAAGATGCTGTCTCTCTCTTGCCTTACTACTGAGATTGAAGTAGTGATGATGTTCTTTCCCGCCAAAATAAATAGTTCTATCAAATTCAGACAAACAAGAGCGATCAATTCAGAAGAAACCTGACTTAGTTAATTGGCACTGCCAAATCTTCCTTTTTCCAAGCAAATTTATGGGAAGGATTCTGAGAGTCTAAGTACAAGAGATATCCTAGACTTGGTAAAATTGGGATTTAGATCAAAACACAGGACTTCTCTCACTGTTGGATGTTCTCCTGCCATTGATAAAAAAAAGCTTTTTGAATCAGTCATTCCTGAGCTAGTAATAACATGTCTGAGAGAGATGGAGAAATTTCTAGTGTTCTTTGCAGAGAGGAGATATTTTAGTCGTTCTGAGACTCCCTTACCCCTGGAGCTTCATAAAGATTAACTTTCTGTATGACCTTTTTAAAAAATCATAAACACAGAATGTGCTGATTTGGCAGTGAATAGACTGAGTGTGAATTTGCATGCTTCTTTCTGTCTTCTATAACACAGAATAATTCTGGAACACCACCAATATAGCCCAATACTTTGCCAAGAAATATAGGAGAAACCAGATCAACTGGGTACAGCAGAAGCTACAAAAGATAGACTATGCTGATGGCTGGGAGGAAGATCTCAAAGTTTGTTTTGGTCACAATGTTTTCCCTTTTGATGGAAGAAACTTAATTTTAACTCCTTGGTTTCTTGCTTACTAGTGGATATTCTTCTGTTGATCTTGTAGCATGACCTGTCAATGCTGAGTAGACTGCATCCTGTCTTGAAAAACAGTGGCCCTTCAATGGTACGTTGAAGTTTGCTGTTTCCCAGTTAAATTTTAGAAATGTGTGAAGCTATCAGAATGCATGACTCACAGGACAATGCTTCATTTTGGCAGCTACAGCACATCATGCCCTCTATGTTCTCGATGCTGGTTCTCCTCAACCTATTGAGAAATCACTTGAATGTTAAGTGGAACCTTATCCTTAAGACACTCTTTTATCCATCCTTTTGTGATACCCAGGTTACTGGGGATGTGAAATGACAGAAATTGCTCTCCTTAGAAATAATGTAATGGGCATTAGCAGAAATAATGTCCCTGCATGCAGAATTTGGAATTTCCTCAGTGAGAGTGTAAGAATGACCATGAAGTTTTGCTGGCTCTTCCTCAGAGTATATGCTGTTATGAAACTGTGAGACAGCCAGGAGAAACTGTGAGTGTTTAGCATCAGAAAAATTCTTATACCTCTGATGTTACCTGATCTTTATGATACATCAGGACAACAACCGAACAAATCTTCTCTATCCCATAAAGTAGCAATTGCTTTGAAGTTATCCAGCCAGTAGAAATTTAAAAATCTTCCAGATATCTACTCCAAATGGATAATATTGAAATGGTATATGATAATAATAATGTGATGTTCTTTGCACCCTAAAGAAGTATTAGAGAAATGTTATATATTTATTGGGACATACACAGGTGAAATCCAGTAAGTACCACTTCAAAAGACCTACACTGTTTAAAAAACAAGCCAGTTTTTACTGAGATTGTTGATGTTACTTTCCTTCTCAGGGGAAAGAATTCTGTGGGCCCTGATTTCTGTGGTAGCCATAGATAGTTGAAATTGTCCTAGTGTCTGAACAATTTTCATGTGTATTATCTGGGACAGCTGTAGGAGAACGACAGAATGTGCTCTAGGAAATTTGAAAGCAAGGTACAGATCTCTGATAAGCAATAGCAGTTCAGTGACAAATACAGCAATTTTATTCCCTGATGTCTATTTCTTTCATAGTGTTTATGAAACTATGTCAATAGTTTTTGCTTTCATATTTTCAGACCAAGTTCAGGCAATTATAAAGGTTGGTTGTTATAAACAGACACAAAAAGCACATCACTAACGTGACAATGGAAAAGAAGAAGGTGAAGCTCCTCATAAATTGTTTCTTCACTTGGCTGTTGATTCTACTAAATACATATATGCATTCAGATATATACAAGTTCCATGAAATTTGAGTTACTCCACTGGGAGGAAGCAAGTAACACAGGCACAGACCACCTTGTCATGTTTCATTGGGCTAACTTATTAAATTTTCAGAGATTTACTAAATTTAATATCAAACTTTTGTCATCATAATAGGGATAAAATTAAATTTCTGAAGTGGTGCACTTCAGATTTCACTTAAGATTTGCTGCAGTCACTTATTTCTCAACATGTTGCTGATTACAGTCCTCTGATTCTGAGAGGGCTTTTGGTCTTGGATGGCCTATGAACTCTGTTCCCACAGGGATTTGCTACAGTCAAAGCCAAAAATACCCTTATCAAAATGGTGATAAACAGGATGATTTTTGAAGTTGTTAGGTTTCTTTTAGTCTCCAATATATGAAAAGAATAAGGATTTTTAAAGATTTTAATGTTAGTGATACATATACATGACTATGGTATATATATTAAACCAAACCCATGCAAAATCTAAGCTTTCTGTATGTAGTTAAGAGAGGGTTCTGAAAGGGTTAATGCTATATAGCAGGTATTTCCAATATCAAAAGGTAAAGAGAATTCAAAATGTTGATGTTTATTTACATCTATAAATGTATTCTCTAAAAAAAGATGAAATATTAATCATGACTGTGAAGTTAGAGGGGGAAAAAAAAAGCCTTTTATTTCAAGGAATTGTTGAACCATTTTCAGTATTCATAGTTAGACAAGGGGATTATGCAGCATATACCATAAATTGTTGGTAGGAAGAAAATTTTGAAGTAATACCTTTTAGATTTTTACAGCACTTGAATAGGTTTTACAGCACTTGAAATAGCTTTGAGAAGATTAAATGTTTTTTACAAGTAAACTCTCTCTGTTTACGTATATAATAGCTTTTTTCATTACTGAGTATCTATACAAAGGAGCAATCCAGAAAGGACATATTTGAGTTAATTTCATCTTTGCTTTTTGCATGGCTTTTCAGAAAAACACACTGGAAAAAAATCAATTTAGAAATTTCATTACATTTTTCCTCAAAATTCAGGAGTATGAGAAGTCTTAAAGAAGATAAGAATACTATCTTGCACTGAAGACAGCATTTGAGTGTCCTAGCAGACAGCTTTTGAGTTCCTATCAGAATGGAAACTCTACAACCTCTCTGGGCAATCTGTGCCAGTGCTCAGTTACTGTCACCCTTTATGCTTTAAAATCATTAAACTTCAAAAAGCCTTTTAAAATTCCTAAGCATCCACTTCTGAGCTTTGCCCAGATTGGTGGGCTAGAAGAACCTTTGGTCTAATAGTTATGTAACATGTTTTCTTGTGGTTTGCTGCAGAGGATTTCTTTCAGCATAAAGAGAAGGCAAGTTGTACCAAGACAAGAGATCTCCTCTACAGAGTCTTAGATTAAAACACTCAAGAATGGTAGAATTCATACTCAAGTTCTCATCCATCAAGCTGTCTCCTAACCTTGAACATCTCTGTGATTTACAATGTTAGCCTGCTCTCACTTGCATCTGATTTGCAGACCAAATGCTTTGCTGTTTAGCTTTTGTTCTATTCAAGCTATAAGCTTATCAGGAATCATTTTTTAGAGCAGCTTTTTGGAACAATACCAAACAGTGTTTGAGACTGCAATTCTCAGACACTGGGGAAAACAAATGCTCTAGATTAATAAACTGCAATTTCCATGCATAAATTGTACATACGGCTATACCTATATGGAATATTGAGTTACGGTATATGTGACAACTATGCAGTACAATTTCAGCAGGGAAAATTGATAAAAGAGACTAAAATTTTCTAGCATCCTAGAATATTTTTTTCACTAACTGTTGTGGTGCAACAAAACTCTCAGATGCAGGAATATAAATTTAGTATAATTCTTTAGGAAACTGGAATCCTAACCATACAAATGATAGTTTTATTCTATGTATGCAACAACAAGTTTGGCAGATCTCTTGAGTGACCTACATTTTCGTGTTCACTAAACAACATTTCGACCTCAGATGTTCGGCACCAAGCCTCTCCCTTTTGACAGTAAAAAACCGTTAAGAGATCAACAACTTTTCAGCTTTTGTCTCTCTAAAAACCCACCAAAATTCTGTTTGCCATTTCTCTAATCACTACTTAAGGTTTAATAGTAGACAGATGCAGCACTCTGTGGTGGATAGCAGCCCCATTTAAACAGTACTCTTGTAGTACATTAGGTTAATGTATTGTGACTTGATCCTGCTTAACACTTGGAAACATGAAACCCAATTGAAGTGCAACTATATTGAGTTGGTAGCTTCTTAACTCAATTAATATGGTTCTTCTGCATATTCCAGGTCACAATTTAGGGCTTTATAGGATGATATGGTGATTTTTTATTTTTGTTCATCTGAGTTTTTCTAACTCATTGAATATAATAGTCATTGGGTTACGTATAGGCTTAGGTCTATCCAGATTGTGAATGAGGGGCAAAAGAAGAGAAGTTGTATTATATTGCTTTGAATACTTCTGCTGGTGATGATGCTGGTGCGAAGACCACAATATCTTTCAGATTTTCAATTTATCTATGTCTGACTTTACTTATGTATTACCATAGGTCTTGTTTCATTCAAAGACTCTTTCCTAGGAGTTTCTAGAGAGGCACAAGAATAATCCATTTAATTTTGCACTATTTTTGAAGGTCTGGCATATTTTCAGTAGATTAGGATATTATTGTTGTTTAAACATAGGGTCCATCAATGTTGTTTATACTCTTAATTAGAAGTCTGACATTAGTAACATCTTGTGATTTCTCTGAAATATTTCGTAGTACCTCAGACTTCATTATGTGGAAGTTTAAAGAAATCAGGCTAATGTTTCTAAATGCTATCTCATTGGCATAATAATCATGCCGGTGCTTATATATTGCAATACATAATTTTTATTTTACTTTAGAATTAGTTGTTCTTTCAGTATTTGAAGTCTGATATGGTGTTAGAGGTAAGTAAATGTTGACAGTTTCGTCAAATATTTTTAAAGTTGAATTAAGTGCTACTAAGTTTAAACTCTTTCTGTATTTGCTTCTGCAAGTGTTAAAGCAAGTAAACTTGCTGGCTGAAATGTTAATGAAAGCAGCAAATATTAAGTAAATATTAGAGACTACTGGTGAGATAGTTTTACTGATTGTAAAACTCAAATAACCTTCACAGAAACATGACCCTTAGAGTCTTCTGTCAAAGGAAATGGAAAGTGTTTGTGATGGTTCCTCCTTGCACTTTGACTTGCATTTTAAATATCATCCATGGCAAAATATTTGTAAAAAATCTCAAATGATACAAGGCACACACAACATCAACAAATTGTGAATATATAAGCCAGCATAGTCATAGTTACATTAAAAGATGCAATTGTGTACCTCTTGCCTTGTTCATTCTTAGTCTTCCTTTAAGTTCTATTTGCCTTATGTTTGTTTTTTCTCCTTTGTGGCATCATTTGTTGTTTAATTGTATGATAGCGAAGCTCTTCAGGAGCTTGTGTGGAGGACGTGGAGTCTTGCTCATTGTTGGTATTAGATTAATCTGCATATTTCTCTAATGAGATAGATCACACTGATCTTGCCCACAGGAATCTCGNGAGGAACTTTTTACAAGAGCATGTCGTGACAGCACAAGGGAGGATGGATTCCAACTGAGAGAAGTTTTAGACTAGATATTGCTAAAAATTTCTTTGCTGTGAGAGTGGCAAGGCACTAGGTACAAAGAGAAGCTGCGGCTGCCTCATCGCTGCAGCATATAAAGGCAGGCTGGATGGGGCTCTGAGCAACCTGGTCCAGCAAGGACTGTCCCTGCCCATGACAGGGGGGATGGAATTAGTGATCTTTAATGCCCTTCCAACCCAAGGCATTCTATGATTATGTGATCCTTCAGCATGGTGGGTAAGATCAGATATCATCTTGAGGTTGCTTCCAGACCAGTTTTTCTGGGAAAACAACTACTTCTCCAGTATGCAGCTCAGCAGTGTTATCTTTAAGTAAGATCTTAATTTGCATAAAGTAACTTATTTTTTCATTCAACAAATAAATTAAATTCATAAATTGCAAATATTGGAGCTTTTAGTTGCAGAAGATCTGATTTATTGTAGGTTTTCTTTTCAGTTCATCAAGAATGGCTTTGACTTTTGCCTTCTGCAGAACAGTTTCCAATTTTTACAACTTTTATTGAGAAGAAAATTACATGTGATGAAAATTTATTCTTGTAGTGTTTCTTGGTGTACCACATCTGTATCAAAGAAAGTACCAGTGACTTTGGAATGGGAAAGAATAGGATGCTTACTTCATTCTCAAACTGTTCTAGCAGTTCTAGCTATTAACCAAATAAAACACTGTGACCTTGCTTGCCTCTGTATTTAAGCTCTCGAAATACTTTGCATGACACTGTCAATTGTGAAACTAACAACGGGTAATGTTTTTTTTTTTGTTCATATTAAGAAGTGATGTTATGTTGGTGTCTTTCCATTGTTCAGCACTTGCCTTGAAATGAGCATGCTTACTAAAGTTAATACTAAAGCTAGTTCTGTTTCCAAGCGTGTAATTCAAGGTCTTTGAAATGTTTAATGGTTTGGTGTTGTCAATATCTTAACATTCAGCACTTTCTGAATACAGACTTTGTGATGTTTCATAATTTGTATTCAATACATGATGATAGTTTTTTTAATATGGTTGTGATTAATAAAAATGTTTTACAACCGGAAAAATAAAGTCTGTCATTATATACAGTGATATCAACAAAAGTAGGTTACATTTAATGAGAACTGAAGAAACACACTCATTAGAGCTTTCAAAGGCTGGTTGTCATAGGCTGAGGGGGAATGCATTGATGAACTGGCAAAGCTGAGACAGAAATATGCCAGTGTGCTGCTAAACCAGTTTGCAAATATGGTCTCTACTTCTAATTTTCATAGTAGTATCATTATCCACTCTTCTGATCACTTACTGACATTCTTTTAAGGTGTACTACTCTGTTTATAAATTTCTGTTATTCAAAACTCTTTAGAAGAATTTTAAATTGGGCAAGGGTCATGATGTAATTTTTGATTTTCAAGAGTACAGAATCTCACTGCTTACTCTAGAGACATCCTTTTGATAGCATCTGGCAGACCACAGTGCTACATCTAGGTCTAGACTTTTCTTCCAAAAGGGTGAATGTTTCTTGTACTTTGGGACCCAGATTCTTCATGTCAACAGAGCACGTTGGACTAGAAGAGTTTAAAAGATAATGAGGTGTAAAAATGCCTTGATATGAAATATACTATGCAAAAGATAGGTATTGGTCATGAAAAGGTCATCATGTCAAAGCTGAGCATATTAATATATTTTAATTTTTTTTCTGAGTGTCATCTCATACATCTATCTGTTAGTTGCTTTTAATGACCTGTCTAATAAGTTGTTCATCTCTTCCACAAAAAGTTCAAACCTTTAGCATAAGCTTAATAAAGTATAAACAGCTATAATGCTTGTAATTAGAGTCCTGTTACCCAAGATCTGACTGTCTGCTAATGAACACATCTGTTTTGACCTAATTAGCTGGCGACACAACAACATCTTGAGTACAGTTAGACAAAATAAATATACCCTATTCATTGAGTACCAATGATGTTTAGGCTGTGTGGGTAATCCTGTGCAGGTAATATCACAATAGATATTTTAATATAGTTTGTGCCTGGTTAAAGATAAACTTCCTGTTTTTTGGTAGAATTACATTTAGATTCTATCCTGGGGTTTTTTTAATAGAATAGTGAGTAGTCTGTTATACAGACTTAAATACATTTAACTTAACAGTATTTTCTATTTTTATCTGCAGTTGGCTGCTCATTCTTCCTTAGACCACTTATTCCACATCCAAAAACTGCAGCTTTGCTATAGGGAATTTATTAAATTCTTTTTATTTCAATGGATTTTTTTTTCTATAACTATGCAAACACTGTAATCCCATTCAACAATTAATCTTGTAGTGTGGCAATAACTTTTGTTTAAAAAGTACCTATGAAAGATATGCTGTATATATTAAAACTGAATAGAATTAGGAAAAAATAGGTTCATTATGCCAGCAAACATTTAAATTGGAAGCTGGATTCATTAATCTTCTGGGAAGTGTACGTGATCTTAAAAATAGAGAAAAAATAAGAAAGTGCCATGAGCTCTGATTTTTTCCCAAAGTTTTTTGATATTTTTTGTTAGTTTGGCCTTTTTGCAAGGTAGAGTAGTCTTCAAAATTCAAAAGATTTAAAATTCAACAGGAAATATCAAATCTGCCAATATTAAAAAGGATAAAACTGGATTCTCAGCAGATTTGTGTATAGTATGACATCTCTAAATGTCCTGAAGTGAGAATAGAGCCCTTTCATAACCCATTACTGTAGCTGTAGCACTAGTCGTCCGTGATGAGGAAATGCAGTAGTTACATCCAAGGCTAGTGGAGCTTTTTAGGGTGCTGCAAAACAACCATAATTAAATCTTCTTTCTCATACAGACCACAGTCTGGATGTATCAGTCAATATGGTGCCCCCACTTCCTTAACCCACTCAAGTAGGAGAGTGCTCCATTTTGGAAATACAAAGCAGATGAACACTTACTTGTCAGGTAAGTGTCACAGAGAAATTTATGGACAGGGTAGACTGCATCACACTTCTGCAACTGGATGACAGCCTTCAATTTTGTTATTAAGTCTCTTGTGACCTACCCACCCAACATCAGCTGCCCCTTCTCCTTGTGCAGAAATGCTGCTCAAAGGGATGTCCCACCTCTCTCAGTGTTTCAGATTCTCAGTGGCTGGAGAGTACCCTATTCACTAACCTGCAAAAGTCAGTTTAAGAACTGCTAACATTACAATCTGAGTTAGTGGAAAGAAATGTCCGTTGGATATCATAAAAATGGCCATTTGGCAAGCAATGAGCAGCAGAGAGACAGCTGCCGCTGAGGCTGGGGAAATCCGGTATCAAAAGGCATCTAGAAACATCAGAGCTTAATACAGTTTGCACACAGGAGACCTCAGTGACAGCTCTTTATGAAACAGGATGTACTAGAAGCGCAGTTGTGGTTTTTTTTCTAAATTCTTTTTCAACACAAAATTGTCAAAAATACGGTAGTCCAGAAATCATGCTTGAGGCTTTTCTTATGAAAAAATATTTCATGGTTGTTTCCAAGTCTTACTCTTTGGCTTTTTTTCTTTGATTTCACCTTTACTCTGTAAAGTACAGAAAATATGGAAAAAAAATAGATTTTTAATAGGAGAAACTCTTTTAAGTAAGCTTATTTATTTTAATCAGAAACATGTGTTTCTATCTGTTAAGCTTTTGAATTCCTTGCACTTTGAAAGCCATTAGCGATCATTTTTTCTGTTTTTGTTTCTCCTCTCCAGTTTCTAAATAGGGTATGTTTACGGGAAAAAAAAGATCACTTTCACAAACCAAACAGTTGGGTTATTTTCATCATTATTGAGCTAATATTGTACATGTAATTGTATCATTCCCACTACTTTACAATGCCCTACTAATTACTCTTAACATATAGCTTTTATCTTTTGTGTTGATATATTGATTATTTTTTCTCAATTCTATAGTTTTCTGCCAGTATTGCCAGCTGCTCCTTTAAACTTCTTCCATGCAAAGAACTCATATTTTCTGTGAAATGTCAAGAAGTGCAATTAACCTTGTTTTGACCTTTTCTCTGCTTAAAGTATACTGCTTTGGATTCTGTGTACAAAGAAGGGTTGTCTTCCACACTGAACACATAAATTGAAATACTTAGAATAAGCCTAAACAAAAATTGGATATATGTCAAGTTATGCATTAATATATGTACGTGTGGGTACAATATGCAGTATAGATAAATATGTATATGTATGTATTTCTGTGCATGTGTATTTAATATAATGAGCATAAGTGTAATGTATATCAAATACATAAAACCTGCTAATATAATAATGTATGTTGCTAGAGGTAAGCATTGTTCGGAAATTTCTCCAGAAATGCTCTGTGATTGTTACAGTGCAAATTCTGCTTTCCTCAAAAATATGTCCTAAACCCAAAAAGTAGATCATGAATAAGTGTTACAAAAGATAAGGGTATTCATAATGTACAGTAGGTCAGCTGAAACCCACTTTCCTGGTAGGGGTGGAAATTAGGTAGCAGGGACCTGAATGTATTTTTCCTCCTGGGTGAGACAGCTCTTGGGACTCAGGGCCAGCCTTTGCAGTGCAGCTGCCCAGCCTCGCACCAGAAAAACTGCTGTGTGAAACAATGCTGAGAGAAGTGACAGCTTGTCCCCTTTGCTTGGGAGCTCCTTTCAAGCTCTGGCCCTTGCCTTCAGTCTCCGCTGTGTCTTCACTGCCCATATGCCTGTGTGACTCCAGCCCAGACCTGCCAATCTTCCTTCATCCCAGGCCTGTCTAATCTCTATGAACTTGTCTGTTACTGGGCTGTGTCTGATCTTGTTTACTGTCTTCAGATCTGATCCTGTCACTCACTTGCTGACTCAACTTCCTGTCTTGACCTTGGACCTGCCTCGTGGCTCTGAACTTGTCTGAGGATTGGGATTCTTAGCTGAACCTTGTTACTGTCACTGAACCTGTCCTGCTTGCCTTATTGGGGTGCTGTGAGCCTTTGCTCCTTGTCTCTGCTCTTGCTTGCCTTGCTGTCATGTTTAGTTCCCTGTTTCCCTTGCTGAGCAGCCTGCTTCTGCGACTCCCTGACATTAGTCATAATAACTTTTTTCAATCCAGACCTAATTTACCTTCATTTGGATTTGTGGGTGCTCAACTTGATGACCAGATTCCTAGAAGCACTTTGGCTTGAACATCCTAACACGGGTAATCATGTTTAGGCTCAGTTCTATCCCTTATTTTATCTGAAGGACTTGAAAGAATATTAAGTTTTCAGATAATATAAAACTGGGAGGAGCTGTTGACTGCCTTGACAGCAGAGAGGCCCTGCAGAGAGATCTCGACAAATTAAAGAGATGGACAATCACCAACGACATGAAAGTTATCCAGGGCAGGTGCTGGATTCTGCACTGGGATGGGGCAAGCCTGGATGTATGGACAGACTGGGAATGAGAGGCTGGAGAGCATCAACATGGAAAGGAACCTGGGGATCCTGGTTGATGGCAAGTGGAAGATGGGTCAGCAGTGCCCTGGCAGCCAGGAGGGCCACCCGTGTCCTGGGGGCATCAGGCACAGCATGGCCAGCCAGGCAAGGGAGGGGATTGTCCTGCTCTGCTCTGCTCTGCTCTGCTCTGGGGCAGCCTCACCCTGAGTGCTGGGGGCAGCTCTGGATGTCACAGCGTAAGAAAGACATTCAGCTATTTGAGAGCATCCAAAGGAGGCAAACAAAGGTGGTGCAGGGTCTGGAGGGGAAGCCTTAGCAGGAGCAGCTGAGGTAATTTGTTCTGTTCAGCCTGGAGAAGAGGAGATTGAGGGGAGACCTCACTGCAGTTACAACTTCCTTGTGAAGGAAAGGGAAGGGGCAGGCACTGGTCTCTTCACTCTCATGACCTGTGACAGGACTTGAGGTAACAGCATGAAGCTGAGTCATGGGAAGCTAGGCTGGATATCAGGAAAACTTGTTTCACTCAGAGAGTGGTTTGTCACTGGAACAGGCTCCCCAGGGAAGTTGCCACAGCATCAAACCTTTCTGAATTCAAGAAGCTTTTGGACACTGCTGTCAGGCACCTTGTCTTATTTTTGGGGATGTCCTGTGCAGGGCCAGGATTTGGACTAAAGGATCCTGATGCATCCCTTCCAGCTCAGAAAATTTTATGTACATGAACCTTTCTGGTAAATTCATGGTGGAGCATAAATTATGTATTTAGAGGCAGAAATTATTAGATTTATACTGATTTTTCAAGTACAAAAGACGGATGTGAACTTAATTTTACCTATCAGCAACTTCATACCCAGAATTCTCCAGTTTCAGTGATCTGAATTTTCTTAGAATGGTTGGCTCTGCTGATTCAGGCTATGAGCTCTTGAATGTGTATTCATTCAGCATGTCTGCCAACATACTCAATTTCAGTCAGAAGCTCCTCCATCTTAGAGCCAGAGAATTTCAAATAGAAGCATAGAGGTACTATTTTCAGCATCCTGGAAAAAAAAAAAGGAAAAAAATTTTTATTAACTGTATCATTTTCTGCTTGTTTCTGCTCTGACATCATACTATTTCTGGATGCGTTACTGAAACAAAACAGCCATTTGGATGATTGTCTCTGTGGGCTTTGTGGAAGAAATGTTTGACTTGGAAAGTTATGAAAATGAAATTAGTAGTGAGTACATTACATGTAGAGAATACATGTGATGATAAATAGACAGAGCTGTAATAACTAAGGCAGCTGGGAAAATACTTCATATGGTGTTGCTCCTAGCAACAAAATTTGTAATTTGAATGTGTGTTTTCAGAAAAATATCATTAGATGAAGGAAGCTGAATTTTCTCTTCCTGTCATCTCCTTTATGTACTACTATATTTTATGTATGTGATCTCAGCCAGAAATGAAATTAGCTCAATAATTTGTAAGTTGATAAGTAGGAGATATGATCAACTGCAGCTGCACATCTCTGCAAAAACAGTGATTAATCTAAATAAAATCTTTGACTTGTTCATGAAACAACACCACAAGTGAAAAATCTTTCAGGAGAACATTTTCTATTTGGTGCTTTTGGTCCAAATATTTATTATATTACATTACATTTTGATATTCTTTTTAAAAGTAGAGACCTATGCACAATTCAAATCTCCGTTACAAATTCATCAGTTTGGGTTATAAAAGCTATGACACTCTAGATGTAAAATAAATTTGATTTCAGATGAGCTTTTTATGCAAGTTTTCCCATCTTGAGAACTAAGCATTCTTGATATCAAAAATAGTATCAGGGAAAGAAAACTAATTGAGAACCTGCAAAACACAGTTTAAAAAAATTGTTCAAGGCAAATGTTGAATAAATTATATTGACGAGAAATAGAGTTATTGTAATACACGTACTGTGAACATTATGATAAAATTAATTATCTACATTGGAAAAGATTTACTGAGCATTTTTAGATTTATTCTGCAAACTATTTCACCAAGCATGATTTTATAATATAGATAAGACAAAACATCATTAAGAAGGAAGACTAAAAAAATAAACGTCCTTCCAAAATCCCAATGTGAAGAACCTAGTTATGTTGGTGAGTTGTTACTCTTGTGAATATTTATGTAGACATCCCCCACCCTTCCCTTATATGAAAATCTGATCACTGGGAGAAACAAGATGTTTCAAATCTGTCTTTCAAAGATGACATGATAATTGTAGGCTTGTGAATGTGGGAGTGACGCCATGACCACTTCCCTGGGGAAAGGTGTATATATATATATATATATATATATGTGTGTGTGTGTGTGTGTGTGTGTGTGTGCGTGTGCGTGTCTGTGTATGTGTGTACATATATATGCACGCAGTTCATGTAACTCTAGGATGCAGGGGAAAATAGTCAGGTTTCAGACTTGCTTCTCCAGCTGTGGCAGCAACCAGAGGATTCAAAAATTTTTGGATTTATGTTGGTGATTGAGATAGAATTTTAGACAAAGATTTAGAAGTCTCCTTATTCTTTGAATCATAAGTAGCTTTAAGGATGGACTCTACAGACATTCCTAACTTCATTCTATTTTTGAAATGTTTTATAGAATTGTATTTGAAATGAGACAGTCTCTTGGAACACATTATTTGCACTCAACTACAAGTACTCCTAAGCAGATTTGCAGCTCAGCTCGACTTCTGCCAAAATGCAAAATCTCTGCTAGTTTAAAAGACATTAAAACTTGACTCCTGGTCCTAAAGCATAAAGCAGTCCAAGGGTTGCTGTCCATTACACCACTCATAGTCTGCTGTTTTGACTCATCCCAGAAGGGCCAGGGTGACCCAGGTTCTTGTTAGTAGATCTCTTGAGATGCATTGGAGTCAAATGACACTGAATGAGGAGAGGAGAGGAGAGGAGAGGAGAGGAGA
>VXBQ01007254.1:108131-124002 GCA_013400175.1 Phainopepla nitens | reverse complement strand
TTTTTTAATTTTTACATGCTTGACTTCAACTTCTTCACGGGACTTACAGGGGTCTTGCGTGCCGGGGAGGGGGTAGAGCTCTCTTCGGGGCAGGTCGGGCGCTAGACGGCAGCGCGGGGTTCCTCTCATCCTCTCATCTCCGCGGTGAGCGTGAGCAGTCTGCGCTCGGCTGCTGCTCACTCCAGCTCTATCCAGGTCTCGGTCCTTGCACAGAGAGTGCAGGTTACACACATCCGAGGAGGTATGACTGTATAATCTTCGCTTTAGAATCTGGCTTATTAAAGCTGAAACTTTTGCACGCTAGGGGAGCAAAAACGAGGGGTGTCGAGATTCGCAGACTCCAGATGTTTGAGGAAAACAAGTTTGCAGACGTCCTAGCAGGAAGGATGGCGAGGAAAACCAAACGTGCAGAAACGTTATTCATTCCAGTGACCGACACTTTCTAAGAGGGAGGGAACAACCAGTGTTTCAGACCTTGCAAGAGAAAAGGAAGTGAGGGGAAATAAAACAAAGATAATAATCAATTCAAGTGGTTTGGAAAACACTGTTGCTTTTCTCACTATAGATTTCCTTCAAGACTTGTCACTCACGTTGACTGCGTTGAGAAAATAGTCTGGCATTTGTGCCCCATAAGGGGCACGGAGGGATTTCCCTCTCTGCAGCTATGGGAAAGGACTTGTCCAAAAAATACAAAGTCCTGCTTTGCAAGGGGCTTTGGGAATTTAGGTCCCGAGACGATTCTGACATATGTGGGGAGGAGAGAACAGAGAAATCACAGTGATGAAAAGTATAGTCCAAGTCCTAGGGTTAGGAAGAGCCATGGGATGGTGAGGCTTTTTGAGGAAATACCCATCTAATTTAAAGAGGATTGCTGGGTCGAAGAGCCTGAGGAATTCAAAGAGGCATGGGAGCTGGTCTGGAAGTCCTGAGTGGAGGCAGGACACCCCAGGGACTAGAGGGCTGGGTGACTTGTGGGTAATTGAACGTGTAGGTCGCTGATTAGACTTAGGAGCCTAATCCTGCAAAACACTGTGGGTGCAGTGTGAGTAGGGGGCGACGGTGGGAGCTGAGTCATCTTGGCTGGGGTGGCCACGGCACATCTGTACAGAAAGGAGGGGTTGAGGAGATAAGGGAAAGATGAGGAAGAAGCACATAAAGATAGGTGGGGAGGAGGGAGACTCTCTCATCGAAAGATGCTAAAATCACCCAGGCTCCTCTGTGACTGATAGTATCCTGCTCTCCTTTCCGTAAAGGGTTAGGACGCTGCTGAATGTGTCTCTGATGGAGGGGGGGGATGGATTGCAGAGGTTAGTACAACACAAGGGAAACCTACTCAGACAAACACACTTGGTACTGCTGGTACTTGGGCTGCACTGCACTGCAGTGCAGGGAGATAACAGGAACTTCTGCCTTAGGAGAGAGAGGGAGCTGCTGAATTAATCTGTAAAGGTGGCACAAACTATGCCAAAAATTACTGCTTCTCAAGGGAATTGCAGATAGAACTGGAAGTAGAGCTGTAAGGAGATACTGGAAGGATTTTCCCAATGAATTCACAATAACCCACAAAAGGTTTCAGGAAAAAACCCTCCAACATACAAACAAAATGAAGGTCTCTGATTGGATTAATTGTAAATAATATACTTCTATTGGAAGTTTTCCTCCAAGTTCTCTAAGTGAAAGAGTCCTGTTTAAACTGTCACATATCCTTTTGAATAGAAATTTTACTTTTTTTTTTTTTTATGAGTTGAGTTCCCCGTGGGAATGAAAACAACAATTTCACCATCTTGTAAAACATTCATAGTTTTCCCTGTAACTAACCATTTGTTCAGTATTTTCCTGAAGAACAAAGCAGCATGGTAAACCAAATCCCATTCCTTCCCTCTTACCTAGGCATTTTCTGCAATTTTCATGAATTATAGCTTACTACTTTATGTTGTATATTTATTTTTTTATCTGTTTCCTTAATGTGTAAGCAAGAAGAATTGCTCTTCTATATTCCAAAGAAATGAAGAATTTGATAAAATAGTCACAGTAAGTTCCAAGTGGACCTTTACTTCTATTTGGAGAAAAGCTTTGCATAGGCCAAATACGTAGAGAAGGATAGTCAATTAAAATTATTGATTCACGCCAGGCTCCCAAACATCTTGAAATGATACTCGAGGAAAAAGAAAAAAAATAATTTGTTTAAAGTCTGTATTTTTAAAGCTGCATTCCTATGGCTTTTCAATAGAAATGACCCTTAATATTAGTGGCACTTACTAGATACAGAATTTCTCTGATGGCAATTCGACGTTACATTACGCGTCATTGCTTGTGGGAAAAATGGATTTAAATTTTACCAAATGAAATCAAACCAAATGTTTTCCGATTGTATACTTGAGAAAACTAATTTCTTTTCAATAATAATGAAGCAAAGGTGTTCAATTTTTTTCAGTTCTGAGCAACATGCAAGAAATATGTTGTAAAAGAGGGAAATAATGTGAAAAAATGTTACATTTACAAAACATGGTGTTACCTCAGGTGACAATGTGAAATCTGTAATTGAATGTATATGTGCCTGGAAATGTAAGCTTTTATAAGTTACTTGCACTAGTGGCAGATTTCAAATTAGCTTTTTGAAATCTGTGTTCCAAAGCACGACTGACGAAAGTTTATCCACAGTGGTCCTAATTATTCTGTTAAATCAGTGTGACTTGAATTGTAGGTTTCAGTGCGAATTAGAATGAATCCAACTATATAATTATCTAGGGTTTTGGTTGGTTGTGTTTTTTCCTTTTCTTTTCCTTTTTCCTTTTTCTTGTTGCTTTTTTTTGTTTGTTTGTTTGTCTGTGATTCTTTTTCTTCCATGAAAGTAGTATTAATAAAAATATTTAACATTCCCAGTATTCTAAAAGTTGTTTCAGAATCACAGGCAGATCACTTGGGCTGTATATTGCTGTGAATCTTTGCAACCCATATGCACCACAGGATGCATATCAATGCATATTTAAACAAAAGCTCATCAATTAGATTAAATGTGTTTGCAAACCTGTGATAGGGAACTCACAGCTGCTGCCACTGCTTTCATATGATGTAGTGCATAACATTTTCCTTTAAAACAGAATGGAGTCCTTTGTAAAATGACTCAGAGGACTAGATTTACAGCTTGTCTTCTTTTAAGTGTTTGTAAGCAATTTAATGGAAAAAAACACTGGAAGTGTGCTCAAAGTATCAACATTGCAAAGAAAAATGCTATCAAATTTTTCTTTTAACTTAGTAAACCGCTTCAGTTTTAAATTAAGTGTTACATATTCTCTAGTATTTTGCAAAATATGGTGGGCCTCTTTTTCAATGAAGCAATGGTTGATAGCCTAACACCTTTAATTAGTCTTTGATTTTGTATATTGCTGCACAGTTAATCTAGGGATTATCTAAACATATAGAGTACATATTTTTGTGTAACTACATATGTTACAGATCAGTGATCTATTAGTCGGGTTGGTTTTCAGATTACCATTTTTATGACAGCAAGAGATAAATAAGTGTGCATGAAATATAATCAAATGTGAATTTCTTTGGCCTGATTATTATTGAAGCGTTTGTCCTCTTGTAAAAAAAACAAAAACAAATGGAGTAAAGCAACACGAAGCACATTCCTTCCTTTTCTGTGGCTCCAACTCTCAGTCATTTGCTCACCCAGAGAGGCTAATAAAAGTTTAAATGTTGCATACACAACAAACAAAATTGCTTAAAGGTGTAATACAGTGTAATTCACTGTAATACTATTAAGATATCATTAGCATCCTTTCATTTTTAAGACTGAATTTTTACCTCTGTTTGTCTCTATTTCTGCTGACCGACTGCTGATAGTAAAGACTTGCTATGCATTAACAAAACATCAGAGACTTTCATGATTAGGTGGGGATTCCATCCAATATTTCTAATTGAACTAAAGATGCACTGTATGAAAAATACTAATGACATGTACCACATAATTTATCTGCTTCAGCACACTAGGCTTATAGATTTGTATTGATCTGAGACTCATAAAAAACATAGTGCTGCTGCAGCTTCATGTTTCCTCGCCAGCCGCAAGATTTTTTTTTCAAGATGAAGCAGCATTCATGTAGCTGGCTCTCTCTTTCAAGGCAGGTTATTTCTGTGGTCATGGCTGCATGGGCCTAGCTACGTGCTTTGTTCTAGAGTGGAAGTCTGTGTCTCACAAGCACATCTTGATTTTTGACGGAAAATCTATGTTACAGTGCATAGAGTTGGTGGCAGCATTAAAGCATCCTGCAGGATTTTTCCTCTTTAATGATCATATGAGGGCTTGTGTAGGAAAAAGCTTCATAAAATGCACTACGGAAAATGATTATTTAATCACTATTTTACCATTTATCCATGGTAACTGTGGATTGGAGATGTCGCTTTATTCACAGCACCTCACAGGGCCTCCGTATCTTTAACTGACACCATTTTCATGCTGTATAGACCTGGAGGATAAATTTCACTTTCTGTAAGCATAGCAGTACTTATCCCAAGAAGATGCCTTTGCAAAATGTATTCTACCACCCCTGCCACCCTTAACCATAGAGAGTTTTGCTTTATCTGTCAATCGCAGCTGTTGCTGCAACCTTACAAAAAGTAGTTCCCTGTACTATTCCTAAGGCTGAGAAATTAATGACTTCTTGGACCAGAACTGTCCATTAGCCAGTAGAGTGTCCTTGGTATCCTGGGGGAATAAGGAAGAGCATTGCCAGNAGGCTCTTCCTAGTGGTGCCAAGCAATAGAACAAGATGCAATGGGTAGAAACTGATGCACGGGAAATTCCACCTGAACATGAAGAGGAACTTTGCTGTGTGAGAGACCATGCACTGGAACAGATTGACCAGAGGGATTGTGGAGTCTCCCTCACTGGATATAATCCAGAACCATTGATGCAGTCCTGTGCCATGAGTTCTGGGATGGCCTGGTTTATGCAGGGAGGTTGGACAAGGTCACCCTCTGAGGTCCCTCCCAATCTGACCCATTCTAGTGATTCTGTGATTTCATTCTATGTAAGTGTATATATGCCTAACACATTAACTACAAGCTTTACCTATATAATTTTTTTTTCCCAAGCTGGACTAATTTGTGTGTTTCATGTTTTCCACTCAGGCTCATTTCATTTTAATATTCACCTGGAATGCAGTATGTGAAGGTACCAAATGTTACCATTGGATGTCTTGTTCTCCTATTTTTTGTATCAGCATATAGTTGTACAGTTGCTGTTGGCTTTTGTTTGGGGGGCAAAATTCTTGGTGTCTAGACATTATTTCTTGTGAGCAGAACTCAGAGAGTCTCTCCATGACTAGCTGGTGGACAGTCGGCCACTAATACTGCATTCAGTTATCCTTTTAACTCTTTCTCAGCCTGTGAACAGTGCCATACTTTCATTTTGTTACATCCTTCATCAAATATATCAAATTCTGGAAACAGAGTGAGTATCAGATGAAAATGCCCTTAGATATAAGATATAAGATATATAAGACATATAGCTAAAACATTTTTTACTGCGCCTGGAAATTTTTTAAGGGTGATCAGTTCAGTGGGAAAAAAAAAAAAGAAAGGAGTACTAAGGCTCGTGGGAGTCTCTGCTATGCAGATGTAAGCTGCTCTTTCCCTTGGTATGCCATCTCATCACTGGCTGCAGTATACTGCAGACATAATGAAGATGTTTAAAATAGCTAGTTTCTGTGGCAGTTTAGTACACCAATACAATGCTCCAAATGAACTACAGGCATACTTGAGATTATCCTACAGTGCAGATCATGATGTGGATAGATTGTCCTCATTCATAGCTAATTAATTAAAAATTTGCAGGAAGGTTTGTGCACAACACTACTGCAGTGCAAAAGCATCATTGAATAATGTACATTTGAAGATATTCCTTGAAATTATTTAATCCAGTCTGGGATTAAATAATCTAAAAGTAGGGACAATTTTATAGATAGATTGGGTTGCTCAGGGCCTTTCACAACCAGAGTTTGAATATCTCCAGGGATGGAGACCTAAAATCTTGTCTGTGTAACCATTCCCATGCTTTGCTGTCTCACTATGAGGACTTTCTTCCTTATAATAATGTATTGGTAAGAGGGGCAAAATTGGATGTACTTATCTAACCATATCTCAACAAACAGAGGGGAATGTTGCCTCAGGTAAAACTCTTGCTAATGCATTCCAGAATGTGGTTATCCTTAATTGCCACAGGGTACATGATGCTGTATAGCAGTGTAAGACAAAATGGGGTCCCTTTGCCCGAAGACTGATGTTGGCACAGAGGACCTGATTTTTCTTGAAGAAAACATCTCTCCGTATCTCTTAGAAAGATGTTGCTATGCATGATTTTTCAAGTGTGGTATTCCATGAAAAATATTTTGAGACATGGCTACCTACAAACCACATGGAGATAAGTGTCCCATTGAGCTATATAGTATTATGTAAGGGCTCAAGTGTCAATTGACAATCCACAGGTGGCTTCTCCACAGCTGTGAGAGCAGGGACACCTATTGCATGTCAACATATAGGGACTAATTTAGATCCCAGTAAATCTCACTGTAATTCATATGTGGTTGATGCAATTGCATTCAATGGGAATTTGGCCTAGAATCTGTCAATACAGAGATCTGTTGGAGAGAAAGGGTTATAAAGTAATTGATCTTTTTTCTCTCTGATTATTTTCCCTCTGATTTTAGATAGTCCTAGCTACACTGATCAATAAATAAGCACTTGTCTAGAAAATTTGTAACCTTCTAAGATTCCAAGTATTCAGTGGTACCTAAAACTTGTATTTAGATAGAACCTATATGGTTAGCCTTTGCACATATTGTCATGTTTATTAGCATAGAAAATTTTGTGTGGGTGTGTTTGTCAGTACCATAAATAAAAGAAATCACATCCATTTTATGGATGTATAACTGTATTATAAAACCTTATAAAGGTTATAAAGGCATAATTTCACCTTTAAAGAGAAAAAAATGTATTTTCCGTATGTACATTTCAATCCTTTTATAGACACTACATTTGCCTCCTGAGAACATGATCCCTATGGACAACAGCGAGAATATACTTACAAGTTCATTCTTTGCTGTTCTAAATTAACAAATGGATTCCTAAGTTTAACATATTTCATAGGGTTTCCCAGGTTGGGCAGGCCAAGACTGTTGCAGCAGAAATTCAACCCACTTGTTGGGAAAACTGAAAAGCCTTTTATGTTTTATGTTTTGGCCCATTCAGCTGGAATACTAATTCCTTTTCAGTGGTCTCCTTGCCTTCAAATGAACTGAAAAGGAAAAAGAAAAACCAAAAAACAACCATGTGGACATGGAGAAATAAGGTTGCTTTTCCTAGAAAACGTAAAAAGGTGGTGTAAGTGTTGGACCCTATATGGAAACAGCTAGCAGTGGTCTGCTAAAATGCATTAAAATTTATTCAAATTTTGTTTCTTCAAATATAAATCTGAATTCACTTCACATCTGAACTTAGAAGAATCTAAGTCTTTATTAATTGTAAAGGTCTTAAAAATGCTGTTTACTACATGATCTTGAGGCTATGATCATGTATTCCATGAATTCACTCCTTAATCTCTGAATATCTCAACAGATATATTTAGGCACATATTTACAAAAATTCTTTCTAGAAGACATATTTCAGTTGAATGCAGCAGATACCTGTATTAAAAAATAATTAAGGAATCAGTCCTTACACACCTGAACAACCAACCACAAACTCCCAAATGTTAAGAGATAACACCATCAGTGTGGTTCTGTGCCTTTGCTCAGAAAAATTGGAAGGCAAGGAAGGAAAAAAAAACCTCTAGCCAATTGGCCAAACACATTTTAAGAACCAGATAGAAAATGGGTGTTAATTAGATAAAAGTAGCTGTTATCAAAGACCATTATTTATTGGGTCCTATATTGAACAGGGCAAAGCTTGCTCCTTAAGGATATTAGCAGCTAAAATCCAAATTAACGAAATACAAATATCCCATATAGTATCTTCTGGTGCTGTGGCTTGGCTATCCACTGTCTGTCCATGACCAGGTCTGTTGTGAAGATAGTAGCTGTTCAAGACGTGACACTACTCATTAGTAGTCTGGAAGCAACCAGAAGGCTTTAGTCCTGGACATGTTACCTCCTCAAGGCAGTTTTGTGTGGAGTGCTGCTTATTTTGTACTAGCTTCCTTTGTAGAAACAAGGAGACTCCTGGAAATTCAGTTCACATTTGTTAAATGGTTAAAAACATATTTTGTTCCATTGTAAAATAGCGTTACAGTGTTGATTACGAATCTGGAACAACTGACTGCAAGCACTGAAAAGGAAATACTGAGTGTTGCTCTGTGACATCTTTTTACCGAAGTGACTAAGGGACAATTCAAGAGCAACACATTCAGAGTGATTTTCTCTACTACATGTTAAGTCATTGCTTGGCCTATAAGTTGCTTTAGAAAATATTAGTGGGCTTCAATTTGTGAAAATTCAGAAAATGTCTTTCAGATGCCCAGCTGGGATTGAAATTTATTACCTGTGAGTGTTTGTTGTACCTGGCTCACCCTTTTGCTTAGGAAAATGACTGAATTGCCTCCTGTATGTTGTTTTTGCTCCACATAGCATGGAAAACTTTAAATGTTACTTACAACTTTCCTCCTAATTTTAAATGTTTCAGTTCACTTTTAACTATCATTTCATGGCAGAAAACTACCAGAAGTCAGAAAATTGATTCTAGTTGTTTTATTTTCTGTCTTTAGCAAATATTTATCATTCATGTCGTCATGCAAAACAGTATAGAAGATACCTTGCTCTAACCGACTGTACAAAATTATTAAGTAGAATGTCACACTTCTGCTGTTTTACTTAATCTTAGCAGATGGGGAAACTGTTTCTTTCTAGGAAATAAATCATTTCTCAGAAGAGCAAATTTTCACCGGCAAAATTACTTGCTAATTTCTGTATTACAGTAACAAACAAGCATGATGACTGTCGACTTTGTAGTCCAAAGGAAGAAATTACATTTTCCAGTATTTGGGAAACTATTGCAAACCAACTTATTTCAATATATTGACTGCTCTCTAAAGTAGTTTTCATGCATAGAAATCACCAGAGTAATTTTATTGTGCATACTTGCTGAAATATGACGAACTCAAGGGTATGACCTGAAGTGTGGTAATATCCAACTTGGTGTTTTAGGGGATGTTGTGGTAGAGATAAGAATAAAATTTGTCCTAAATCTACTTGGTTTCCCATATGCTTGCTTGAGGTACAGTATTTCAGCATATAATGACTATAGATGCCAGCCAGTGAAGAAAGATCCTGACAGACCCACAGTCTCGTGTGTGGGGCGCATGAAGCATAAGGAGAGGCTGTGAATTTGCTCAGCTTGGAAGAGAAGGCCAGAGGAAGAGAGGGAAATCTAATTGCTGTCTTCCACCATCTAATGAGTGATTATTAAGACTATGGAGTCAGGAAACAGAATGGAAATTTCAGTAAGACAGAAGGAAGAAATTCTTCCTTCACTCTTTGGGTGGTAAGTACTAGAGTTGGTGCACAGGCATGTTTTAACACTTTTGTCCTCGGAGATGCTCAAAATTTTCCTGGGCAAATGGCTCTGGGCAACCTGATTAATTTTGAGAATAGCCTTCCTTTCAGCAGAGGGCTGGAGTAGATCTCCAAAAGTCAATTCACACCTTCATTATTCTATCATTCTACTGGTATAAGAGACAACTGATATAAAAACCATGTAGTACTTAAAGTAAATAAATCTCCCTCCTCTGTGAGCCCTTCTACTCCCATTAGTGTAGTATCTGTCCAAGGTGAGCATTTCTTTTTTACAATTGTATACCAATTCAGAATATGTACACTTCAGAGTGAAGTATTTATTATTTGAGAAGGAATTTGGTTACTAACAGCAAAACACTCCACCCTGTTAATCTGTATTCTGTAAAATTTCTCTTATTTGACTAGAAATGCTTGTACTGGCATGGACTGAGATAAAAAATCCAGATAACAACCTTAATCAAAAAAATGGATTTAGCTGAAAAATTGTATTATTTATTCAATTGTTTAAAGCCCAAATTGTAGAACTGCAGAATCATTTAATTCTCTGTTTATTTATGGAGATGTTGTAGCATATAGTATCCTTTAATAGCTGGCCATTACTTACCTTTTTGGCTTTTTCTCTTCCTAGGGAACTGTACTTAGGAGTGCACAGAAAGAATTTGAGTAAAAGTCACTGGACTTCATTGAAAAATAAGTAATTATAAAGTGGAAATAACATGTTGAGTAAATCTCCTCACATGGGCTCAGGAAACATGAAGGCTGTAGTGATTTGGGGATTTTTACCAGCCAAAGTTGCTTTGGGCTACTGGTGAGATAGAAAGTTTATCTTCATTATCCAAGTTCACATGTGACAGCCATAGTTAATTTTTTCCTTCTCTTAGAAATACAGGAGAATTTTTGCATCATGTGCTGGAAAGTTTTTCCTGATTGTAGAGGCATAAGAGCTTTGGCATATTTTCTTAAATATTTTCTCATATGATTAATCTTAAAAAACATGCAGTCAGATGCACTATTTAATTTAAAAAAAAATTCCAAGCTCTGTGGCCAGTGTTGTACAGAAGCAAATTGTAGGAATTTAAAACACAGAAATGTAATTTCTAAAAAACATGCAGTGAAGGTTCTTCCCCATGTATACACAAATATATATTTGTAAACATATAGATATGTAATATATCTATAATATTTTTTAATGCTATGAGGTTGTTTATATTAATTATTTCCTCTAGGGCATAGGTTCTTATTGAATAGGACTACTTGATCGATAAAGTCAAAATCTTGGGGCAAATAAGTTTTGATAGAGAAAGTCTCTGCCAGGGCATGGGTAGAAAATGGAGCTCAATTATCAATTAAAACTTTTTCCGTCAAATATTGGTGATTCTTTATTAAGTATAATGTACTTTAGGTCCATTTTTTTGTGGTTATTAGGTAAAAAAGAATTTTCCTTGTTGGGAAAAATTGTTTTATATTGTCTCTTTTACACATGAAAAAAAGTAGAAGCCTTTTTGTATATCTCTATTTAAATATCTAGGAATAGGAGGAAGCTACAGGATCCAATACCCTGCCTTCCTCCACTCCTGTGACTGGGAAAACAAACTACTGTGAGCTTAAGTATCCTTTCATTGGCTGAAGTTTAAGCGAGCAATTTTCTTCAAATTATTGCTTTTATTAAAATATTAAAGTCAGTTTTATTTAATATTTTAAAATAGTGGACGCAGTAATTTGGTGATGTCTTCTGTTTTTGATATTTTAGTAATGTGGATTTTAAATAAGGAAGCTATTTTTAATCAATAAAATTTCCTAAGAAAATGTATAGCATAAATGGAAGATTTTATTCAAGAGACACAGTTATTGTACTTTCTAAGGGCTCTGTAAACATGCAGAGGTTTTTCAAAAAATTTGAGTAAGTGGTAAAAATACCAAGAAGAAAACTGTTACCTGATGGTCTAAGAGTGCTACAACATCATAGAATAAAAGGCTTAAGTTCGCTGTGTGTATGAACCACTAAAAGCTGTAGAGAGGCCAGGAAAGCACATGCAGCGGACAGAAAAGATGCACGGATACAAATCCCTGTGAAATTTTAGGTTAAATAAAAAACTTCCTTAAAGGGGAAGTCCCTTGCTCTAGGAGTGCAAACACTGAATGTAGTATGAACTACACAATCTACAAAACTGTTTACAGTGAAAGCTGATGCTGATATATTCAAGGAACTAAGCACTTAATATGACCAATATCCTGTGACCACCACAATGTGATACTCTTTAGAAGTTGATTGTAAACTATAATCAATAACTAATTGACTGATAAAATGAAAATTTTTCTTCTGAAATTGCCTTTCTTATTAAATTTAAAAATTTGTGACATCGGAGGCTTTTCCTTTTTTTTCCATAGATAAAGAAAACTATGTTTTGACCATGGCTGCTGTGGTATACTGGGTCTTAATTTGGACTTTATGTGCTGTATATCTTGCCTGCTTTGGACACACAAGTGTATTCTTTCTTCTTACACTCTCTTCAGACTCCCCAGTCACAGAGCATGCAAGAGACCTTCTTGGAGTGTAACACCGATTTCTTTCATTAGTCAGCTGGCACTGGGAGCATGCAGATAATTTTCTGTCTTTGAACCAAAAATATTATCTGATTTGAGTCATCCAGGGCCCCCACTGTGGGTGGATAAGGAGGGTCATACTGTTTCTTTTGGATAAAATAAATGTGATAATTATAGGCCAAGTCAGAAAAGGAGAAAAACTGAAATGCTTATAAATGGCTATTAGTAGTGTAGAACATTTAAATGATGTGTGCCCAAACATGAGGGTGAATTAGAATCACTGGAGAGTGCAAATAGTGTCCTTTAACATACTCTGTGAGTATATTTGAGGGTGCTGATAACGCTATGATCCCCTTGTCAAGGGAGGTTATTGATGTGGCATTGCTTCTTTGTGTGACTAATAGTAGCAATATCTTCAGTTAAACAAAAAGCACTTCAGAACATGGTACCATTATGCAGGCTTCTGTTCTTGATTATCTGCTGAAGAGTCATGACTGGTTCTGTTAAGGGCAGTATCAGTAAAGAGCCAGAGTGGAAAAGAGGGATAATGATTAATCAGATGGAAGACATAAATTCAAGGGAAATTACTTTAGAATACAGACAGGTCAGCATGGTACCTTCTTGACCTTTGCAGCATCAGAGACCACTGTCTAGCAAAAGATAAAACTAAGCTGTTGAAAACGTTAAGTAGTTCTTACCTCTTGGGGAATGTATGGCTTTTAGAGATTGAACCAGTGTGGGTAGGCTCCACCTTTTAGAACATGAAAATGACATGAAAAATTAAATAAGGCTGCTGTGTACACTCTTTCTTAATGGTTTGATTTATCATACTGTACTGAACCTTGGGGGTTAGAAGAAGCTATTAATATGACTCTGTATATGCATAGTTTACATTGCTGTAATAAACAACTCTTTCTAGCAGGAATACATACAATAAGCTGGAGGCAGTTTTTCATTATTAAGCAACTATTACTAGTTTTTACTTTTTTTCCCTTGCCATGTTTTTATTCCAGTTCCTTTTAATGAACACCTTTTAATGTGAATCAAGAAAGTCATACATTCCGTCCCAGCAGCTGGCAGAGGTAGAATGTTATGCTCCTTCAGAGCTGTGAGGTTAACAGTCTTTCTTATCGTGCTTCATACCAAAGACTCAACCAATTTAAGACTTTTGACACCACCCACTCCAGAAAATGTCTAATGGCTCCTAATTCCCTTTTCATATATGACAGAAGATACTGCTTTGATATCTAATATATCTAATATGCTACTTGAATGGCAGCACAGGAAATCAAGCCCACAGCTCCTGCGTGCATAAGTGCCACAGAGATTCTGTTGCCTCAGTCTTTGTCCTTTCAAGGGTTTCTTTCAATGACATTTTTCTTCCTGACTATTCAGTCATAATATAAGAAATGCTGAAGTGCTATGAATTCATAATCCCAGTCAATGCTAGAAGTTGTGCAGAATTTTGAATTGTTTCTCATGTGTTTTCAGCATGCATTTCTAGCAAACTACTGAAGATAATAATTCTATAAAAGGTGATACCTGTTCACTGCAAATCCCTCTGGCTTCAGTGTGACCATTTTAATTAATTCAAATCCAGTCTGAAACATTCATCCTTAATGTTCCTTGCAAACACCCTTTTCAGACTTGAAGGGTGTGCTGCTGCTTGATGTGGCAGAACAGAAAAATGAGATCACAGGTAGGTAAGAGAGGCTTGTTACTAAAAAGTGCAGTTCAGTGTGTGAAATGCAGTGTGTTCCCCTTGTCTTGCCAGAAAGGAGAACTGAGAATGTCTGTTTGTAGCCTACGCTTGCTACATACGTCAAACGTGAGGTTTCTAAGTAGCCATTCTGATAACAGCTTTAGTCAGAGATTGCTAATGAAAAATACTGCCATGGGGAGTTTTTTGGCTATTTCTGATGCTCTTCTAGATTGTAGTTTTGGTCCCAAGAGGCTTCATAATTTTGGGTATACCTTTCTGTATGGATAAAGCTGTTTACAAATTTTGAGTATCTAGAGTCTAGAGATGCCTTCGGAATTTCCAGTAGAGAGATGGACTAGTATATAGAGAATTTTAGCCTGCTGGCAGTAGCTTCACTGTCTGCTTTTAGCAAAGTTTCATGGTCCTAAGGGTACTCTGCAAATCAGGAATATGACCTTGCTGTCTGTGAGGATGTTCAGTGTCCCAAGAGGCTTTGTTTGCCCTGTGAGTCTCACTGGGACCCCTCACACAAGCACCTTCTGCCTGCTGGTTCGGGACCTCTACCCAAGACCAGGCTTCACCCCTCATGAGAGTTGCCAGGGAGTAGCAACTATGAGACTGCTCCAGGAGAGAAGAGAGGACAGGAGAGGTCGAAGACCACAGTGTGGGCAGGGCAGCACTTTCACTGATGGAACATTGTCCTCAGGCAGAGCATGATGAGAGCAAGAGTTTTCAGCAACAGTCTGGTTCTCATCAGAAAGAGTAGGGCACTGTTACATCCCTGATCAGTCAGGGAAATCCAGTGTGAGATTCAGGAGCAGCAGGGGATAGGAGATATGTGAAGCTATAGAGTGCAGCTATAGTGAAGCTCAGGCTGACTTGGGGTGGCCAAGTCTGTGCTTAAGAGGGAAATTGAGCCCATGGCAGAGGATCTGGAGTACTGCAAGGGGTACTGGGTGAGGCTGGGTAGGTGATTTAGGCTCAATGAAGGCACTAGGAGCCCTGACAGGCAATTAAAACTCTACAAGAGAAGAAGCACAATCAGTTTCAAAGCAATGAACTCCAGGAAGATGGTAAACTCCACTGCTAGGTGTCAAACATTTTAAGAACCAGACTAAGAATTAGGCTAAGAATAAGATGGAATACTGAGGATCTCAGTGAATCAGAGGTTTGTTCATGTCCATAAAGCGTAATGATTGCCAGGTGCCACTCTGCTATAAAATAAAATAGAAATGGTCTTTATGACAGGATTTATTTTTGAGATGTTTCAGCTCACCAAACCTTTTTGCTGTGTGAATTCAAACACAGAGAACAGAACATTTTTTCAAATTGTCAAGTAGGTTGTTTTCAAAATAAGCCACAGAAAGCTCACTGAAATTGAAAGAAAAAAAAAAAGATCCTGATGCTTACCAGCTCTTCTATCTTCATTTTGCTGCCTTTATTTTGTGCTTTTAATGGCAGAGCACTGTGTTTACTCAGTTGTGCCATCCATCTCTACATATTCTACCCAAGGGAAGAAAGCCACACTGTGGTAGCGCTCAGATTGCATAATGTACTCTGAGATACAGATAAATCCCATTTTGTTAGAAGTCTAAGTTACTGAATCTGAAGAGCTTGGGACTGCTGCATTTTCAGTATGGACTTTTCATCTGTCCATTATATTAGTCTCTCTTCATGGTTCTTTGTCACCTCTGTTATCAAGTCCACAAAATAAAAGGTTCAGTGAACCAAGTAGTGGTGCAAAATATAAGCTGCTCCAGCATTATATTTGAGATTTAATGGGAGCCATACATCTGCAGGCACTTTGATTCATTTACTTGAAGTTTTCTTATACCTGCTGAAATACTGTATGTGCTAAGGTACATACACACTCTGCAACCTGCAATAATAGTGTGATTCAGGATAAAAAACTGAAGATGTGCACATGATGCAGTTTGAATCTGGCTAAAATACGAGTTTATGGTAAGCATTACAAAATCTGTTTTTCCCAGCGTGGAATAAAATGAGGTAAACTATTTGTACAATTGTAAGTCAGTGCAGCCTTAGGTAAAAT
>VXBQ01007254.1:69769-102668 GCA_013400175.1 Phainopepla nitens | reverse complement strand
GTGACTGGAAGGGGGGCACTTCTTCACTGAAGAAGTCCACAGGAAACCTAGTAGAGTATTGAAAGAACAAATTAAAACCACAATGTTGGAAGAACATTTAAATGATCCTGCTTTGTCTTTATTGAGAATGATTTTTTTTTTTAGTGCTTGCCAGGTAAAAACATATAGAAACTTGAAGCAGCCAAATAGTGATTAGATTGATTGCAAAGCTGACAAAAGCAATCAAAACTCTGGTATTTACATACAGTAAGACAAAACAACTAACAATTAGATTTAAAAAACAAACAAATAAAAAAACAATCAAACAAAAAAAAACCCCTAAAACAATGGACTAACGAAGTTTTCTTTGTATATGCTAATATCTGTTAACAGTTTACTATGAGAAAGACAGCAAGACATCTCAAAGCATGTCCTATGCTTTGTTCAGTCACCTTTTCCTAGAAAAACAAGCTTTTGATTAAATAAAAGATGAAGGAAAGGACCACTCCACTGTAAGGTCTTTAGAGTTTTGTTGCTGTAATTTAATTAGTAGATATGGCTATTTCAGTTTTGTAACACTGTGTAGCCTTTTAGGGGTGCATTGAACTGAGTCTAATTCAAAGGAGTTAGATGTTGTTATTACAACCAGAGAGTATGTCATATTTATATTATCTTCAATAATTCTCTTGCTTGGTCAAAAAATGTATTGAATCTTTTTTGTGGGTTGAAAGACAGCATGAAAAAGACTTAATAAGAGAGAGTGGAGCGTAGATGGATCTTCATTCTAGACTGTGACCTTAGTCGGAACTGTGGATCAAAGAGGTTTAGAAGACTGAGTGTATCTAATAAAAGTGAGCTGAATTAGACATGACTGTGTCAACCTTAGGATGGTGGAGCTCACAAAACTTACCAGTATTGTATCACCCTTCTTCAGTATATTCTTGGAAAGATATTTAGAGCATAGCAGTAATGTATGGAGGATTAATATAGTGGAAGTATAAAGTGAAGAATGTCCCACCTCCTAAATTTGTACCGATAATTTTCCATTCTGCCTTTCCTGAAGAATTTGTTTTCTCAATATTATTGGATTTTTATCACAGATTATTCAGTTCAGGTTTCCTGATTTTCACTGGACAGAGTTTATATATTTTGTCTTAGGTTTGTGATTTCATTGTCTTAGGTGGTCTGATTTCATCGCACTCTTAGATTTCCACTTTGTACTGCTTAAAGGAGAGCTTCTGCAGATCCTGATTTCATTGCTCATATATCCAGCTGTAAGTGGGGAAGAATTAGGCCTGTGATCAAAAGCACTGTAAGGAAAGAATTATTAGAGTTATTTGGTTTTGGTGATACTTTAAGGCTCTGAGGGGCAGTTAAAGTTAATATTTTTTTATTAAAGGCGGATGTCTACATATATTTTGCTTTCAGGTAAATATATACTCTTTTTCTGATAAAGGTTATCAAATTTCAAGTAAAAACAAGCTAAAAGCAATTCCACTTGTTTTGTTCTGTTTAGGTAAATTAGTTAAATAGTTTAAGAGGAACTGGGCAGGTAAAGCATATGGTGCAGAAACAGTTATCCTTGCTAGTTTAATGAGAAAAGAAAGTATTAAAATGGCAAAAAAGAGATCACAGTGTGCCATGAAGATCCTGTTTCTGCTGAGCTCAGAGTGGTTGATGTGTACTAGATAAGTGAATTCCCATGCCCGAGGATGCAGTGGCAAGTGCTGGTATGGGACAAGTGGTGAACGTACCATCCAAACAGGAAGAGTGCTGGGGACTGCCACTGCAGGTTTGCAGCATTATACACAGTTCTATCTACTGCAGCTTGAGCTAGGAGAGTGCAGCCTGGGTGCGTGACTCTCAACATGAGAGAAAGAAAATTTTCTTAAGATACAGAATCTTAGCTTTTAATCCACTGTAATCACCCAAAATGAAACTGCTTCAAACCACCTTTAATGCCAGCTCTTATTTGCTTTTAATAAATTAATACCTCTATTAAAAAATACCTTTTATTGAGTAATCTATTCTTTATTAGGTCATACTGAAGTAAATACTACCCTGGAAAAATAAACAAATGCTTTGCATATGAAGAGATGAGGAGGAAGTTTGCAGGAATCCTGGTGAATTCAAGTGTGGGTTGTTTTATTTGCTTAATCACTGAGAACACTTGCAAGACAATAGCATCTTCTGTTTGTGAATTAACATAGTTAGTGCCGTAGTTCAGATGCCTATGTTTAACCTGGGATACGAAATCATTTGACCAGGTAGTAAAATTGGAAGTAGTTATGATCTAACCAAAGATTATATCTTGACATGATGACCAATTTCTAGCAACAGATAAACTTGGAAAACACAAACCGCCTGTATCCATCTTTGATAATAAAAAACCCCAAAAAACAGTGGAAAACTAGAAAAATATGCATTTGAAAAGACAACAACTTTGATTAGAAATGAGTTTTTACTTTTTTCTTTTTTCCTGTTGAAAGGCATTGCAGATTCAAGAAAAAAGCAGAAAAGATCCTCCACAAAATTCCCAAGAGTATGTGAAATGCACATTTGAGTGTGACTTTCCAGATCTATTCTGAAGACTTTACTATCTTATATGCATATAATTAATATCACTTTTTGGAGTACCCAGTGAGTCTTCTCACAGCTTAGGTTAAGCAAAGATCTAAGTCTTTGTGGGAATGAGTTTTTGACTTGTCATAGATTTATATCTTCATGGGATCTTACTGATTGAATTTGTAATGTCCAATCTTTATTTCAGATATAGCACAATCTATACAGAATGCTAAATATATTGAAGTCTGTGAATGCCACAGAATGGAAAAGAATAAATATTAGAATAAATATTAGAGCAAAAAACCCAATTTGATCTTTATTTTGTGTATGCATCTTAGAGTGTTTTTACAAAAATTTTTATATGTTTTTCTAGGTGTTTCCTGAAGGAGTATTTCCATTTCTGGTGGAAACACTAGTTTTCTGAGATTTTTTGTTTGTTTTTTTTCGTTGAAGGAATTGGATAGGAATATGGTGTTAGGTTTAGTAAAAGTCAGCAAACATGTTAGCTGAATTGATTGGTACAAAGAAGAGTATATAGCTAGACTACTATCTCTGCTTTTGCTGCTTTATGCTACTCAGATAGTCATTAATCGTTACTCTTTCAGATTTTCCAGTTACTTATTTGTAGTAATCAGTCCAACATAATTGAAAAGGTGGTAAGCTATCATGCATGGGCTGTAAATTATTCCTCTTTGTACTTACCACCTTAAGGAACAGATTTCAGTTCATTGAGAAAGCAAAGCTGTATAAAAAAACAGTGTTCAGATTAAGCATTTCGTTTGGAAACTTAAGTAAGATAAAGAGACATTTCTGATTTCTGCCTAGACAGAAATTTTGCTTTATCTGCATGATTTTCGATGGCAGAGTCAGGCTCTTAATGAGTTTGAACAGGTGAAATTCCTTGTTATCACAAACTGCAGCTAGTTACTTTTGCAGATTTGTCTTTTTTGAGTCTGTTGAACTCCTGGGGTAGGTGTACTACAGAAGAATAAAGCATGTTTTTTTCAGTGCTGGCTCTTAGACTCTTAGTTCATTTGGTATTCCTAAACTCCTGTTTTCTTCTATATATATATATACACACGTATACACCCTGTAGTAATAGGGAATTCAACAACTGAAAACCCTTACTGGAAATACAAAACAAAACAAGTATCAGTCTATGAATTAGAGGAATTCAGAGTTTAGGTTAAATCAGTTGTTTGGACTCATTATCTAGAATGTAGGAACACACTGTACTCATTAACACGCAGAAGACTACCTGTTAGGAGTTCATTAAATTCTTGCAAGTATTCATAGAAGGCTTCAGCAGATCCAGTGAATGTTTTGATGCATTGCATGTTCCGTAAGAGCTAGTAGTTACTGTAGCCACACATAGGTAAGGACCAGATACCTAATTCAGGACACAAAGGATAACTTCTACAGAGCACCTTGAAAACAGAAAGGCTGTAATTAGAGAAACTGCCTTGGCATAAAAGGTTCACCAGAATGACCTACTTAAAAGAATCATCATGTACCTAAAGTCAGACTACAGTTTTCAGTCATAAATATTACATCAGGGCTTTCTTAAGGCTGCATTTCTCTTCCAGTAAATGCTTCAGTTCCCATTAATAGTTGAATAGTGCCATCACATCAGATTTCTTTGAGAAACATTCAAAGTGGATTAAATTAATCTGGAAGAAGATACTAAAAATAAAGACATTTTTACTGTAGGTGAATTTCTAATATTGAAAAGCTAGGGAAATATCTTTCATGTCTTTGTGACTGTAGACTTTGTTTACTTGTATCAGAAGCACATCACGTCCTTAGTTTATCTAATGCAATATGTAGTTTTTTCTATCCCTCAAAACACTATCAGTCCTAAAACTCATGTCTAGAGTATACTTCTGGAGACAGCATATGCAATAGAATGAATAAAGGACAACTTCTCAAAGCCATTCCTTGGTCTTCTCCCATAAAGCTTTAGGGACACTTCACACAGCTTTAGAAAGGGTAATAAGATTAGCTTCAGAAATTTTCATCTATTTTTACTCCTGCATCATATCTCACTGCCTCCTTAGTTGTATTACTGCAGTTTTTCTGAGGTAATGCTGGAAAATAGCTCATTAAAATGATCCTGGTTAAAAATAACCTTTTCTCCAAGCTGGAAGCAGCCAGTGTCTTCTTAAAAGCACTGCTAAAAATTGTAGCCTGCTTTCGTCCAGAGGGCAGGCTTCTACAGCCTGTTGCAGCATACAGACACACACACACACACACACACACACACACACACACACACACACACACATAGAGAGAGAGACTCCCTTAACTTTACACAAATGAGTAATGGTGTAATTTTGTAATTGATTTTAGCTGTTCTAACTACATATTTTAGCCAAAGAATGATCCTGCATTTCTTCCTTCTGTATGCTTACATGCTGCTGCCATTTCTTTCACCCACCCCTAGTGATAGTGCAGATTTGTGGTAACAAATTATCTTGATGCCTGAAAACTGCACAGAAAAGAAGGGAGTGGTTAGTCTTCAGCCTAATAAGCAAACTGCTCTTGACTTACTGTATCTGCATTTGTGACCTTGGGGCTGCGCAAGATGGAAAGATACAGCAGGGGAGCAGGGAGGAGAGCTGAGGCAAAATGTCTTGGTGCCTTCATGCAGCTTGGTTAGTGGAAACTCATGCTGGACTAACACAGTTGGAGATGCATTAACTGATAATATACAGTTGCTCCACTCTGCCCCTGATGTGAGTATAAATAGAGAAGAAAGGAATGTGTCTGTCCATGACTTAGGTATTGGGAATCTCAAACTGTGAAAGTGCCATCACTTCTGCCCGCACAGCTCCCTGCACTGAATTTTTTAGGGTGGGATTTCATATTGCTAAGACTTGGTGTGAATGGCCAAATTCAGTCAGCTTTGAGACACTGGTACAGATTGGAGAAATACTAACTTTCTAAAGGATTTGTGTTAAATAGAAGGCCAGAGAGATATTTCATGGTAACTCCCTGAGAGAAAGGTAATTACTTCTAGCCCTTTCTTACAAAACAGGGAGTTCAAATGGGAAAGGATACTGCAGACAGAGTTAATATGATGTATGATGCATGGGATTGCTTGGTTTATTTCAGAATAAAACCTGGTATCCAAGACTAGAGAGTAAAAAATTGAATTCTGAAGATAGAGATATTAAATTTATATTCCGCATATTTTCCTCGTAACCAGTGGTATTTGTAGCTCTGAAGAAAATACAGGCTTTTATATTCAAAGCCCTGTATTCTGATGTCCAGTGTTTAAATAAAGATGGGGATGATTCTGTATCAGTGTGAAGAGGCATCGAAAAACAGTGAAGGATAAATTTTTTCTCTTATATTTTACAGGTTGAATATTGCAGCTTCACTTGTACCCAGGCTTTTTCCACTGATGTCCAACCCACAATAGACTTTCCAAACAGTATTTGACAGGTGCCTTTGCAGCTTAACAGCAGTCCTTCTTTGAAACAGGATGGAGGACAAATACAAAGACAGGACTTCATTAGTGAAAGGGGCCAAAGATATTGCTAAAGAGGTGAAGAGGCAAGCAGTGAAAAAAGTGAATAAAGCAGTTGACAAAGCCCAGGATGGCTACACACAGAGGTCCTACAATCGATTCCAGGATGAGGAAGATGATGATGATTACTATGGCCAAGGAGGAAATTATGGTGTAGAAGCTAATGATGATGAAGGATCAAGTGAAGCAACTGAAGGACATGATGAAGATGATGAAATTTATGAAGGGGAGTATCAGGGAATCCCCAACATGGGGCAGGGTAAGGATGACATGGTTGCCTTGGGTCAGTCTATGCGTGATGAATACAAGGATCGTCATGAACTGGAAACAGAAAGGAAAGCTGATGAAGAAGAGCTGGCACAGCAATATGAATTGATAATACAAGAATGTGGCCATGGTCGTTTCCAGTGGGCCCTCTTCTTTGTGTTAGGAATGGCCCTAATGGCTGATGGGGTTGAAGTGTTTGTGGTTGGATTTGTGTTGCCCAGTGCTGAAACAGATATGTGTATACCCAATTCTGGATCAGGATGGCTTGGTGAGTAAAGTTTTCATTCTGCTTTTTGCTAGTAAAAAATTTGCTTACAGTAAGACAAAATATGTATTTGTCAATACAGAAGCTTATATAAAGCTTATATATAGGTTCATCTTGAATATAAATACAATTATTTAAATGAAAATTAGTTGTATCAATTAGGAATTTAATTATTATTGTCATTTTATTTTTAGATGATTGTTTTCTTATTCAGTCAGTAAATAAATCACTGGAGAGAAGGACTGCACTGTAAAACTTAATAAGGAGCGGGACAAATTTTGTTCTCATATACAAAAGTAGATATCCAAATGAACTAACCTAAAAAAAAAGCAAAACCACAAAACCAGTCCACAGATGGAGAATTGGAGTCCTGCTGAAGTGATATAGATGTAATAAAGAGCAGATGATACAACTGTATGGCAACATTTTCACATATGAACCTTTGCAATGGTGAGGTGAAATTCGATCTGGAAAATAAAAAAAATTCCAGTGAAAATGCCATCTATAATAGCATTTCCCTCTTTCTGTCTTTAGTCCTTTTATACCAATGCTAGTTCTCTAGCCATCCAAAGTGAATACTGTTTACTTTGGGTCAGGGTGACAAAAGAATGAGCCAGAGCCTGGGGTGTGCTTTTTGTGTCCATTCTTGTGTCCATTCTTGTGTCCATTGTCCCCATGTTGATGGGGTTGGGCTGTGTCACAACCCCTTGCCTGTTCCCTCCGGTGTTGTGAGAATTAGACAGTCTGAGCCAGCCTTGTGTGGCTTGGTGAGAGCAGCAGTGCTGCAATCAGGTCCATGCTGTCTTCCCTGGACATGCCTGAGCACAGCAGGTAAAACAAGGATCTCATGGGGCATGGCTGTGGAGAAAAGTTGTAGAAAGGGCTCCCCAAGCAAGAGGGAAGGTAAGAGCCTGGGCAATTGAGACAGAGCATGAAATGGAATGTATATGTGTAGATAAGTGACTTGGGCCTGAAGACCATTACAGAAAAGGAGGACTCCTTATAAGCCATTTAGAAGCCCTTGTTTTCTAGCAGATGTTCTGCTCGCACCCTCCATCTTTGCAGCATGTGGTTATGTTGCAACAGATCTCCTTTTAGCTTTGCTCAGTTTCCTGATGTATTGATACTAGCAGTTTGGGTCTGTGGGTTTCTATGCTGTGGACTGCAATCTCCTTCAGTTACATCTCTAAGCCTCCCTCCAGGTGACAGGAGCCTATGTGGGAACAGGTGAGGAGTTGTCAGATGACTGTGTCCTTTGCGTTGTTATTTGCCATTTGATCATTTGTTTATTAGAACTACTTTACCTATATATACAGGGCAGTGATTAAACTTAAAATGGAAGTATATAAACTATTAAAGTTTTAATGGTTAAAGAGGTTGAATGCATTTAATCTGTTTTCTACTGCTTGTTTACACGATATGCCATGAATTTTATGTGTCATGCTTGGACTTTTGAGCTTTCAAGTCTGCTTCTTAAAGGAAGATATGTAGCAAAAACAATGCAAACCCATATTGCTAGATAAATATCAATAAGTCAGTGCAGATAACATACAATGCATATTAGAAAAGTAGTTAATGTCCAGCTTGCTTTTTTAACATGATTTTTTTTCATCTAGTCCTTGGCAATAAGATAGTTGACAATATCTTTAAAATCTACACCTCAGCTTTTATAATTTTTGTAATTTTTTACATTTTTATATTGCTAGAACAAAAATTATTTATCTCACCCCTATTTTTTTAATTATTGATAAATCTGCTTGTTTTACCACATGTACCTTCTCAAATGACTTGTTCTCCAGGACAATAAAATACAAGGGTAGCCCCTAAATCTCCAATTAATTCATATTGCATTGTATTTTCTATGAATAGTATTCTTTCTAAACAACTACATTAAACATTATGTAGGTGTTTGGAATTGGGAGTGGGGAGTATTGTCCCCACATAGTAGGGGCCATGAGTATTCACATCCACCTGTTGGGGTCTGATCCATGTCAAGAAGGTTAAGGATTTTCCTGTCACTAGAGTTCTTACAATGCTGTCTTGAGATGTACAGAAATAACTCTGTAAATATTTAACTAAATTCAGTACAGAAGCTGTTAAGTACACCATAGTTACAAGGGTGAGTGGCTTTGCATGTGTCTGTGTGTGTATGTGTCTGTGTGAGTGTGTGTGTATAAATTATAATTGTTGACAAAATTAAGGTAACAGATCTGGAAAACTCAGCTGTGCAAGTCATGTATTCTTGTGCCTAAAATACAGAAATTGTAATGTATCTTCCTTTTGCAATAATGTAAAACTAGCCTCTCTATTGTGGTATTGACAAACAAATATTTATGTACTAAAAGATTAACATACAAAAGAAGGAAAGAATGAAGAGAAGAAATTTCTTTCCCAGTGTGTAGTGAAGGAATTGCAACACGTGACTGTTTTATCAATAATTTCACCAAAAAATATATTTCTTGCCCATTGATACTAGAAATATATTATAAGCTGCAAGTCATTAGTACACCAATGTGTGTACGGCTTATAAACAAAGTAGATATTCTGCTTGCAGACAGCATAACCTTAATTCCACTGATACAAAATATTCATTGTAGCAGTGAATGCTTAGTGAAATTATTTTTGTGTTGTCATAACTGGGCCCTCACAGCCATGCATTTCAATTACTTTGCACCTGTGATTTCATCTTATAATTACATCCTAACTGGGGTCTTCCAGATCGGTGTAATTCTTTTTTTCATTATTAGAATTCCATAATCCATAGGATTCTAATGTTGTCAGAATATTAAACTCACAGGACTAATGCTAAGAGTTATAAGCTAAAGTCAGTACACATACACAATATTTATTTTTCAGGCAATTTTCTACACTGCCAAGATACACACTAAGAACATCTTAATTTGTCTTTGAGAAAGCATTCATTGATTTGGTTGTAAAAACTGATTTCTCATATATCATGCCATGACAGTTTACTAGGGAAGTTGAGCTAATTAAAAACATGTGACAATATTTATTGAGCCTCCTTGTTGCATTTTTTATTTTTTAGAAATTCACATTCACAAGGACAATTTCCAAAATCCTTCCATATTGACCCTTGCATGAGCTTGAGATCACTGTTTATTGATCACCAGCAACGTCTCAGAGCCTATAAAGTCACATAATGAGTGTGCTAATGTCATGAACTAGCTTCGAGTTTTTTTTGGATTAGATAATAAACTAATACTTTTTTCATTCCAAGTAAGTGGTTTTCTTAAGAAAAGGGCAGTTGACTAGCTTAAATCATCCAAGATTATAGTGACATGTCACTAAGCATGAGAAAAAGGTGTCCCTGCAGTATATATAATTTGGCTGTCCTTGCTAACTCCTGCACGTGAGTGGATTCACACTGGCCTCTTGGGTTCTGGCACTGATGAGGCAAGACTGTACCTTCATGAGACGGGTTGTATGCTCAGGCCTAAAGATGTTATTTTAACTCTTTTCCTGCCGTGTCTTATCTCTGGTTTTAGCAGTGAGAAACAGACTTGTCACTGTAGAGTTAACATCGAGACAATAAAGACTCCATAGATCAGAAGGCAAAAGAAGCGTTTATTAAGAAAAGACTCATCCTTTTATAGATGAGTTTATTAGGTAGATTCGTATTGGTTAACAGGTTAGCAAGCAAAAGACACCCCTCAGGCCCATTGGTGAAAGAAAAACAACAACCTCCTGAAGAACATCTTAAGACAAACATCATGTATCTCACGTACAAACAGCAGGTGCAGATTATTGTTTCTAACTCTTCTCAGCACTCACTCACAACCTTCCAGGATAGCCTGGGAAAGTTGCTGATTTCTCTCTCTGACCAGGCTGTCAGCGCCCACACAGACTGATTTTAGCTTAATTCTCTGGGCTCTGATTTGAGTATACTTTTCTACCCAGTTTTTCTCTGTCTTTTCATTCAGATTGGTCTTTGCATTCAGATTGTTCTGAAGTTTTATTGTGTTGGTGGGGTTTTTTTGTTTGTTTGTTTGTTTGGTTGTTTTTTTTAATATAAAAGTTTTATTATGGCCTTCTTTTTCCTCAGCATCTCTGTATCTGAAATACTGGAACATTGTTTTTTCCTAAGTTAGGCAAAGCTGGTCTTTCCCAGCTATATCTGTTCAGGATGCCATGCTCCTTCTGACCATCCTGTCACTGGTTCTCCTATGGGACCTGTAAGTGCTCACCCTTGTGTGTAGGACCCTTGACAGCTGCACTGCTGTCACCACTTTTAGCAGTACAAATGGCTGTCTTCTGCTCAGCTGGTCATGAGGCCACTTTCACAGCATCAGCTGGCACCTTTTTCAAACAGACACCTCCACCCTTTTTTTGTGCTTTATCATGGAATCATAGAATGGTCTGAGTTGGAAGAGACCTTTAAAACGTCATGCAATCCAACCCCCTGCAATATGCAGGGACAACTTTAACTAAATCAGGTTGCTTGGAGGCCCATCCAACTCAGTAGTAGAAAAAATTGAAACAGCTCAGGATTTAGGGATTGTTTAAAAATCTTCTATTTTTATTTTTTGCATGTGCACCATCAGACACTCTTATTCACTGATTGACATCCTTTACTCCTCAATTGCTCCTCAATGATTTCTAATAGTCTCCCTGATCTCTTTTGAATTCCTATATGATCCTCTGTATGAAGTTTAGACCAAATGATCCCTTGAGGGTGAACAGTCTTCTACTCTGTTCTGTCTTACCATCATGTTAAATTATGTGNAGTCAGCCTACAGACATTTTCTTCCATCTAAAAAACACAAGAATTGAGGTAAATCACTGGACTGATAATGCAGGTAACTGTGAATATGAATAGCAACAGCTTACCTTGGAAATAAAATTATTTTCTGAAACTCCACATTTTGTGTCAAATAATACCTTGATCTCAGGGTTTTTTCTGTTATTTTCTGAATTTAATAATAAAATTTTGTGTAGTGTTTGTAGAAAGAAGAATATAATTGACACAACTAGGTCTTTTGGACAGAAGTAGTTCTCAGTCTGGGACAACAGCCTACCAATTCTGCATTGATTGCTAACTTGCACATTAGCTGCTTTAATAACAGTTCTTGCCATGCCTACTCTATCTTAAAACCTACCAAACATAACTGGAATAATTCTAATCCCCACAGTTCTTTCTCTTTACATGAGAATTGCTCTCCAGAGGTTTGGTAGCTGATGCAATGTGATTATAAGCTCTGCTAAGAATACCAAATGATCTCTGAATTTTTTCACTTCTTTATTTAGAGAAGTACTGGTTTACAAGATCCTTGCTATTTAATTTGATTCTGGTTTTGCAATGATCATTTTCAACAACTTTTATATTCAGAAAATACCTTCCTTGAAAATTATTGATGATGAGTACAAGTCCTACCATTGGGACAGAATAACCCAAGTCACTGATAGTGGCTAGTCACTTAAATGCTGGGTAGCAAACAGCTCTGCAGAAGGATCTGTGTTTTTTTAGTAGGAAGCAAGTTGACATAGGACAGCAGTGCCTTGCAGCTGTGTTGGCAAAAGTGACCAGTAAGCAGAGAGGAGGGATTATTTCCCATTCTCAACACAATGAGCCAACATGTTGGATTCTCTGTCCTGTTGTGGAGCCATTGGAAAAGAAGAAATTAACAAATTCAGGCAAATTTAGTAGAGGATCAGTAATGTGACAAGAGGAATGGAATACACAGCATATAAGAAGTGAAAGGACCCAGTCTTGTTTAGCGTGGAGGAAAGAGGTCTGAGGTGAATCTCTCTGTTTTTTGGCAACTACAGCGATAGAGATAAACTAGAGCAAAGGTGGATTAAATTTTTTCTCAGAGGAGCACAAAGATCAGAAGTTGCAATTGGGGATAATCTGGTACGATGAAGAAAGTTCAGAGTGAGGTAGCCTACCACTGAGAATGTTGCATAGAGAAGCTGTGAGATATTTGAGAGATTTTCAAAAGTTGACTGAAGGCCTGGAGCAAAGTAATCTTGCTGTGAAGGCAACTATGCTTTTAGTAGAGGTCAGAATAGAGCTCTTCAAAAGTCTCTCCCAACAAAAATTTTTCTGATTAGTTGTCTGCAAATGTATGATACTTCCACCTACCCATGAGTGAAACACATGCTGCAGTTGTTACACTTCAGTAAACTTTTAAAGAAAAGGAGGGTTAGAACTCATGGATTGTACATAGGCTTGCTGTTTCAAACACAGACTAGTGTCTAAATTGATTTAGGCAAAATCATATAGCTTGAATTATTTTTTTTCCTCCTGAAATCTGGCAGAAACCTGGAAGCATATGACAAAATATTGGTGGATAAAGAGCTGCACAACCTGAGTTTGACAGGAGTATTTTAAAGTATTCATGCATCTACATGCCTAGTGGGATTATTTACTGGTTAAGAGGTTTAAATTTGAGTAGATTGTCACAAAACTGTCCTTATACCAGGGTGAGTAAAATGCCTTCTGCTGCTGTAAGTAGTTATCTGTGTATAATATTGTTGTCTTTTTTTTTGTAAATATTAATATAGATCATTACAAATGGATGAGATTTATTGCAGTTTACTGCATAAAATACTGAGGGAGAAGGTGGGTGTCTTCTGGTTACATTCCCATTATTAGTATGGTACTGCATTTTTTAAGACACAATACACCACAAGTGACATAAAAATAAAGGAAACCCAGGCTCTGTTTACTCTATTTTTTACTCTTATGTTGACCTAACAGATGTACTCTAAGACGCTTAAAAATTCCAGGGGGAAATCCTTTTTTTTTATTATGGAAACCATGTTGAATTTTTTTTTTTTAATTATTTTATACTTCAGGGATAGAGAAAGGGAGTAATAGCTAATTTTTTAGTGTGGGCACTTGGCCAAGGTATAAATTTTATTCAAGAAAGCACAGATATCAAAAACGTTCAGTACTTATATATGATCTGGTATACATCCACAATAAAAGCATCTAGATAAAGAGTACTTATTGGAACCATATCAGATATTTGCTTGTGAGAAATCTCACTGAAATAACAGTAAGAGACTGTTGCACTTACAGTTAATAGTAGTAACAAATCTTTAGAAGCAATAGAAATATTTAGAACTGGATCTGCAGTCACTGAAATGCATTCTAAATATTCCAGAACAAGGTGAAAATTGGTCTGTAGGATTAATGTCTTACTCACTCAGAAGGAGATGCCAGAAATAAAAATGCTGTCATGCATGCTGTTCACCTTTGATGCTGTTCAGCTCCCTTGAAAATGACATTATTAAAGTCCTCCTACTGCAGTGCTTTTTCCACTCGCCTTCCAAACACAGTTTTTTGAGGGAGAAAAATTAAGAGACAGATTCTTATAATTTCTAAGCTGTTACAATGTATGGACCAGTGAAAACAGTGGTTATGTCTGGTTTTGTTTTCTGAGCGGGAAAAGGGGACAGTGGAGGGAATATGCAAGGTGATTTTGTCTGTTATGACTTGAACTGGACTTATATCACCTGGAACGTCATAGACTGTCATGAGACAGGAACTGGGAGCACTGATTTGAACCATTAATGGAATAAAGTGTACTCAGTCCTCTCTGCTGGTGGAGGCTCCCACTGTAAGCCACTGTCTGAGGAGGGTCATATCCACCCTCCTTTTCTGAGTGCCATGTTCCCATACCACCACATCAAAGCCAGTATTAAGAGGACAGACCCCTTTCAAAGGTTTTTTCCTCTTTCAGGTTGTTTCTGGATGCAGTTTTACTGCAAGGATCCATAAAGACATTGAGTCCAACCCACTGTCCTGCTCAGGGCAGCCCCAAAATCACACCGGAGAGCCTGAGAGCACTGTCCAAACATCTTTTGAACTCTGTCAGACTGGTGCTGTGACCACTATTCTGGGAGCTCTTGCCAGTCCCCAGCCACCCTCTGGGGGAGGAGCACTTTCCTAGTATCCAACCTAAACCTCCCCTGGCATAGTTTCATGCCACATTCTCAAGTCGTGTTACTTGTCACCAGAGAGATCAGTGGCTGCTCCTCTGCCTCCCCTTGTGAGGAAGCTGTAACTGCAACGAGGTCTCCCCTTAGACTCCTTCAGTCTGAACATACCAAGTGACCTCACCCACTTCTCATAAAGCATCCCCTGAAGGTCCTTTATCATCTTCATTGCCCTGCTTTGGACACTTTCTAATAGTTTAATGTCTTTTTTTCTTTTTTTTATTGTGGCACCAGAACTGCCCCCAGAACTTGAGGTGAGGCTGCCCCAGTGCAGAGCAGAGCAGGACAATCCCCTCCCTTGCCTGGCTGGTAATGCTGTGCCTGATGCCCCCCAGGACACATGTGGTACTCCTGGCTTTCCAAGGTGTTACTCTCCAGCCTTTTGTACCATTTATTTGCATAGAAAATCAATGTTAAATAATTACTGCTTGCAGTTTTCTTAAAAATCTGTCTCAGAGATTGAGTTTGTCTAAAGTAATCTAAAATCTTAGTGCTGCTTTTTTTGCTCATGACAGGTTATTTTCTGGCTCTGTGTATCCCATCACAGATCAGTAATTTTACCATTTATATCACACAAATTTATAGTCCAACAAAAGTGGCCAAAAGAAGGAAATACTTCCCAAAGGAAAAGCCCGAGGGCCATGTTGATTTCACACATTCAATTTGGCTGTTGCCTTCACTTTTTCCTCCCTCTCTCAACTACCATGGGAGCCCTGATTGACGATACATCACTTCTTATATCAATGTGTCAAGTAGAGTTTTTTTAGCCAAACAGAACATTTAAAATATGATTGTGCACTTTCTTCCAAGTCTCTGTTTGGTTAATTCTGCAGCAGAGTTTAGTATAATCTGCAAGCTTTCACATTTTTTGTGTAGCTTTGACTTCTGCATCTTGCACCAAATGCTGAGTTATGAAATGACACAGAGAATGTGTTGTGGTGGGGGTTCAGGTGCCGCAGCCTTCCAGAGAAACGTCCTTGAAAGGATGTCCTGGTGGCACAGGCATGCCCGGGCAGCCGCCGAGTGATTGAGCCCTCTAGAGTGATATAGCTCTTTTGTGAGAGCCGCTGGGAGCCGACACAGAGGCAAGAGGCAGAGTCTTTGTGTGGCGTTTTGCAGGGATCCTTTATTTGATCTTGCTGCGAAGACATCCAGGAATGAACAACCCTAGGAAGGTCTGAGGGAGCCGGAATTATATAGGAAAGGCAGGGGGCAGGGTAGAACATCAGGGTGAATCAGGTAAGGGCTCAGGATGGATCAAGGGGGAAGGACCAATAGGGTGCAAAATATTTACATAGTAATGCAAGGTACCCTGGGAAGTACTTTCTGGTCATTCTAACCACAGGAGAGGTTGTCAGAGTGGTCTACCAGGGTGAAGGCTGAGGATCCTCTCTCCAAGGCAGGCCTATAACGGCAGACCCATCTGACTCCACAAGAATGTATGAGTTCCTTGTCAAGAAGAAGAAATACTTTCACAGAGAAAGTGCTAATGAACTTCCTTAAGATGTGGACCAAACATTTTTTAATGCCTTGGTCGTCACAGCTGAGTAAAAATCTTCCTATGCATTTAATCCTTGAATTTAATCAATCAAGGATTTTTGAGCCTGTTGAATTTGGCTTGTCTTTTTATCTTACACCATCTGTATGTTGAAGAATTGAAAAGAAATTGTACATTATTATAGCAACCATTTGAAATAACTTCATATTCCAGACCTTTGGTTTGTTTAAGGGAGTCTCAGTGCTGAAAAATATAGAATAAAATATTTTTTACATCTGTTATGGCTGCATTTTACTGCAGATGTAATCCTTTCCTAGTGATGGGTGCATCAATTCTCACTGCACACAATTGTTTCACTTGTTTGAGCTATCAGCTTATGATTGTTTCAAATGTATGGAATATCACTACTTTCATAGCTAGTGTGGAATCAAAGTGATGATTACACAGTATTATGCAACAAATGCTCACACAGAGGAATAATAGAGTCACTGCTAGAACAGATACATTAATATGACATTTGTATGTTTTTTGAAGTCATTCCTTCATGCAAATGCTTTTTTAGCAACAGCTATAATGTAGTTAAAATCTGTCCAGGATACTGTGATTTACTGGCATTTATAATAAAGCCTCTTGTTTGCATTTAGTCTTATTCATTTTTCAATGCTTGGTCAGCCCTATACATAATGAGAAGTCTTGATATAAGAGAACAATATAATGTAAGATTTTGTGGTTTCACATGCTACTAACAAGCCACAGGTATCTGGGAGAAGTTACTCACAGATTTATTATCTGAGCAGAACTATGGGTAACTTAGAGAAGTTCTGTACATATTTATTTTTTTTACTAGGGAATCTTAGATTTTACACTTAGATCAATTTTACTCACTACTCACACTACTAGATGGGCACTTCCATACAGCTAACTGGAAAATGTTGTTCCACGGCTCTACTAAACCTATGACATGTTTAAATGCCATCTACCAGCCTGCTCCAGCTGGAAGGAAAAAAACAAGAGGTTTTGATGACACTTTACACATGTTGAGGTATTCTTGCTTAACAAGTAAACTTTTCTCAGGATAAACATGTAATGGACAAAGTGTTTTCAAAGACTCACAGAAACCTGTTTAACAGGCTGAAAGGTGGTTTTATATAGCTTTTTTAGGGGCTTGCAGAAAGTTGAGAGACTGCTATAAAGTAGAAAAACTGAGAAAATTATGTAAAGTGAAACTGGCTTTACATCCATAGGTCTGCGTTTTCAGTGATAGGCAAAGGTAGCTATTTGCAAATTTCTTTGTATCAGTCTATCTGGACTGAAATTATTTGCTTTATACTGGCGAGAAGTGGAGCATCTTAGATCAGTTTGAGGGAGTATGGATGAACATAATCCATGTGATATGTGACTATTGTCTTGCATACTGCTTTTGTCTGGTGTTTGTCAGACCTGATCATTTTCACAGAGAACAAGTATTTTCCTAACCCATTAGAATTCAGGGCAATTTTCAAGGTTGTTTCTGAAGTTGCCACTAACAAGTCATGTTAAATGGATATTATAACTGATAGATACAGTCATCTAAAAAATTTTCCATTTAGACATTATAACAGTGCCTCCTGGCACTATGGTAAATACATAATTAAAAAGGCTGTTTAGCTTCACCAGCACCTGCAGGTGTGTTGGCAGCACACAGAAGGTTATTGTGATCCATTATTCTTAATTCTGACACTAGATTATTTAATCTGTTTCATTGACTAAACTGGAAAGCAGAAAGAAGATGTGGGATGGAAGATTCGTTTTTCACTCTCATGCAGCTCTGTGCTGGGTGAGGTAGACCAGGCATCTTGTCAGACACTGGGAAATGCGTGTGTTTCAGACCCTTATTAATTTTAGTAACCTGTTTCTGAACAAGATCAGCCTAATTCAATGTCTGTTTCTGAAAGCAAATGGTTTGTTATGCTTTAGATTTTTTTCTTTAATTTTATTTGGAGTTTTTTTTCTGTTTTGTTTTTTGAGTGTAATTTTTCTTCCCACATCCTTCTAGTTCATTGGAACAGTGCTGGTAACAGCCACATGGATGGAACAAAATAAAAAGAAGGTATTCTCCTGTTTAAAAGGAAAGAAGTTTACTTCTGCACTGGGATATGGCTACAGAAAAGAGACTTAATGGCTGATTGAACACTGGAAAGATAACCAATGGTTAGCTTAAATATTGAACAGAAACCATTGAGGTTGTATTTTTGTTAATTAGTTCTTAGTATCACATGTTTTGATTTACTGTGTTGGATGCATCTGTTATTACTGTGGGTTTTTATGCTTTGAAATTTTTGTTTTCATTCAACACTAATTAAAAAGTGATATTCATGGGATGTGCTCTGTTTAGGGTCAGAAACAGGACTAGTTGAATAAAAAATTAATATTCAGGCAATAAAACATGTGGCCAAAATGAACAGTTTTGATATGAAATGAGATGATTAATGGAGATGACTGCACGGGCAATTTAAAGCTTTAGTGAAATATATCTTTTGGCTTTGAAATGTAATTAATCCTAGCTCATTGCACAGTGCTATGCAATGTTCAAGTATATGCAGCATTTATAATCATTCTGATTCTCAGGACTGCCATAGAAGTGCATTTCAAATTGCAAAGTCACAGCAATTTCTACCATGACAGGGTCGATTCACAGATGGACAAAGAGCGCGTTGAATTTAGCATCTAAATCTGAGAGCAGAAAAATCCAGAGGAACCTCCATAGTTGCAGTGGGATAAAACAGGAATTAGAGGGGTTAGGACAGCTTAACTAGGTGTGTTTTATCCAAAGCTTGTCTGTTAGGATTTTCTTGCTAGTGCCAGAGGGAATTGCTGGATCAAAGGAAAAGATAATGTGAAAATAGTATGTTCAATGGTAGCACCTAGGGAATCTGTCAACAGCTTCATGTCATCACTTGGGATTACCTGAGCTTATGTTAATGTCTGTGCTCTATATATTGCATATTGGTAGCTACCATCTTGTAAAATATTGTTGCTATGGGAAGAAAAATACCATGTATTGGTTGGCTTTTACAGTTCCACGTTGTTAAATTTGAATGCTGATTGACTATTTGTGTTGGAAATAGCATGGAAATAGTGCTTTAGTCTTTTTTTTCATAATGTGCCGTTGATTTATCTAGCCAAGTAATATCTGTATGAAATAGCAATGTGCTGCTGTTTGCTTAAACGCTAACTGTCAGTATCCAGTTTATAAATTTTCCCAGTGAAGAAATGGAATAACTATGATCAAATTTTTTCGATAAATCTGTTATGGAATAAATAAAAATCATGCTACCATCTGGTAGGAGATACTACTTTTTTTAAAGAGTTAAGTTATTGGCACGATAGCATTTTAAAAGTAGAAGTGATGATGACAATGTACTATTGCCTTATCAGACAATGCAGCTGTGAAGAAAATTCCTCATCCTAGCAAGTAATCTATTACCTGTCACAATCCCTGCAGCTACTGATCTTCTTCTATTAATCTATTAATTTATCTAATTTGGATATGAGGATAAGCCGAAGCAGGTTTTCCCTTTGTCATGACAGTGTTTCAATTAAAATAATATCTCATCACACAAGAATGTGTGTTACTGGTGAAATAATACTGATGAAATAAAACTGAGTATTATCTCATGAGTAAAAAAAAAAATTCATCAGCACACCTGCTGGTGTAAATTTTAGGTACATTGTAAGGAGAATGACTCTATAAGGAAAGTGAATAGCATACAGAAATCCAGAGCAAGAAAACATAATGTTTTTCAAAATGAACTAATAATGTAAAGGTCTAGAGCTATATCGACTTGGCATGCACCAAATATTCAAAATAAAACTAGTCTCGTTAGCCCAAGGAGGGGAAATATGGCAGCAAAATGCTTCGTCATGGAATTAAATTGAGCCTTATGCCACAAGCACCACAGGCTGTAAATCTCACAACTGAGGTACAGGAAACTAATCAAAATTAAGCATGTTAGGCATATAAATATAATATGAGGATGCCAGGGGAAACAAAAGAAAACCCTATTAATAATTGAATGAAATTTGTGTGAATGATTGTTGCAGACCCATTAATTTTCACATGGACAGTATATTTATTATAGGACTAGAAGAGTTTTGATCAAACTTTCCTAGCAATGAGTGTTTATCTTTGTGATTTCCCTCAGGATGTATCCACACTGAAGTAGATTCCTGAGATATGCAAGTTGTGTTCCTGGAGAAAAAAAAGAAGTAATTTTGTTTGGTTTTGGGGGGGTTAGTTGTTGTTGTTTTCTTTTTATTTTCTTTCTTTTTTTTTATTGGGTTGTTGTTCTTGTTTCTATTTTGTTTTCTTTATTTAATGGAGAGGATAGAACAGTCCTCACTTCTCCTTTCCAAATTTCCAAAATTCTTGGCTCATCTTTGACCTTTTGACCTTTGGAAGAGCAAGCTCTTCTCAAACAAGTTGTAGGTATTTGTCAGTCTAAAATTTGTCTGTTTTGGTGACATAAAATTATGTATTGTCAAATTTTGTCTTGCATTACATTCTTACTGCTTTCTAAATATGCCAGAAGTCATATCCACTTAGTTTCAGTTGTTTTTCAACAATATTAGAGGCTCCATATTGGCTTCTATTTCTATTTCCCTTTTCAAGCAAAGTTGTCTGGAAAATTTGGACTTGATTCTTTTCAGAAGGAAAATATATGGATGAAACCCCAGTTTTGTGTTCTTAATTTCCATCTAATGTTTGGTACTTTTTTAGGCTCTATATTTTATTTTGTATTTGTGAGACTTCTCCTTAGAACTACAGTACTTGGCTACCTTGCAACACTTTTTCTTTTACTAAATCATTCATCAAATTATAATAGTTTGTCATAACATCACAAACCTGTATTTTTTCAATTGTTTGTGCCACTGATAATGTTTTTTCTCATTATCCTAAAGATCATACAGAAGTTTGCAAGAAGAACTGTTGAGTTGCTTGCTCTTTGCTTTTCCTGTCTATGCTGGTCAGCTGAGTATGATATTACCTTTTTTTGGTTTTGCTTTAAGTTCCATTTTCTTGATTTTCATGGTTGAGATCCTGTATTGCAGCTCATCAGTATTGTTTGAGAACAGGATCATTTTGTGTGAACACTGGATAGAGTTCATTTGATTTTTATTTACATAGAATTTCTAGGTTGGTATTTGACTGAATGTCATCAGATGTTTGTAGGCATATTTGAAAGTGTTGCTTGGATTTGGTGGGGCTTTGTTTGCTTGTTTCATTGTTTGTCTGGGTTGTTTGAGATTCTTTCCTACTGATGGAGCAGATTGGCTATTCCTGGTATTGTTTTAAATTGATTGCAGTGAGCTATCAATTGCATGAGATGTATTTTTTGTAGCTTGCACATCAGAGGATTTCCCTGATTTGTTTTCTTATAAACACTAGTAAATACTAAAGAAACAGAATTTTAGAAATAAATAAAAAAGTTTCAAAATTTGTTTTGGGTTGAAACAATATTTTTTCGTTTTTTTGCCTCTATGAAAACACTAATGTTTCTGTATAGCTCAATGAGTTTAAGAAGAAATGAGGTTGTGTTTTCTTTTTCCAGTGGTCTCACTGGAATTTAGTCTTTTCCTTTTTTTGAATTTATATATTTCTTTAGTTATTATGGAGATAGAGTTGTCATTTTTTACTGACTGTGAAGCATATCCAGAATGTGTTGTGAACTGAGCAGCTAAAAAAATGCAAAAGCAAAATCGTCTGTCATGCGAAGGCTTGTCACTTTGGAATTATTAATATTAGAGGACTAAGCGCAGAGGTTACTCAGCTGCAAGTTTCCTTCCTGAAGGCCCAAGAATCACTCCAGTGTGATTGACACTGTAAAAACTTCTACCAGCATTCATTTTAAAATAGCTTTATATCTTTCATGTATTTAAACAGATAAACCCTATTACCTTGATTTCTAAATATAATTCTAATAATGAAAGTGAAACTCGACTGTTTGTAAATGTATTGTAAGCCAAAGAGCAGAAAGCTTGAAAATGAGTGTGTAATTAAGCATCTGCACTAAAGAGTACGAAATTTCATATCAAAGCCTGTCTGCAGTTGTCTTGAAAGGGAAGGCAGGAGGAGTGGATTAGTCTGAAAAGTAGTAATAGAGAAAGAACCTGATAGCATTTTGGGGATTTGCATACATTGCATATTATTAGGTAAGAGAAGTCATTTAACGCCTGAGGTTAAGACAAAAAATGATTACTGTGAGAAACAGTTAGTGTTTAGATGAAGGAAATCCAAGGCTGGAGAAGTCTTAAACTTGCAAAGACTCATACAAAAGTTTAGTTTTAGTTAATATGGTGTCTATCTCACATGCTTGCTGGAAAACAGTACCTATCAGCTTTTTCAGATGGCTGAACAATTTGTATTTTACTTTGATCACTTAGATCCACGTTAAAATTTTACCATTTTGTGTATATAGAGCTTGTTCTTTCACCATAGCAAGAACTATTACAGAAAAATATTAGTTTATGGCACTCCTTTATGTATGAATATTGCAGCCATGGTACATCTGAGGGGATGAATGGCATAATATCAAAAATAAAAAGTGAAGATCAAATATACTGAATACATAGGTTTTAGACATCCAAAGACAGGGGCTGTAGAAAATTTTAGTTGTTTTGTCAGTTCTGGAGTTATTACAGCTTACTTAAATTTATTGTCTTAATGGATAACCGTTTGCCTTAATTACCTCCCATTGCAAACATTTGATTAGAGGTTATGTTTGACAGTTGCTGCATGGGTTGCTACTATTCTACAAGTATTTTCCGATCAAATAAACTATTAACAGATTATAATTAAATACTGGTCTGAAAGGTTATCATCTTTAAATTCCTAATATACTGTATTATCAGGGTTAAAACAAAGATAAATCTGGATATTCTTATTCTTATATTTATTATGCTACTTATAGGCATTGCAGTACTTCACTAGGAATTATTGTATTCTAAACAATAGCATACAGGAAGATTCTAGTACAACTAGGTAAAACACTGATTACATTATAGTTCTTATGAAAATTGTTTTGCTTCTTATGGAGCTGCCTTAGCACCACATTTATAATTGCTTTCTCCAAAATACAAATAGTACTTTAATCTTATTTTAAAAGTGGTTTTTATAACATGAGTTTTCTGGCCATATGAAATGCATTCTTCATTCAGACAAATTACCTAAACAACATAACAGGAAAAAAGACAACTTCATGCTACCTTTTTAACTGATTTATAATAGGTGTGTTAATGCAAAAAGCTAACCAGGGAGTCTCGTAGCTTCTGAATCTCTCTGTTGCAATGAAGTCTGACTTTTCTTTCAATTGCTGTATTTTTTCCTGATTAAATATACTTACATACTGATTTCTCAGAAGGTTTTGTCTATCATTTAGATATAAGGCTATGAATTACAACAGATATCAGCAAGTAATGAAGTTATGGCAGCACAAGGAGTAAAATATTGCTTAACAGAACTTAAGTGACTGGTTATGCATTTAGTGTTATGTCATTGTTTAAATTGTCCATAACTAGCATTTGGATACTGAGGGAGTTCTTGTTCAGCTGCTTTGTAAGGCTGAACTTCTAGCAGTCTGAAAGATGCTGTGTGCACACCCATTTAAAAAATACCTAGCTGCCTAGTACTCAAAGTACGTGCATAGCATGAAACAATTCCAGGCTAAGGTTCCCTTGTCTGAAGAGGATGTAAGCATATTTATGTACGTTTGTGCAGTGGGTGAAAATCATCAAGCTATGGAAGATTTCTGCTGTCGAAAAAAAATACAGGTTTGTTAAAACTTGTCAAAAGAACAATAAAAGAGATTATTTATTTTAGCATGTTTCTTTTCAGCTGCCATCTGCCTCATCTCAGTGCTTTTCCATAAATTGTCAGAGTTTTAGATTACACGTTACCATGTGGGGAAAATCCAAGACATATAATACAGATATCATTAGAAGTCTTTATATTTTAAAATATTTTAAAATATTTTCTAAGATCCGACTGGATATCAAACCAGTGTGTTCCTTCCATTGTATTAGCTGATTTCTTTAGAGGCATGAATGTGCTGTACTAAAAGAAAAAATAAAACAGCCAGTCTTGTGATCGGTAGTAGCTGTTCAAAAAGGGAGTACCACCCTCAGCATCACAGGCTAGGCTGACATCTATATACATATATGTACACTCATACAAGTATTGTTTTGGTGATCAGTCTTTCAAGGCAGTGAGAAAAGGAAACAAAGTCTGACCAACAACATGGTATTTAATTTTTACATATATGAATTTATGCAAAATGTAATGTGTGAATTATGAAAGATGGGCAAAAAATTTAGTGTTACTCAAAAGAGACTTATGTTCTGACCAGTGTCATAAGATAATAAACAAGAGCTACAAAGATTGAAAAGGAAATGGTCATGATAATCTGATGACAGTAAAATGATCATCTTATCTCACTTGCGTTTGTTACTTGCATTTGTTGGGTGGTTGTTCAGCTGTTTTACATAGTTAGAGTCCTCCTTTGTAATTTGTCACTTTTATGAATTATTGTGAATATTGCTGCCGAGTAAAATGATCTTCAGGAAAAATTTAAAAGTTGAGAGGAAGGGCACTTCCTTTACATGATGCAGGGAGTGTTTAAACTAAAGTTTACAGGGAGGAGAACTTCAGTCTATCCCACTCCTAGCATTTTGATGCTAGTGCCAAGAAGAGATGCCCGGAATCTGGAAAATGTTCAGAAGCCAGCAGTTTTAGATAAGGAAGAAGTTCTTCATTATGAAGGTAGTCAGACAGTGGAACAGATTGTACAGAGAAGGTGAGGATGCACTGTCCCTTGAAGTTTTCAAGGCCAGGGTGGATGAGGGTCTGAAAAATCTGGTATAGTGAGGAGTGTCCCTGCCCCTGGCAGGGCAATTGGAAATATATGGTCTTTAAGACCCCTTCCAACACAAACCGTTCTATAATTCTATGATTCTCTTACAATAAATTCTATGAGTCTCTCAATAAAGAGAGACAGAAAATATAAAATAGAAGTAAGATAGGAAAATGCACTGAAACATGTATTGTTGGTATCTGCAGTAGGTTCAGGATGGAAGGGTTACAGATCTTTGGTCAAGGAGAGAGCTTGTGCAAAGAATACAAGGCAATTAGGAAAAAATTGGAAAGTTACTATAATGGGAAAGAATAAGATAATGCTGCAGCTCCGAGAGCATCTTGTTTATAGCAATTTATTGACAGGATGAGAATATTATTTTTAGCGCCATCTTTTGAATGCTCTTTAGGAGAATTATGTCAGTATAAGAGTCCAAAACACAGTACAATGACCAAACGATTTGTCATCTAAAAGGAATGTTAATGTTTTTAAACTCAAGACTTGGAAACGTTTTTTCTTTCATTGTTGGAAGTGTTTTGATATTTTTGTGCATAACAAGGAATTAAAATTGGTAAAATTAGGATTTTCATAGAAATATTTTGAAGTTATCTCTATAAATAAATAAAAGGCTATTTAATTTGCCTTCTCTATTTCTTATATTAGAATGTTGACTGGGAAAGCCCAATAATACTTATACAGAAAAGAATGCAATTAATTTCACCGTAAGAATAAAAATTAACTATTATTTTCCTTTTTGAAATCTGTCTTCTGGCAAGGCAGCTGTTTGACTATCTTTGTTGCTACATTCTTTCCACTGCTATTGACAAGCAAACAGCAGATCTGTTGGATGGAATTTCTAAACTGCTTATGAGCAGTGATCCACCTGCAGCATGGTACAATAACCTTGACCACAGGAGAGATCTTAAAGCAGTTGAATGAATATACGAAGTTACCCAGCAATCTTTGTCTCTTGAGGACCAGAAAATACAATAGCTGTGTGCATTTATAGGAAAATCTCAACTAGTGGAATAAAATTTCTGATCAGAATGAAAAAGCTATGCAATAAATGTCTGTTCCTAAACACCTCTAAACCAATAAAGGATATTATAATGTCTGTGTCTTTCCTGGACTAAAGAAAGTAAACAAAGATGTCTTAATAATTCTGGAAATTCTGGGTTTACTCATATTATCACCGGTATTCTTTGATGCAAGTCTAAGAACCCAGTAACATCTAGAAAATATCCATTGACAAAAGCTATTTTTAGAAGACATTTAACTGTTGTTATGGACTTTTTTGCTTTAGCAATTCTCCTGTGATGAGCAGCATTGGATCTGGTATCTTGTCCTGAGGTGAGATGTGGCTCTGAGAAGTCTGATTTAGTAGAAGATGCCCCTACTCATGGCAGGGGATTGGAATTTAAGGTGGTCTTTAAGGTCCCCTCCAATCCAAACCACTTTATCATTCTGATTCTAAAACCTTGTTAATATACATTTAACTCAATGTGTATCTTACTTTAAAAATATCCTATTTTAAATCATGTCTCATAAGGAAAAAGCAGTGGAAAGCACTGGTAAGAAACATGAGATGGATTAGGGACAATTTAGGGTGTATAGGACCCTTGCAGATGTCAGCACTTCAAATATTATCATTTGTAATTCCAAGAATGGAAATACTGATGAGTAAACTCTACACTGATACGCATTTAGCCAAGCCCAAGCATTTCAATGGGTTTTTTTCAGCTTCCTTTACCATCGAACTACCTTCTGCAGGGCCGGGGTGATTCTTTTGGAAGACAGAATTTCACACCAATTACAGTCCAGCAGAGATGCTGGAGAATTTGTCCATTCTTGAGATTAATCCAAAGGAGACACATAACAAGGATTTCTAGCATTTTAATTACTTCTAGCACCTTTGTAATTAAGTCCTGCTCTGAAGAAGATGTAGAAGATGGTAGCAATATGCAGGATATATAAAACCTAACTTGGGAAGTTCAACAAGAATGTAGATGGAAAAAAAATCCATTAATCAAACAAAATACAATATTCATGGTTCTGTCCAAAATCTGAGAATTACTTTTTCCTTCTGACAGTCTGCTCAATGTGCTGTATATCTTTGTCAAATATTCCACAAGGGGTTTGGAAAGGAAATTATGTACAATGTGCTAAGATGTGAACAGTCAAAACGTTAACTATTTTGACTTATCTTTCTATGAGAAAGTACATGTCGTAAACACAATTCATGTTAAAAAAATATCACCCCAATATTATTTTTTGCTATGTCTTTTTAATAAATGTAGCTAAGCTGTAATGTATCTGTTCAAAATTATTGGGAGGGGGGAACACGACAAAAAAAACCTTCAAAACAATAAGTCAAGAACATTACAGGGCTTTGGTTTGAAGGGACATTGCCTTTTTAAATAAAGAAATACACTGAAGTAGGAGGGGAAAAAAAACCCAATCAAGATGGATGTCTTTGATTCTATAGATCTCAGGTAGAAAGTATTTTATAATCAACTTTATTTAGATTTAGCACATATTACTCCCAGTGATGCCAGTGTTTAATCCCCTGTAGGACTGCTCATATTCTAGAGCTGTTCAGACAAATCATATCTGTAGGAGAGATAATAATTTTTTGCAATATTTAATATGAATTAATTTTAATTCTGATGAAATAGTGGAATTTTATTCTTCTATTCAGACTTATTTGCTGTATGTTTATTGTTTTAGCTAGAGGCACCTTGTTTAACATTTATATTAAGCTTCAGTTTAATATTTATATTAAGTGTATCTGGTAACAGATGACAATGACAGTAGGAAATCTGTTCTCTCTAGATACATTTGCAAAATTGTGCATATAATTTCTATTCAGTGAGAAAGCATAAAATCATCCGTATACTATCCTTTTTGTAAATATAGAAGGTTAACTGATTTTGCTGTGGTCAACTTTTGTCATTATGTAGCTCACAAAACATTTCTTCTTTGTATTTTTGTGTGTTACAGGCAGCATAGTGTACCTTGGGATGATGGTGGGGGCATTCTTCTGGGGAGGCTTGGCAGACAAGGTTGGAAGGAGACAATCACTCCTGATATGCATGTCTGTCAATGGATTCTTTGCCTTCCTTTCATCCTTTGTCCAGGGCTATGGTTTCTTCCTCTTCTGTCGCTTGTTTTCTGGATTTGGGTAAGCTCATTTGGTTTTGCTCATTTTCATAATTCTGTGTGTTAATGAAACTTTTCTGTTTGCAAAAGCACATTATTTTGTGTAGAAATACAGTCTGCAGTGAGATATTTAAGCAAGGTAGCTACTATACTCCTAAATAACAACCTGAAGAGGAAGAATAATTTTGGGGGAAAGACACAGACTGAAAACTGTGAGATTGAGTTTGCTCTTATGTTGCAAAGGATTTGTTTCATGAACTTGATCAACTTGCTTAACTCTTTTATGCCTCAGCTTCTTTATGTACAGTATCTTGTTCAGTCAGCAAAATAACACTCTCCTCACAGGTGTACACTAAGATTTTGGTAATTTTTTTAAAGATTCTAATGTCTTTGTGTGCACAGTATTGTTCATAATACCATTGCATCAAGATAGTCAGATTTAAAATGGAGCCAAATGTTATTTTCTCTCTGAAAGAGTGATATTTATGAACCTGTGTTATCTTTACTTTTCATTTAAATGACTTCTCAGTGATTAAATTTATAAATTTAAACTTTTATGAGCAGAAATGGAGATACGTAGGTAAATTACTGTGAGAAAGCATCTACCTTTACTGCACCCTTGGATAAACAAGAGCTCTGTTCTGGAGACTGCTTAGTGAGGAAATCTGGTCATTGCTTGATTCAGAATAAGACTCCTAATTACAGTTCCAATTTAGACCACTATCAGTCTTTAGTATACTGAATAGACAGGATCTGATGACTGCACAGCAGTTGTGTTGTAAAGTCATGCACATGAACTCCACTGCTTTTATGGTTTGGTGCCTTTGTGTTACACAGCCATGGTTCAGCAATGCAGTTGTGTGATATTTGTGTTTTGAGAAATCTTTTTAACTGGTCTGAAGTAGGCTAGGGCTCAACGTGAATGCCTCAGCACTCAATAGTTTTAAACTGATTTAGGAAGAGGAATGGAAGGACAAGAGGAGAGAGAAAAATTTGAGGAATCCTCTAGCTAGAAGAATCTCCTTAGCCTGTCAACAGATTGCCAGATACGACTTTATAAGACAACAAGGGGAAATGGAAATATTGTAATTCCTAAAAACCCCAAATCTCATAGAAAAACAAAATTTGAAAAGTCCCGTATCATAAATCACCATCAGTTCCAGGAGCAATATTTTTTCACTCCATGGAGAAACACTACAGATCATGTTTCATGACACTTTCACTCTTCTGTGATCCTGGAAAAGTTGAGAAGCTTGTTATATTACTGCTTAGCCTGGACAATTCCCTGAGGCAGGTCTGGACCCTTACACTACAAAGGTTTGTATTTTTGGCAGGCAGGTTTGGCTTTAATCTAAATTGTCTCTCTTTTGGGGACAAAATATATATTAACTGCAAAATATGTACTTATTATACTGCAAAATATGTATTTATTACGCCTCATGAGAAACTTGCCTGCGTCATTTCCTCCTCACCTGTCCAGGAGCTTTTACAGTAAGAGTCAGTGCCTGTAGCTTTCCGTGTGATACATGTATGTCCTTGATTGGGAACCATGGTCTCTTGCACACCCAGCTTATGATTAATGGTCATGGAAGGAGCAGGCCCTTCATATCTGTATCCTATACTTTCCCCATTCTGTTCAAAGTCCTCCTACCTCATCTTTGAGAGCTACATGAATAGCTCATAAATAATTTGTCACCATGTACCAGATTTTAAATGGACTCTCCAAAACAAACCCCAAACCAAACAAACAACAACAACAAAAAATGACAGCATGAATTGCAGAGTCATTCTTCATAGAAATTACTTCAGAGAGAGGTTCATGGCTGGCTCATATTTGCTGTTTTCTTCAAAGATTGGATTTTCCCCCTGAAATAATCCCCTTCAAATTGTATCAGGGCAGCAGTGTAAAAGCCATGAAGTTTCCAGAAAAGGAACTGTTAAGGGTCTGTTTCCCAGAGCCTTAAGATGAGGAAAAGCTCATCTTGATGGGTGTTTCCACTTTTCCAGAAAACGGACACCTCACCAAATTGCCAAAATTTCTCAGATATGGAGGATAGTGACTTAGAAACTTTGTCTTCCAATTCCATCAGGACCCACTGATGTATCTTATCAAGTCCCATCAGCCTGTGCACCTTCAGGCTACTTAGATTTCTTGAACCTGATCTTCTCCTACAGTGGGATGGTGTCATTCTTCCAGCTTCCCTACCTTGCCTTCTGCAGCGGGTGTGAGTGGAGCTCTTCGCAATGAAGACTGAAAAAAAGTTGTTGAGTGCCTCAGACTTCTCCTTATCCAGGTAACCAGGTCTCCAGTTTCCTTTAGGAAAAGGCACACATTTTCCCAAGTCTTCTTGATGACATTCCACTGAAGGTTTCTCTGATACAGAGCATGACTCACAACTTAGCTGTTAACTTGAATGAAGCTGCTGTCTGTTCAACACTACCACTGTGAAATATTCTCAGCTACATAGTTTTATCCAATTTCTAAAAAACATCAATCTAAGCTTTTAGTTTAATATTTTTGACACTTATAATTTTAGATGCATTTTTTTTAAATACAACAACTAAATTTATAATAAAATTATTAAAATTGCACTACAGATTTGTCTTATCCCAGTATATTTCATTTTGGTTGCTTTGAGAGATGCAGAGATTTTACAATTTGGGGGAAAAAAATCATGCTTATCCAGCCCAAATATTACTTCTAAAAGAAATTGAAGCTTTCAGACAGTGAAAACTAGTTGAAATAAATATCCTGAGGTGAACTAAAATTTAAAAATATTTCAGACAACTTCACACTTTTGCTCCTAGTAGAAAGATATTCTTTCTTCTGAGCAAAATAAAAAATACTAAATAAATATGTCCTATTTTAAAAGCATGCAGTATTTCCAGACTGCAAAGATTTCTTTCAGTTTGCTAGAATTGCCAGTTTGGCCAAATTTTTTCTTCAGGCCCACAGAAATATTTGGAAATAAAAGCTAGATATTGTTAATTGATGTAACTAAAAGCTTTTAAGAAGTTTCCCCCTGCCTGCTATCCTTCGAGAATAGTAGTCTTTCTCAAGATGTATTAACATAACATTCCTTTTCCAGACTGCTTTAGACTATACTTCATTAAATCTGAGACTTACCTTCAGATGGCTTTCTTCATCCTCCCTTAGACAACATCTAAACCTTCCTCCTTCTACATTTTTGAGATCTGCCACAGAGTGCTGGTGTCACAATGGTAGAACAAAACTCGTATTTCGATATTTTCTCAAATTCTTCACATTTTCATGGGGAATCAAAACTTAACAAAAATCCAAAACCATGAATGTAGTTTCTTGTAAGTTGCAGTTTTGAGGGGTTGCCTGTGTAAGTCCACACATGCTGACTTTTTACCAGCAGTTTTGTACAGTATGTCTAGTGGCAAGAAACACTAAGAATTGTATATCCACTCCTTAGAGACTATGACATGAAGGGTGTGCAAGCAGTCTATATACATAACCACTGCGAAAATGTTCCAACAGAGATGTAGACCATGTGGAAACAGGACAAGATGGTTGGTCTACACAAGCAGTTCCTTCAGGAACTTCAGATCTAGACCAACATCCAGCTTTTATAATTTTATGTCATCAGTATTTAGTATCATGCTGTATTTATCTTTTACCTCTTCATATCCACTAGTCCCACTTCTTTTTCATGAAACACCTTGTACTTTCTCACTCTCAAGAAGTTTTAATCTTCTGCCTCTGATTCCTTTTCAGCATCCAGCTGTGTCCTACCCAGGGCTATCAGTGTTTTTACACTGTGAGCTAATGAATAGCTCTGCAGGTGACTGGCTTCAAAGCTGATAGGCTATGCCAAGAGATATACATTTCTCAGTGAAACCAAGTAAGCAGTTGGCAAGGTCTGATCTTCACAAATAGCTTTGATTCAGTCCTTTCAGCTTCAGATGTGGTTAAAGGTTGATGAAACTAAACCTCAGAGAGAAGTGGTCTTCCCTAAACATTCTCTTGCTTTCTCTTCCCTTCCCTAAGAAAAAAAGACAGTATTCTTATGAGGAAAGGAACATTATACAAAAGGGAGAAAAAGACTAGACAAGAGTAAATAAAGAGAGACTACATGACAGAAAAAAGATCAAAAGAAAAATTATAGAATCATAGAATTATTTAGGTTGGAAAGGGTCTTCAAAATCATGGAGGTCAACTACAACCTAATACTGCCAAATCCACCACTAAGCCTTATTCCTAAGCATTTCATCTACACACACTTTAAAACTCTCCAGGGACAGACATTCCATGCTTCTTGAGCATCCTGTGACAATATTTTGCAAAACTTTCCATGAATAAATTTTTTGTACTAATGCAATTCCTCTAGCGCAGTTTGAGGTTATTTCCTCTCACTCTATTTTTTGTTACTTGGAAAAGCAGAAACCAACCTGTCTACATCTCTTTTCAGGCAGTTGTAGGGAGTGATAAGGGTTTTTTCTTATTTTCTCCAGCTGAAAGTCCAGTTCCTTCAGCCACTCCTTTTAGGACTTTTGCTCCAAATGTTTGCCAACTTTGTTACCCTCTCTGAACATGTTCCAGCATCAAAATGACCTACCTGTAGTGAAGGACCAAAAACTAAGCACTGGATTTGAGGTGTGGCCTCACCAGTGCCCAGTACAGGGGGAGAATCCCTGCCCTGCTCCTGCTGGCCACACTATTGCTGATACAGGCCAGGGTGCCATTGGCCTTCTTGGCCACCTGGGTACACCCTGGCTCATGTTCAGCTGCTGTCACCAGCACCCCCAGGTCCTTT
>VXBQ01007254.1:49506-63175 GCA_013400175.1 Phainopepla nitens | reverse complement strand
AGTATTTCAAAGAAGACAAGGCTTCAGGATGTCCTAATTGGACCCTCCAGTACCTGAAGTTCCTGTAAGAAAAATGGAGAGAGACTTTTTACAACAGCATGATAGAACAAGGAGGAGTGGCTTCAAACTGAAGGAGGGCAGGTTTAGATTATAAATTGAGAAGAAATTCTTTCCTGTGAAGCTGGCGAGGCGCTGGAACAGGTTACTGAGGAATCTATGTCATCTATGGCAGTGTTCAAGACTGGATGTCCAAGTTGGATGGAACTGTNTTTAAAACTCTTTTTAGGTTTGCTGTTGGCTTACAGTTTGGCAGCTCCCAGATGACATTATAAATATGCAATTATATTTAAAATTCACTTAAAAATTCAAACCATGCCATATATCACTTTAAAGTATGTAATCTGAAGGTATTTTCTTCATTGGAAAAAATAAAATCCACAAGCACTTGTCCTGATGTAGAACATTAGACAGCTTATGTACATAGTGAGCAGGTAAAGATAGTAAAAGATGACATGGAAACTGGTACCAAAAGTGATACATATTTAGAGTTTAATTTTTGTAAAACCAAGTTGAAACTTCTCTTTCTTTTTTTTTTTTTATCCAACTGACCTTCAGACAATGTTTATTTTATCATGAGAAAAAATGAATATTATATGAATGCATAAAATTTCCATAAAAAAATTTTTCATAAAAATTCATAAAAAATTCAGTAAAAAGCCAGCATGGGCTTAGCCATTCATGTGGTGCAACTGAGTAGAATATGTTTTGAATTGTGTGTAATAAAACCCATTGACAGTTAGTTGCTCCTTGGTTCCTTAAATCATGGGAGGTAAGACTTAGAGAAGCACCTGTTACTCTGTGGGAAAATGATTAGTATTTTTCCATTAGAAGCAATGTATTTTGACACTTGTCAATAGACTGCCGTGATTTTGTAATGGTGAAAGTCAAGACTTTGCACTGGTTTCTCTTCCAGTGACACATTGACAATTCCCTTGAAACACTGAATGCAATAAATAGTACATAGAATTTTCAAGGAAATATTTAACAAAAAATTGCATCCAAACTGATGAAAGTTTTCTCTAGAGTTCCCCAATACATCATGCAATTTGAGAAAAAACATTTTCCAGAGAAGCTGCTTGTATTTGAGTTTTTTGGTGACTGCTGCTATGGGTTTGTTCAAACTTTACTTAGCTGTTACTCTTGCATAACCCATGATCCGTATTTCCTTTTAGGATTGGTGGAGCTATGCCAACAGTCTTCTCCTATTTTTCGGAAGTGCTTGCTCGGGAGAAACGAGGTGAACACCTGAGCTGGCTTTGTATGTTCTGGATGATTGGTGGCATCTACGCTTCTGCAATGGCTTGGGCAATAATTCCTCATTATGGTAAGAAAAGCCATAGAAGAAAGAAAAATCGCCTTGTGATTTGGAGGTCTGCTAGTTTGAAAGTAAAGATCTTGAAGTATAGTTTAAAGACGTGTCTTCATGTCTGCTCTTGAACTACTGACCTAACTGAAAAAGAAATTGATTCCTTTTGGAGGATGTAGTGGGAATAGGTTATATGTCAAATAAAAATAATTTATTACAAGACGCAAATCTTTACCAATATCCATATTTAGTCAGATTCTCTAAGTTACTGAAAAAGTTACTGTACACATGAAAATGCAATTGGTATTATTGTTAAATCTGGAGAAAATAAATGATGTGGAGATTTGCATAGAGAAACTTTAAATTGCTTGAATGTCAAATTAACAGTCTGTTTGGCGTAGTGATAGACTGTGAATTAAACATTCTTGAGAAAAAGAGTAAGAACTTTCTTAATGTTTGCAGTGATGAAATCTGAAATTGGTCTGAAAATAAAGCCATACTGAATGTTTCTTAGTAGATATTTTTAGTGGTGTAAAAACAGATAAATAGAACACAGTACATTTAAATGCTGTAGGGATGTATAAGGGCAATGGCTGAAGTTATGTTCATGTGAAATATAAGTTACTTTTTCAAAGAGCTCTTTAATTGGCCTGACATTGTTAAACATAATATGGATGTACAGATTCAATTCTTTGTCTCCAAAGGCTTCCCTTTCAGAAAAGTTAAGTGCTCACAGGACTCCAGGGCTGCTAAGACTGGTCAGGGGTTCTTAACAATCAGCTACTCAAGCAGTTCTCTCTGGCAGACCTCAAGTGAGGTAAAGCAGCACTGTGAGTTAGCTGCCATCCAAAGCAGCTTTCTATAACCAAGCAATGAGGTTTATCAAAGTTATATTGTGAAGGTTTGCCCAAAGTGGTGGGAACATTTAGCAAGTGATAACATCCAGAAATAAATTATAATCATACAGACTAATCAAATACCTAGTCTGTGGCATTAAAATTAATTTTAGGGTTCAGTACACTCAACCTGAATCTATGTCTTCAATCTTGCCTTTTGACTTTGAATTGCTAGAAGCAAAGAGAGGAATTTGTGCTGACAAGGCACAACATGGATTTTTTTTTTCCCAAGTAGTAAATTGCTCTGGATGCCAAATACTTTTTTGCTTTCCTACTGACTTTTATTTTCTTTATCTTTCAGTGGAAAATACAAACATTATGACAGACTGATTCACATAGGTTGTCTAATTTCACATAGATTTTATAAATAACTTTATATCCTTTAATGAGGTGCTTTTGGAAAATCACATGGCAGTACATTTTAATATAGTACACTTATATCAAAGCAGTGTCACTAAAAGGAAAACATTTCTTCTTTCTTTAGCGATGGAACAATATCAGCAATAAAAAGGACTGCTGCACTGATTTTTGTGTTGTTCTTGTTTTGCTTGTTGCTTTTTCCACCTGCAAAAATATTTTTTAAATAACATAAGACAAAAGAAAGTAAAAAACTATTTCAAAACACAGTATGCTTTAGAGCTAGACTTACAAATCACTACTTGCAGTTTATTAAGGTAAGTTATAATGATCAAAAAAGGCAAAAAAATTAAGCTGTAAACAGAATCTTTTTTCACAGTAAAAAAAATATGTTCATACATCATATTGGCAAAATTAATCAGAGTATATTTATGGGTTTTGATGAATTCTTAAAACTGTCTTTACTTTTAAATCAGTCTTTTTTGTTATGTTTGAAGTTTAAAACCTGGTCTTAGTTCCAGCTACTAAATTGGAATCTCTCCAGTTCAGGTAAACTATTTTGTTGTCTTAATCCTGTGCCCAGCTCTCAGACATTGCCAAGGGCTCCCAGGGCAACCCCTGCTCTAGCATTTGGGGAGTGTGGTCACACTTTGCTGTCCTCTCTTAGAAACATTCCAGGTTGAACAAACGCCTGTAAGGTGTCTACACCATTTGTATCACAGGCATTTACAAGCAGGTTCTCATGGTATTTTCTCTTTTACAATTTCTACATGATTTCTACATAGATTTATTTTGCCAGAATTAAGCAGAGATAGAGATTTTCCCTCAAATCACTTCCGAAGCAAAACATAATTATAAACAACCCATCCACTTTTAAACTACATTTATATTTGTGCATGGGTATTTCTGTGTTTTCTGCTTCTCACCTGAGGAGTTGACAGTGTTTGTTTTTCTCAGCTGGACTCAGAAGTTACTCAATAGCAGTGAATGAAGCTCCATCCGTAAAAAAAAGCAATAAACTGTTATTGAGCTTAGTGAAATTATTCTTATATTAATAGAAAGATATCAGATCAACACAGTAGAATAATTTTGAATATTCCTTTCTTACTTTGTGTTACACAATGTACTAATTTGACTTGTACTCCTTCTTTTACAAGCCACTTTTTATCAAAAAGTCCTAGATTCATAAGTATACATTATCTAGCCCAAGGCAGATAGTGAAGCTATGCATATATGTTTGCCCATTGAACATTTAGCTATCTCTTTCTGGGACAAAACCAAGGTTACTCTCTATATGTAACAGTTTATCTCTGTTGTTGTTGAAGCAGCATAGCAGAGTCTGAAACAGGAGTAATGCCCTGAAACACAAAATAAAGTGTTGATAACTGTTGTCTTGACATCAGCATGTAGTAAGTGAGGGATTAGTGTGATGCAGTGCTGCAGTGACCACATATGGAAAGGCTAATATCATCTGGAAGACAAGCATGTCTATAGCAAGGGTTTTTGATTTATGTATCTGTTGGCCATTGTTCAAAAACTGAAAATTTATGTAGAGTTGTTTAAGGTCTCCTAAACTGGAGACAATAGTCTTCAAAAATGCTTTTTTTTTCAAATAATGAAGAATCCTAAGAACGAGAGATTTTAGTTTTAAATCCAGATATTCATATATGAATTTTTTTTTTTACATCAAGTTTATTTTTTAGTCTGAGAATAGGAATTAAAAAGCATTATAAAAGTTGTTTTATCAGTCCTTAAAATTTAAAAAAATTCTCTGTCATGACTGTAAAAATCAGTCTCAATTTTTATTGTAACATCTCCAAACTGAACATCAAAGAAAGCTGGATAAGGATTTCAGTGTCCTTAGCATATCAGTTTTAATATTCTGTCTAATTTTATGTGTTTTGCCTGGGAGAGTCATACAAGCCTGTTCTAGCTTCATGGGCTACAGCGAAATGTGTTGAAATTTGCAATATTCCCTTGAGTATTTTGCTTACTCATAAACAAATATTGACTTCATTAGTCCTTAAGTCTTCTTCTTGAACAAGAAGAGGAGTTCTTGACCAAAAATAAATTAGGCTGCAAGGTAGAGAACAGCTTGGTGCAGGTATCCAGGCTGTTACAGCATAAGCTGCAAGTGGAACTGAAGCTTTTTCCAGACTTTCACACCTGACTTCTGGTGTTTACCAGAGAAGAGAGGAGATAGCCATGTGAGTGAGAGCTAATGTCAAATGACATTAGTCAACAAGTCTCCATTGTATGGCCAGAGACAGAGACATTACCTCCATATATATATGCAAATAATTCCAGTTAAATTAGGCTCCATTATTCCCTAAAATGCTTCAAATTTAATAATATGGAATCAATGAAATAGGAAAAATTCTTCTTTCTAACACACTCAGTACAAAAACCAGATGTACGTTTAAACATTTTTCAGACCAGTGTAATCCCATTGCATGACAGCTCTTCACCTAAAGACACCTAAAGTATTCATTTTTCATCACTAGATTTTTTTTTTCCTACTGAATTGAGGACCACTTACTTTTGTTCCTAAGGGATCTATTCAGCACCATTCAGGAAACAAACTTGGAATAAAAAAGTGTGGAATAAGAAGTCTAACAAAATGGCATTTCATTTCAGAAGTGAAGATTTCTTGCCTAGGTGTAATGTGTCTCTCTGATTGTAAGTGGGAATGTATTAATATGTTCTGTATTCCAGCAGTTTTCTATTGCATCAGCAAACAACTGGTGTTTTATTCTGTGACTAAAACTCATGGTTACAAATTATAAACTAGTCACTAGTCACAAATTGTATTTCTACTTCAGTCAATAGAGTTTTACTAGAAAAAGCCATTTTTTCCTGAATGTATTTTTTTTTTAGAGAGTACGTTCTTTACAGTACACAGAACTTAAAAATACAGACATAGAAGTGTCTAAATAATGCACTCGCTCTTGACTTGCAATGCATTTTATTAAAAAAATTCATAATAACTTCTGTTTTTAAAAATGCTTAATTATATCTTCTACTAGACATTTTTGTATTCATTTCATGGTGTGTAAAATATATTCACTTCTAGTCTCTCTGAAGGTTTTTGCTAGTTTTTCTTCTGTCAATATGATTAAAGAAGTTTAAAGTGCAGAAACTGGGATTTAATTTAGATAGAATAGAAGGTAAGTTTTTAAAATAGTTGTTATATAGTACTAACATGAACTGCCAAATATATTTATGGAATCTTTATTCATTACATGTTGTCAAGGGCACATGAAACTACTGCCTGTCCTTGATAGTTTAGAACCACACTAAATTCACTAGACCTACCAGTTCTTAATTGTACTTTAGAGAATTAGATAAACCTTTTTGTAGGCACAGGAGTCCATAATGGCATCTATCTGAGTGCAAGTGTGAGGAGAATGTTTTCTGGTCTTCTTTGGAAGTAGATCTGTTTTCCTTTTGAATAAGAAGTGGCTTGCAAAGTGGCCTGAAAAATATTTCTCAGCTTGTGGCAGAAGATTGTTGCAGTAAAGCAGTTCAGTTCATCTGAAGAAATCAACTCTACTGGCAGTGAAAATGATCCTTTTATCACCCTTTTATCATGGTGGCCTGAGAACAGTTTTTGTTGAATTTTCCATGTCATGTTTGCTCCGGTTTTGTGTCATCCAATTGGAGATAAAAAAAGATAAACCTATCTTCAAAACTGCAGTGAAATCCCCTTCTGCATGAAGGCATCATAAACTGTGTTGTAGTGAAACAGGCAAGGCAAACAGAACTGCATGCAGCAACTATGCAGATGAGGAGATAGAGCTACTGGCTCACTGTGCAACTCACAGCATGGAAAGCATCAGGTAGTGTTAATGGAGGAATTAACATCTCAGCCTGCACAGATTTAACTGAGAACATGATGGACTAAAATTGTGGAGCAGCAATGAAAAAAGAAAATCTTTTAACTCCCTTATTCTATCTGGATTTGGCTAAAGGGTTTCTAGCTAAAGGCTAAAGGGGCTAAAGGGTTTCTCAGTATCACATGGCAGCAGTGGTATTTGGTTAAAAATTCCCACACCAATGCTACCTTCTCTCTGTGGGTTAGAGGCTTAGGGCACAGCAAGTACTAGTACTTGATGAGCAATAAAAGCAGAAGGAGGCATCTTAGGAGGCATCCATCTTTCAGCACTTCTGGGGAGAAGACCTGGATCTTTTAGAGTGGTGGGGGCTGTTAAGGAGCTGATAGTTCTGTCAAGGGAAGGTAAAAGAGATAATGAAAAAGATTTTATAATGGTCTGTTAGTTAAGCATCTGAATGAAACTGCCATGAAAGTTATGAAACCCCAGGCACTGAAATTCCTGCTGGAGGGGCCATTGTTGATTCTGGTTTGAAGCAAGCTGATGCACTGGATGCCCCTCAAAGTTCCCTCACCCCTGTTGTTTTAAAAAGATACTGTTCCTTCACACGGTGTTGGGGTAGAACAGAAAACAGCAAATGAAGAAAAAAAATTGAAATAAAAAAATAGAAAAAGAAGGAGCATTGAATATTCCCACCACACGTAGGAAAGTGACTGTCTATCAAATTATTCTGGCTGGTCGCTCCAAATGGAAGAGAGAAAGCTTCTTGGTCAAATAACCCTGCACTGATAGAAGAAGAAATTTATAAATTGATCCTTCTTTAATTTTTAAAATTCTGGACACTCAAGTTAAAAGACCCCAACTCTTTAATACTGTTTTTCTTTCCTATTGTTTTCCTCAAACATGTCTCTAAAAGATCTTCCTTTTCATGGTAGTTCAGAACAAATTCATTTCCTTTCTGGTATATCTTCTGTCTTCAGAATCAACCTTAATGAATGAAAAATACCGTTTAACGTTTAAAGAAGTTAGAGCTTTGTTGAGGTTGAATCTGCATTTGCTATGAGACTGTGTCACACTGTATAAATGGAATAGATCAGGCAAAATGGCATCTACTACATAAAGCAACATCTGTTGATCTGTTTTACATTCCTCTAAGAGACAATGTGATTGATTCCCAACATGCTATGCTTCCCCCCTGCAAATACTTAATGCACTTACATTTAATCAGGTATTAAATGCAGATAAAGTTATATCTATACTTTTAAAAATCTGAGTTAATTAAAGTGTGTACTAGGCAGTTTCAATGTTAATTTGAATTATCAACTTCTACTTGTGAATTGTTCCTCATTTGAAATAATCCTATTAAATTAGATTACACTGAATGTGTACTTTAAAAAAATCTTCATCTTTAGGAAGAACAGTAATGACAGAATACAGCAGAATTTAGAAGAGCTGCTTATGGAAATCTAGCTGGAAGAGCAAAACAAACCACTTTATCAGGGTTTTTATTTTCTGCGCTCTAATGCAGAGTTTGCTACAGTCCTTTCCATGTTTATATTTGCAAGCCCTAGAAGTTTAAGTAGCTTTTAGCACATCTACTTAATGAGCACTAAAGATGCTCATTAGTGAGCTTCAAATATAACCTTTTCTTTGGCACTTTCGGTTGAGGGTGAAAGAGGAAATTTGTTTGTGGAGAGTTCATTAAAAATGTAGCAAATTGTTTTGTGAGCAAAGAAGATGTGAGGCTCAGTTTCCTAGGGGTTTCTGTCAATCACCTTTTGATCCTGGCGAACTCCTTTCTGCCCTCTCTTCCCTTATGTTTTTTACAAGGCACCACGGCAGTCCTTTTAGTTTGTCCTTGCTTTTCCTAGATCCCTTTCTACTATAGCCTCTACAGTTCCCCTTTCTTTCTCCCAGAACAGTGCTTTAAGAAACAGTCAGGCAGCCACACTCTTACCATGCTCCCTGGTGCAATACAGCCCTGCTGTGGCCTAGCTGCTCTCAGGTAGAAGGCAACTTGTTTTGACCTGGGTCAGACCAGTGCCGAAGCCAATGGATTGGGTGCCCATGCTGCAGTCCCCATCCGCAGGTAGGCTCCAGCATCCCTGAGAGACCACTGATATCTCCTGCCTTTTCCTTCATCTTCCAATGGATTCTCTCTTCTCTGCCTGGACAGCATATTTCACAAGGCTTTGGAGAACGCAAATATCTTTGGGACTATTACTTCCAGTGACATTTGATTGAAGTAGCTTAATGTCTTTAAAGAATGCTGGTGGAGGAACTGACAGACAGGTGAACAGACTGTTGCCATAAACATCATTGTTCAATGCCATAAACATAATTTTCCACAGAAACCATAATAATAGTCAATCATTCTTATGACAATAAAATTGTCAACTTCTCAGCCTCACTCTTACTGAAAATTCAGTTTCACACAATGAATTGGCCTTGAGTATAAGTTAAGGAAAATTACATCCAGGTTAATAAAGCTGCCTTAGAAACCTGTCCAGACTGACTCGCAGAAGTACCTGCAGGGTCAGGCATTAACCTTGCTTTTTGCTTTTAGAAACAAGGAAGATGCTAATCTGATAGAAATCTGATACATTTCTTTGTTAATATTTTTAATGCTTAATCACAAAAACTCTACATTTGATTTTGTGATTGCTCTACAACAGATGAAAAATTCATGTGACTATACATATACAAAATACATTAATTTCCTCTGGAACATAATACGACAGTATAAATTTGTCGACCATACTTCCATATTATTTCTAAAGCTTGTAAAGCTCTCTGCTTGGAAGAACTTAGTGATTGTCCTTTTAATAACATTTTATTTTCACTTTAATAATATATTCTATCTAGAGATTGCATATATAATTGGAATATAATTTTTCAATCTGCAGTCTGGCTGCCTTTAAAATAAAATTAACAAAATCAATTGCAAATAGCATTAGATTTTTTTTCAAGAAGTTTGTTCATACTTTTTTTCGAAGGAAAATATTTTATGTTACTTTTGAAAGTCATGCCTACTTTCATAAAAGTAATTCCACTGAGGTCTATTCAAATATCGACGCTTACCAGATTACCTGAACACAGCATCTGACAATATTCTTTCTGGTCATACTTACAGGAGAGGAACTTGTACAAAAATATGTCAGAACCTGATCTACCTCCCCTACAGTGTTTATGCACTTAATATTTCCAAGACAGCTCTGTTTTTACACCTTACAAAGATGTCAGCATAAAAACAGTATAAAATGAGCATTGATAAGCATTAAGATTTCATAGTGAGGGCTCTAGGCTGAGGTTTCCATTCCCAATTTCCTCAGCTTTGGTGCTGGGCAAGGCGAAGAAATGCTGCTTTCTACCACTCACTGTTTCTCCCTCGCTGTTTGAGTTGGTATTGTTTTCTTTTTAGTACTGGGGCAATTCGATTTTAGGCATTGAAAGTTTTGGTCCCCCTCTTAATTGTTTCATGAAAGTGGCATTGCCATATAATAAAAAAAAAAAATAAGGAATTGTAGATAAAGAGATCCAGGTAAGGCTTTTATATTGTTTTTTCTCACAGAAATTTTATTTAGTTCAGTCTGATACAAACATTTGATTCCTTTATGATTCTGAATTCTCAAGGAAGTCATGAAGCAGTATAAAAGAAAGAATGTAAAGTAATTCTCTATTTTCTTAATATATTGTATTTTCATTGTTTCCTTTGATTTTTGCATTTCAAATACTGTGACTGTCTATTCATAGGCAAAATCAATCTCCCCACCACTACTATGATAGGCTGAGAATAGTCTATCACAGTACTTGATTTGAGCATGCAAAAATTTTGTTGGAAGTTTGACCAACCTGAATTCAAGACTTCTGACCCATGGTTCACAGTATGTACAGAAAAACTCTACATTCTGTACAGTAAGGCCAGATACGTGACCAGGCTTGTTCAATTGACTGCTGTTAGATTAGAAGATAATTCATAGAATGCATGTTAGTTCCAATAATTTGATCACATAAACTACCTGTTTAGTTTGTCTGTCTCTCTTACAGTGATAGGATATTGCTCCTTTCCATTTAATTTTTTTTTTTAAAGAGAAAACAAGAGACGAACAAAATAGCAAAAAGAGGAATCACAGCACTGAAATGTTCATTGAAACTAAGACTTTTCTTGCAAACAAATAAATAAAATAGAGTTAAATTTTGAAAGAGTTTCTTGAATTGTGGAGATATTCTGTTGTTACACTGCAGAAGCACACTGAAGGTAAAATGTGCATCGCTGGTAAAAGAATTGTCTTCTTTGTATTCTTCAATTATTGTTCCAGCATTTCAATTAATGTTTTGTTTCTATGTTAAGCTAGATAAGGAGGCCCTATTTTCTTTTCATAACCTACAGTGTTTTGTTGTGCCTTTTACTGATTGTCCTTTTTGATTAATTGCTTCTCTTCTTTTCCATGAGCCCATTATTTAAATAGCCTTAGTCCAGATTCACATAAATCACTGGGAGTCCTGGAGGAGGACAAGAACACTTACATTTTCAATTAGTTTCCACATTTAACTGCTGCTTTTAGTAGTGTCTGCAACAACTAATCACATCAAATATAGCATCATTTGTGAGCTCAGGGCTGTGGATAGATGGTGGAGGGCACCACACAAGAATACATAGATATCATTGTATTTTGTGTATGGGTAGGATAACAATATGAAGAGATTTTGTTGCAGACAAGTGTTTCCTTATAGACTTTGTTCATAATGGCTAGTGACCAGGCCATTTGACAATTTCACATTGTCTTCTCACAGAAGTCGATTCTGTCTGCTCTCAATGATTTACTCTTATTGTCTTTAGCACTGTCCAAACAGAAGCCTCAAAATTAATAAAGCAGTGGAAAATTACTAAGCACATGTTGGAGAATGGAGGTAAAAAACTTAACAGAAATTTAAAGCTACATACAAATGAAGTTCATACAGAGTTTGAAGCATATTTTAGTGACATTTTGTTGTACAGTCTTGGTGCCAACACTGGCCATATAATTTTGAAACCCTGACAGCAGTGTCTCTTAACATGCTGTCTCCCCTACTTGTGACATTAATTGCATCCGTTTGAACAATCATCTCTGGAAAGCTTGACATAACCTTTTCTTAGATTGACAAGCCTCTAAATTGTGATGTTGCCAGTGTTGTGGCTGGCAGATTTTACTCTTTGCTTTGCAGATTGGGAAGTGCCTTCATTGAACAGCTGCACAGAGCCAGACACTAGCCAGGACTTTGTAGAAATGCATGAGTACATAAATCTCTGGGGCCACTGACTCAGCCAGCCAAACAGTCAGATCAATTATGTGCCACAGTCCTTGTAATGAGATTTGCAGCTACGTATTAACCCTTAATGGCCTATTCTTATTTATTTATTTGTTTGTTTGTTTGTTTGTTTGTTTATATCTGAGTACTTAAAACATCATCTTTACATTTTAAGTATCAATTGTAAACTTAATGTCATTTTTCAATAGATCTTGTTCATATTGAAAAAATACATTTCAATTTTTATGCTCACTTTTATCTGGTTGTCAAGATAAGAAAGTTCAGCTACTGCTTTTTGATAGCAGCGTTTTCATAAAATGCTTCTAGACCATTTGGACACACACAAAAAAATCAAGATAAATAAATCTTTCTTCCATAGTTAGCCTTAGTTAGCTAAACAGTATTCTACAAATCCATTTCAAAAATATCTAGTGGTCATTAAATTCGGGAAGGACATAAACCACTGACCTATAAACACCCCAGAACTGATTTTTTTTCCCTAAGTCAATGGCATTACAAAGGTATTAGGAAGATTCAAAATGTGTACATAAAAGAGCATCAGACCAATAACAAAAGTATTTGCTTTTGTAGGACTGATAATGGTGCCATATATTGTAGCTTTATATTAGGTATTTAACTAAAAGAAGAAAATGTTCTAAATCAAATTTGCCTGCAGAAATGTGACAAAAGCAGACATTTAAAGGAAAATAAAACGTTTAATCTTTTGATTATGTATCACAGCTCTTTTGATGTTTTGCATCTGAACCCTGGACAAAAGTTGACCTTGTTTTTCTACGCTCATTTCTGCCAGACTTGGGCAGTTTACTCTGAACAAGGGTCATGAATGCACCTGAGGGAAGTTCAGAACATTCTGGCCTGTAATATGCATATTTACTTAATTTAAATAGCTATATGGTATTTCTCATTTTAAATTTCAGGAGTATGCAATCCATTTAAGTTTCAGGAGAGATTTTGTACCGAGAGATTTGTATTTTATAAGCTGTGGAGTAGAGAGGAAGAAAATTATTTTGAGAAGGCGCAAAGTAGAATATTTTAGAAACACTGATTTAACATCTAAGCAGAAAATTAGAGATATGCCCTAGCAAGCATTCAAAATCTGTGCTCATTAACCAAGGACTCTAACAAGTATATACCCACTTCTCAAGGAATATAATAATATTTGTATTCAGAATAAAGCCATGTTGAAGTTACTCAGGCTTGATTTCTGGTAATAGGTGTCTGAACTCCGGTAAAATGACAGAACAGAGGCAAAACTCTTATGGTGATCAATGTCAAGATGTTGCAATGTTGTATTGAAGTGCTTTTTTGGCAGGTTTCCAGTCCAGGATTGTTTCATTGCAATTGTGTTCAGGATTCCTAAGTTGCAAACCTGTATCCTGCCTGGTGGTGGAGGACATTACATCAGCACTATGTCTCAGCAAAGTGCATTTCCACTATTTCCCCCTTGCTTGAGAATGGAAAATTCTCAGTGGCCAAGTTAAAACAAACAGAAGTAGAGCATTGCAGACCTGTCTCCACTCCTCATCAGTGGTATCCTTTGTTCCTTTCCTCTAAGTGGAATGCTTTACTCTAAGCCCTTATTTTCATGAAGAGTCATATCGTTGGGTGCAATGAATAGTTGAAGTCAGGATCAGTCTAGGAAAGGCTCACAAAGTTCTGTATGGTCATCACACATCAGCCAAGCAGATCTCCTGGGTCAAAACAGTATTGGGTAAGAACCCTAAATCTCTTAGGAATGAGGTGCATGTATATCAAGAAACCATGTAGAAACTTTGGACAAATTTGATGTGTCTCAGTTTGGAGACAAATTTAGGAGAAAATACTCTGAAATGAGACCTTCCTCTGAAGAGAAGGCCTCCAGTAATCCCTATTGTCAATAAGAAATGAATACCAGTGGGTGAAGGTGA
>VXBQ01007254.1:8066-36388 GCA_013400175.1 Phainopepla nitens | reverse complement strand
CCTTCCCCTCCCCCTCTTCTCTCTTTTCTCTTCTGAGAGGGACTATAGATGAGAACATCATTCTCAATCAGTTCTGCTATACTGTCTCTGACCTTGGGGTAGTATATTTTCCTCATATAGTTCAGGCATCAATTTCTAGCTGTGGTAGGTTACAATAGGTCAAACTGATGTATTCTTGTTTAATTATGGAATATAGTTTATCTGATACTGGGAAGTGAGAAGAAAACAGGGATTTTCTGAGAAAAATTATTTTCTCAGAAAATCCCTGGTTTATTTGAGAGAGTAAAATGAAGCTGTCTAGAGATTAAGAAAGTGAGGTGATCAGAATAAGGTTAAATTGTTGTACACAGTCCACACTGCTTACAAAAAAATTGCTATGAGACTACAATATGTTCTTGCAGCTGAGAAAGCAAAACACATCCTGGGCGGCATCAAAAGAAGTATGGCAAGAGACTTGATTTGCTCTCTCTCATGCCCTGAAGAAGCAAGCAAATAAGAATAAAATGTATTCTAGCCTTTAAGAAAATTGTTGAAAATACATAAAGATATGTGAATAAATGTGTTTCATAATGATTTACAGATTTGGTTGACATTTATGAGATGCTTCAACTACCCAGTGAAGGATAATACGATCAAACTTACAGCTGTGTGGTTCACCCTGTCTTTTGGGTAAGAGTGGTTGAGATTAAACCATTTTTTATAGTCTTGACAGACAGAAAAATCATCTGCATGTAAATTTCTGACACCATGATAATCTGTTTTATTCAAGATCCTTCCACAAAATGTTATATTTGTCAGTTAGTCTGTTCTTGGTTGCAAACCTGACTCATCAGGAATACCTTCTTTGAAAAACTGACATCTTCTGGTGCCAGCTCTTTCAATAATCTTATATTATGGAGGTTTTTATTCTGATGGAGCAATAGTTCCATCACATAAGTGGCCAAGGGAGCTGGTCATTCACACCTTGCACAGATTTCTGAATGAGTGAGATTGGTGCCTGAAGTTTTTATATTTTTTCACAGCTACTATGGCTTATCTGTCTGGTTTCCTGATGTCATTAAACATCTGCAGTCAGATGAGTATGCGTCCCGAGTGAAACATTTCCGCAATGAGGAGGTCTCACATTTCGTCTTCAACTTCACACTGGAAAATCAGATTCACAGCAATGGAGAATACATCAATGACAGGTTTAATATAGAGATGCATGTTTTAAAAACAAAGAGATGCATGTTTTAAAACTTATCATAAAACCACCATTTTCTTCCATGAGGTAATGATAGATGGTTTTGTTACCTTTTAGTGAATATTTATTTCTGTTTTTAATTTCTTATGACTCATGAGCATGGGGAGAAATGTACATGCCCTGTACATCCTGTATGAGGATCCACCATGCAAACCCAGCTTCCTCATCGTCCTGCAAAACAGACCAGAAAGCCTACGTCAATTTTGCTTCCTTTCACAGTGGGATTCAAAGGTTTTCAGATCCAACATATGCAGTATATTGTAGGGGGCTGGGCAAAGATGTACTTTCATCTCTGTTGCTCATCTTTTTTTACTGATGAAACACACTTCTGTGAAAAGGCTGAACATTGGGTGGTTAGGATCTTATCACAGAAAAATGCAAGCTAAACATTACCGTAAACCAATAAAAAGCATGAACAGCTCTGAAATGGAAAACAACACTTCAGCAATGCCTTCTGTGATTTTTTTAGCCAAAGGCAAATATATTAAGGCTATATCTGGACTCACAAATAACTAGATAACTTAGAGGAAAATTAAACACAGCTGGTTTAAGTATCTGGTTTCAATTAAGAAATGTACAGAACAACCATGTGAATGGTCTGCTGGAAGTCATGATAATAAGTCATTATTATTTCCATAGGAAAATCTATATGTAAGTGAATAAAATTGATTATTTTGTGATGATTTATTTGTAGTAGTAGTAGTTTGAGTTTTGAGGTTTTGGGTAGTAACTTGAGTTTTGTCATAGCTAAAGGTTTATGCATTGAAGAAAAAAAGAGGTATTTAATTTTTAGCCTAGCCATAGCTTCCGAGTCCCACTCCTTTTTAGAATGTGGATACTTTCCTGTCAAAGAACTGTCAGTAACGGAGGTTGTATCAATTTAAAGAGAATATTGTTGTAAAACACTAAATCTAACATTAATTTGTACTAAATCAGCAATTTACTCTTTCAAATGTGCAAATTTGTCTCTGACAGTTATTTGGGATTCACAAAATATTTTCCAAGAGTATGAACCCACTTGATAGCCTTCCTTCATAAATGTTTCAATACCATACTCACCCTTAATGTCTCAATATTTCCTTCATGTTCTTTCTTAATGAGAAGATCCATCAATACTTGACTTTTTAATACATTGCTTTCCTGTTGGGTTTTAATTCAAATTATTTTGACACCAATTTTAATGCAGTGACATACTTCCTGTCCAAAGGTAAAAAGTGCATCAGAAGAATGTAGGACATGTAGTCTGTCATTTCTGTTTCATCTGACTAATCTAATAGCTATATTTTCTTTGTTCTCCTCTGAAACTAGTCTACATTTTAGAATGGAAGGTGCTGTATGAAAAATGATAATGGGTAACTCCAGCCTGATTTTAATCAGTCTGTCACAAATGAAAAATGATTTAGTAACTAAAACTAATGGACTGAAAACACTATTTTTCTGACCAATACAAAAAGAGAATTCATTAGTTCGTAAGTCACTTACTGTGATAAATACTACTAGCTTTTTCTCTCCTTTCTCATAAAGATATGGTTCCAACAAATTTATTTGTGAGAGAGTTTAATTCCTGCTCCTTTGTAGATAGCATATTTTTTGTGTTCCTAATCCTACTACTTCTGTTCTTATAAGAAAAATTCTTAGCTAGTGACACCAGATTCGATTTGAATAAACAGAGTTTGTGTTTGGAAGAAAATACTGTCCTTTTTTTCCACACCTTCATGTGAGATAAAAGACATCACAAAAATAATGATGCATTTCTACATCTTTTTTAAGGTTGCTGTTGTTAGCATAATCATTTTATTTGGTAGAATTTTACTAAAAAATGTCTTACTCAAAAAAGCATTGTTTAGTCTAGTGAAATTGGGGTAGAAAATTACTATATGTCATATAATTCGTCACTGACTTTTTCTATTAATATTTTGATAAAACCTAGGTGTTGAATGAGAGCCAGTAGGAAGGAGGAAGTTCAGATATAAAAAAAAGCTACCAGCAAAATGTTTGTTTTATTCACATAGTAATTTTAATTGTAATTGCATCCATAGGCACAGGATTAATGAGGACACACCTACAGTTAGATGTCTAGCTGTGTAACTGGCAATGTTACTTTTTATTCATGTTATAACCATTTTGTGAAAACAATTTTTAACACCAGTATGGTATGCATTTGCGCCTAACCCAGTAACCAGTGTGTTACTCTGAAAAATCAAGATTCCTTTAAAAATTCTTTATTTTCAGTTTGTTGGTATTAGCAAGCACTTGTTTGTTCCCAGGGACTGAATTTCTGAAGAATGATGTCCCTGTTTCCAGGTGTAATGTCAAATTACTAGCAATTGTGATTTTACAAGGTAATTTCATGAATGTAATGACATTGATTTTGATTGATGATCAAGGACAAGTAACAAAAAAAATTATCAAATGAATTATATTACCAGTTTGGGCCAGTGACTATGTGGAGCTATTTGTCTTACTAATTCTTCTTCTGAACAACAGTATTCTAGAATGTGTTAATCATTAATCACATCTGCAAAATGCAGCAAAGGATTCGTTGTTACCAGGGTTGAGGTTTTTTAGATCTAAATAGCTGCATCTCTTGCTATTTCAAAACTATGAAGGTAGATTGACAGCAATTCTTTGTATTGGGCAGGTTTATTATGATGAAGTTTAAATCAGTAACCTTTGAAGATTCACTCTTTAAGAACTGTGTTTTTGAAGACATTACTTCACTGAACACATACTTCAGGAACTGTACTTTCGTGAATACCACCTTCTACAACACAGGTATGAGAAAAAGCCTCAAATGCCCATTGGTCAGCTGCATGTTCTCATCTTGCATTTATAATTTCTGGATTTCTAATAAGACATGCAAGAAGTCCTCCTGTAAGGAAGAATAATATATAAAAAGCAACCGGCTTGTGGCAACAGAGAAGTGAAAGGATCTCGCTACACAAGAGATACTGCAGGCCTAATAGTGACTCAAATAATAAATTATTTATTTTATTCAAATAATAAATGGTTTATTTTTTTATCTTTAATTTCAACCATCTCTAAAGAGATTCAGTCCGGAGAGAAGAAAATACATTTACTGTTTTACTGGTAGCTTTAGCTACCGTATTTTTACTTAGTCCAAAAGGGACCAGTGAAATATTTTGTTCACTGTGCTTTCTGTGGCAGCGGAATCTGAGTATAGTATTACCTAGTCTATAATCATTCCAAATCTCCTAAATATTGTCATAAAGATATGAATCCATATTTTCACACGTATGAACAGAAGACTCTCTTTTTCTCCAGTTTAATAAAATGTAACTGAAAGAAGAATATGGCCAACTAAGCTTGTTGGAAATACGTGGCACTTTTTCCCCCTTTCCTGTAACTATGAAGCAGTCATAACAGTAATAGACCTACATTTTAGAGCAAGTAATGACCTTTATGTGGAAGGAAGGTATTCTTGGTTCAGGTTTATAAGGCTGACAAGAGAAATGGTAAAAAAAGAAATATAGGGATAGTTCCCTGGAATGGTATTGGTGGTAACTACATAGAGTAACTCATCCACGGACAAACTGAAGACCATGAGGCCTTCTCAGAAATGAAATTCAGTTTAAAATGAATTCCACAGGAATATTTCACTTAACTGAAGTCAAACCAAACTGAGCATTAATGACTGTCTCATCAGGAAACAGAAGGCCGGATACTGAGAATGACTGAGTCATAGAAACTTCTGGGTACCTAGTGCATTTTAGGCAAGACTAGCTGGTGCTGAAAGGCCTTAACCAAACACAGTCCAAGGAGGGTAAAAGACTGTAATATAACTTCCTAATTCCAGGCTTTAGTTGGTCCTTTTCAAGAGCTTTGCAAATTTTTCTAGAAAGAAAAAAACTCTCAAAATTAATAGCAGTAACTAGTCTTTGCAAAGGGTTTTACAAAAGCTGTGAAAGCTCCAAGTTATCCTTAAAGTTGCTTGAACTTGAAATGTTTTTAATCAAAAGTTGCACATGGAGTTGGCTGTTAGCTGAAATTATTCGTTTTCTTCTTTCCACAGATCTGGAGCAGTATAAATTTGTTGACAGTGAATTGATAAATTGCACATTTTTTCACGTCAGGACAGGATGCCAGATTTCTTTTGATGATGACTACAGTGCCTACTGGATCTACTTTGTTAATTTCCTGGGGACTTTGGCAGTGTTACCAGGAAATATTGTGTCCGCTCTCCTGATGGATAGAATAGGACGGTTAACGATGCTAGGTAGGGCCTTTGCTTTGGTACAAGGAATCATCAAAAGTAACATGTCCTCTTTGAAGGAACTTGGCTCAGGGAAATGAAAAACACTCTTTCTGCAGATATGTCATTTATGTGGCATCATTAATATTGTTTTTAAAAGCCCCCAGTTTAGGAACTCTAGGGAAAAAAGGGATCTGTAGCCACCTCTCCTTATTTTTCCACTCAGCTATTACAAGACCATAACCTAGGCATTTAGAATGAGATTTTGGTGACTGATGACCATTGGTTTATCTCTGCTTCAGCTGAAAGGAAAGCAAGGTGTGCACAGGTGACTCTCAGCTAGAGGAGAAGTTCCTGGAAAGTACCAGCTGTTCTTTGTTATCTGTTTTCCGTAGGAGTACAGTTGAAAAGTGTCTCCTGTGGATGTCTACAATGATAAACCAGTTTTCAATTTACTTAAATAACTATGTAGTAGTTCATTGTCTTAATTTTCTAGGACAATATCTCTATATAAGTACAATAAAATAAACAAGTGTTTTTATTATAATATATGAACAGGTTTCATGTAATTGCAAAAGATAATGAACAAAGAATAGTGGGGTTAGTTTTCCTCTGGCATCTTGCTTTGGGAATTCAAAGAGGCTTTCAGCTTAATACTTTGTGATATATTCTCTATATGTGAGGAGTCATATGTTTTTCTGTGACCTCCTTTCAATATTTGTCTTTCTGTCTGGCCTTACCAGTAGAGGAGTGAAGTAAAAACTTTGGTTTTTAACTCAGATATTAGGGTTACTTATTTAGCTACACTGTGCGCATAGGAATATTAGACAAAACAAAGGTTATTCTTTAAATACAACTCCACTACATGTTTGTTTCATCTGCCTTGTACCTAGGTGGTTCCATGGTTCTTTCTGGCATCAGCTGTTTCTTCCTGTGGTTTGGGACCAGTGAATCCATGATGATAGGTATGCTGTGCCTCTACAACGGCCTCACCATCTCAGCATGGAACTCACTAGATGTCATTACTGTGGAGCTGTATCCTACAGACAGAAGGTATATGCAGATACACCTCCCCCACCTCACTGATACTATGTACCAGCAGAAATGGCAAATAGAAATTATTTTGTATGAGCTTTACAGAGGTAATGATGTTTTGGGAGGACCAAATGAATAATTTGTCTTATGAAAAAAGAAGGGAAATTATGAGGGGTTTTGAGCCATTTAATATGTATTTTGCATCAAATATCACCTAATCAGGAAAATACCATAGATGTAGTTTCATTTGAAAACAGAAGGTCTAACAGCCACTCTCATTTAAAATACAGCTAATGAGTAGTATTTCTGCAAACAATAATATCTTTAAGTTTCCAGTTTAACTGTGTCTGAAGGCAGTAGTTGGTCCAAACCCGCAATACAGCTACATTTTTCTGTTGATTATGAAATGATGGGAATCATGGTAAAAAACACTGCCTGAACCACCCTTAGCTGCTAATCAGTCTGCCATGAATTTGTATGCAGGGCCACTAGAAGTGTACATTAAGTAGGTAAAAATTATCTGGGGCACTGGCTGCTCTTGACTCTTCAGGGCTCTTGCAGGAAATCTCAAGACAATTTTCAAATCCTGCATTGCCATTAGATAGCATGGGTAGTTTTTTTTCAGATACAGGGCACTTTTTAATCCTGACCTTATGTCACTTAATGGACTGAAGGAAGAACTGTTGAGTCATTCTCTGCTGTACGGGGAGTGCAAAAATGTAAAAGCTGCACTATCTTGAATAGCCTTGAATACTTCTCCCCTATCAATTCCCTAAGAAAATGTATGTAAAATTGCCCAGATTCCTAAGAGAGGACATTGTGTCCTTTCTCCTGTTGCAGAGCTAATTTTTATGTCATTCACTGGATGTTTGAAATGCAGTGAAAAATGTTTCCAGTTTATAAGTGCATGATGCCTTGCTGGCAAGTGTAATTTTTGGGAAAAGAGTTCCACTGTCTTTAGTGTTGTCCACGAAGAGATACAGAAAAGTGTAGACTGGCTTCTATGTTTTCCTTTCATTGTTATTTTAAATTTTTGTGCTTCTTCAGACAAGAATTTGATGTCCACAGCTGTAATTATATCGAATAACGATATCAGGCTATTTATGAGTCCCTAGCACTAAGCTTTAATATTAAGTGCTAGTATTTTTATTACATGTCAGGAAATTGCTCTTCTGGCAAGAATTTTTCCACCATCCAAATGCTATGATATAATTCTAATAAATATCCTGTAGAAATGACCATCTTTTGTGTATTCCTGAATGTAGCAGCCACATATGTTTTCTTAAAATGAAGTAAAGAAAAATAATTGAAAAAAATCGTTGGTACTAATGGAAAAAAGTCATTACTAGGAATGATAGAAAGAATGTAACTGATATTTATCTGTATATATCTATATAGATGTTAAGGCATCGGTAGTTGTAGCTAATGGTTGGTTTTAATAATTTCTGCTAGCTTGAGGATTATAGCAATTTCTTACTCATTTTTTCTCTATTTAAAAATCTTTTGTCTGCAGGAATAACAGAAACTTAATTCAAGCTGAGTTGTTTTTTACAACAAATCAGAGAAAAACTTGTCTTTTTGTATTATCAGTATAAAAAAGCCGATGAGTGAATCTACCTGTGTCTGAAAAGACATTGGTGACATATGCTGTAGATGAGACTTTTTCCCAGAAGTTCTGATAGTGACAGACTCAGGACTGCTAGTTTTTGCCAGCTTGGTTACAAGTAAACAACCAATCGGAGATTTTTTTTTTTTAGACTGGAAAAAAACTACTTCTTGTTTTGTAGAACTTTTTGATAATTGATACCTTCATGGACTCAAATATCTTGCTGATGAGAATTTTTCTCTGATAATTTTTTTTTTATCCAGACTAGCTGCAGTTTAACAACTAACGTTGCTCACCTCTGATAGTCCTGGGTTTCCTTCTCAGACTCCTGTGATCTCCATAACCACACACAGCTTACCACAGTTTGCTGTGAATTTCCAGCTTCTGCAAGTAACTGTAGGGCTGAACAGCCTTTTTTGGCATATGTGGAATACGAAGCTTCCTAGTCTGTTTTTGCGTATTAAATCCTTTGCACTTAAGGTGATGCTCTCTTTTGCTACAAAGCTGCATCCAGAGTGAATCAGGTCCTGAAACTGGCTTCCAGATTCTCCTGTAAAGGGAATCTAAGCACAAAATCCTTGCTCACTCTGTCGTTGTTTAGTACTATTTTCTTACAGCCTATCAGTGAAATGACCACAAACGTGCAGCAAAAGGTAGCTGGAGGTTGGACTCAAAGAAAACTGGGTGGAAGGAGGCCAGTTCATGCTACCATGCACAAGAGGCTGGAGTGAGTAGACCCTCCTTTTCCTCCTCTTGGAGACCAGCCAGTTGCTGAACTGTAGGGGCTTTGCTGGTGTTGTACAGTACAGTATGAAAGGTGTTTCATAAATTGCACTCTCGGTATTTAGAGATCATACTGGCTTTTTGCCAGAAAGGAGTGTGGTGAACAGTTTGACAATGTGCAGTCTATATGATACAGGGCACATATGTCAGTTTATTCTTCATCAGGTATGGTTGCTTCAAAAGCTTGACAGATTTAGATTTTGTATGAATTCACACTCATCTACATATTTACATTTTTGGTAACTGATCCCTGGAAGTGAGATAACGACATAGTTTGTCCTACTTTTTTGATGAGTACTTCCAAATTTTAAGCTATTTTAGGTTAGCTTTTGCTTTCACATTTTTCATAAAATCTCAGATAGTTTGTACAACTGCTGTAATAGTTATTAAAGGATATATAGATTCAGAGGGTTCTCAGATAGATGATGAAGTAGTGCTAAAATGGAAAATAATGTTACTAATGCTGGTCATGAGAGAGTTTCTGTCTTCTAGATGATACATATGAAGTAATGAATAATATTTTGATAATACAGTACCATTTTTTTAAGTTTTCAATACACAAATTTTAAAAGACACTCATGATTGCTAGATATAAACTAATGATTTCCAATAAGCAAGTAAATTAATACTACTCAAGAATATCAAGAACTTATATTTTCTCTTGTTATTTCTCTTGTCTTTTACCTCATCTTCTTAATGGACTCTGCTATCCACTGGGATAGGAAATCTGTAGGCTGTAGCATGTGACACCAAAAATTCCAGTCACTGAGCATTTTAGAAGAAAGAATGGGCTGAAAGTGTAACTTCAATACAGCTGTAGGTGCCTAGCACTCCAGCAACATAAATCTGAAGTTGCTAAGCTGAGCACCTAGAAAATATGGAATGCATACTTAAAGACTATTTTGTTAGCTTTATGTGACTTGCTTGCACCATATGCAAATTCTGAGACAGAAGCAGGGATTTTATCCTTTCTTCTGACAGTACTCCACTGTCTTAACCATGAAATTCATGTTTTCTCATGTTGCAGTCACCAGTCTTATTCACAGTACATCTTCCAACTTCTGTAGCAGATGAGGGAAACTAAGTTTTCTTCACTACATCTATATTTTACCCTCAAGCCCTCTTTGTTCTCTGTATTGGCAGAGTGATGTGGAAAAAAAATATTGTGTGATGAGGTAATTATGGCTTGCGTTGTAATGTGTGTGCCCAAGAGGCCTGCAATAACACTGCACAGTTTCTCAGCTCTGCCTGTAATATAAATATGGATGGAAGAAATCTTAAGTTTTCTGAAGAAGGAACATTAGGACATTTTTATTACTTTAAAATGCAATTTTTACTTTCACATAAATGGTAAGTATCTTCTTGTGAACTTGGGAAGCACCAGCATTATAAGCCAAGATTCTCATCAGGGAGATGATGCAACAAATAGCTAAAACCTAAATAGAAAGTGGAATAGAAATAGATCATCTCCCATTTAGAGAATAAATCAGATTGCATCAGATAACCAACAATTCATCATTTTGCTATGGCTGCCAAAGATGTGTGTTTGAATCTTGTCCAGGAATACTTAGAATTCAAGGTGAGCTATAAAATTTAGTCATCTGGTTTTGCCTTTTTTTTAATGCTTCTGAAGTTCATAAGAGTTTGGCCATAATTAAGAAATAAGTCTCCTATCTTCAGTTCATGATATTTAATTTTTTCACTTCTTCTTGAACCCTTAGGATCTATGCCCAGAGAAATATATATTATTCTCACACTATCTTATGTCCAAGTTTGTATTGGTGTGCATGTCAGAAGAGAAACTTTCTATTCTTTTGAGGCATAATAGCAGCAATTGACTTACATTAGATTGCTTGACAGCTATTTTCTACTCTCATTCTGTGGATATATTTCAACTGCATTTTGCTGAAATGTTGAAGTTTTTAAGGCATGACCTGCCACACCTATGCCTTTTGCAGTAGTCCAAGGAAAGAAGGCCAATTCCATGTTATTAATTGCACCCTAAGCACTATAATTGATCAAGCCATGATATGTATTTCTGTACTCATTTTGAAGAGGATATAAAATATCTGAACATCAGAAAATTGTCCACAGAACACTTGGAAACTCTGTTTTAATATTTTACATATTATCAATTCTAAAAAATTTTGCTATAACTTGCTGTTTTTCTAAATAGCTCTGGCAAGAAAGATAGAAAATATTTGTGCTACACATTTAGTAGCACTCTGCCACAGGACAATGAAGTTTTTCGATATTTTATCAGCAGTGGAGAAGTGGATCTGAAGTATTTTATACTTCGGTAGGAAGTAGGAATTGAAACACCTGGTCTAAGAAGGAACATATGTGGCAATCAGGAAACAAGCTCTTTTAATCTAATGGCTTGGATAATCCCTCTATTTTTAACTGTTTGGACTCTTGCCATTTTTATGTGGACCTTGGATGAAAGGAAGCTAAGCATTTTTCTTTGTCACAGCTTTCTCAGCAGCAGAAGTAAAGTACATTGGGAAAAATTCCTTTTAAGTAACATCCAGCTTTCTCTTCATCCTGACATTTTTATAGAAGACATCAGTATTTTTCTCCTATCAATATTAAAATCTGTATCTGGGGTTTTTTTAAGACAATCCCAAACTGATTAAGCAGCATTTTCTTACTGCTGTGCCTGAAAGAATTGAATGAACTCTCTAGCTGGACAAAGGATTCTTGCTACTTATGACTAGTCTCCCTTGACCAGTTAGGAGGATCACTCATGAAGTCAGCATGACATTTTTGCGCAAGTGTCTGTCCAAAAATTGATCAATACAAAGAAAATGGGTGCATATATAAATTGCCTTATTCTCTTGGAATTTTTCACTTAATTTGTTCATGATGCTAAGATGATACATCATATAACTTCGGTAATTTTGCTGACTCTCTTGCACTTTCCTCAAACACTGTAGCAGAGACCATACAAACACTGCAAGAGACATTTGTGATTTGCAGCATATTTATTTCCTGGCTGTTTTTATTTCCCTGGATTCAGGAGAGCTAATTATAAAAGCATGAATGAATACGGATTTTAAAGAGTTTGAATCACAAACACTGTTCTAAGAAGGATGTTTAAAAAAACAAACAGTCTGAATTGGCTACCCCTCGAGCTCCATAAAGGTTTGAATGCCTTGTTTGACTATAAGTACAAACACATTCAAACACAGCATTAAAATTGAAGGGTATGAAGGTAGAAGATTAAACAGTGACAATGCTTTTCAGGTACAGGTTGTAACAACAATTTACTTAAGCCTGTTAAAATCTTACTGTTCATGCCAATTATGTGCTAATTTTAGGCAAAAGGACATGCCTGAAATCTGCTTAAAGACTAAAAGATTGAACTTTTTCTAGGTTGTTCATTTTTTAATTATCAGGACAGCTAGGGGCAATAAAATGGGCTTGCTTTTTCTTAATTTTGTTTATAATTTGAAAACACTAATGGGATTAGACTAATAAAAAACCCCTTACAATCAGCAAAATTCTCGAAGTCCATTTTACAAACAGAACTTGTTTTTCAGCGCAAAAAAATTACCTTAATTTTGTTCAGACAGAAGAGGTTTTTTATGTATTACAAAATTACTTTAAAACGCAATAATGTTGGATATATAATCAAAAATAGTTCTAAATAACAGTGGCATCTGTAGAGACCAGAACACGAAAAGAAATGGTTCAAATTGCTCTGAAAAGTGTGTTCAGACCACTGTCATAACTAGTTGATATAAGCAGCTAACATCTGTGAAACAGCTTACCTTTATAAGGTAGTATAAAACAACACTAAATGTAAGTAAAACACCCCCATATGTTTTGTGCTAGTGCTTTTCCAAAGATTTCCTGCCTGTATCTATCCAAATTTGTTTTAACTGGATCTACGTATTCTTTGGGGAGTTCTGGTATCTCTGAATGTACTGAGGCTGTTGATGACTAGGTGTCTAGTTTCCTCTACGTTTTTTTTTCTGTTACTGTTATTCAGAGTCAAGTTTGAATTTACATCAGCATTGGCAACCAAGAAAATCATATTTATGTGCAGACTCTGCTCACTAGTCACTACCATACTTTAGAAGTACCTTCTGTGCATAAATGAGGCTGACATTAGAACCATTCTGACTCTTTTCCTTTCCTTCTTCCCTCGAGTTCTTCACAATAGCTTCAATCTCTTGTTTTCCTATCACGTCAACTCAGTTTTCAAGTCCAGTTGTGTTATCTTTAATCTCTTTCTACGTGCTTGCAATACACTCTATTTTAACATCGTCCTTTCCTCTTCAAGAACCTCTGGCCTACCTGCACGCTTTGTGCAGCTCTCCAGAAGGACCTTGACAGGCTGGAGATATCGGCAAAGAACCATCTGAAATTCAACACAGGCAAACGCAGGGTCCTGCACCTCAGGAAGAATAACCAGTACAGGCTGGGGACAGATCTGCTGGACTAAGATGACCCTGTTTGAGCCTTGAGGTTGGAGCAGGTGACTGACTCTGGCCCCTTTCAACCTTACCTATTCTGTTATTTTGTGAACACTACAAGATCTGTCTGTCTGGTGCTCCTTCCCTCTTAGTAGCTACACCCCATCCTGAGTCATATTCCTCCAGATATTCTGGTCTTTCTATGTCCCTGGAGCACAAATGTTTCCATACTAGAGATTTGCTTGTTTTCTCATAGGCTTTAGCAGTTCACCCCAGTGGGATGGCTCTTCCCTGCTTCCTTCAGTGTATCTCATGCTCCTTGTTCAGACCCATTCTGCCAAAGGTTGTGCTTAGAAAGGGCATGTTTTAACTTGCTCATTTCTCCTCTGAGGAATATATTTCCAAGGAGCTGCTGCAAATGTTTCTCTGTCAGAAATTTTCAAAGGAAACACTTCCCAAAATTGCCTCATCTCCTGCTCTCAGCAATGTCCTCTCTGGCAGCTCTCGCGGGTCTGGACTGCCAGAGGGCAGAACATGTCACCTTCAAAATTGTTATGTCCAGGATGTGCATGTTTAGGTTTCCTTAGCACTATGTATTTTGTAAAAGTACTGCAGGTTAAATCAAATATAGATTAAACAGGTAAATAAGGACTTTGAACATGTAAGAGACATATCTAGATCTCTTCTACTTGTTTTTTTTTTTTTCCCACAGTAGTAGTTTCTATTCTGCCATAGAAATGACCTGTCTCTTTTTCTTTAGATACTGCCAATACTTAGTGTCATGCACCATCTGGGTGAATGCTATGCTCTACACAAGAGGATTTGTGCTTATTTCAGACAAAACTTTAATTTCTTTGCCAAATATTAGACATTTCAAAGAGATTAAAGTACTGCTGGGAAGTGCAAGAGACATATTGCCAAACTAATGATAAATAAATACATAATCACCCAGTCAGAAAAAAGTAATTTGTGTTTTGTCACAAATTCAGAAAAGACACACACACAATATAAAAAGCTGACACTAGAAGACTATCAACTCTTCTGAATTTACTTTTATAACGTTTTAGGAAATGGAACTGACTTTGGTCTGCAAAAATGGAAAATAAATATTTAACATAATGGAAAAAAAAACTATTTGAAGGTGTATTAATTAGTATGTTACATGTCTTAATTCTGTTCTGCAGACATTCTTTCAACTGATTTAAGAATTTGACAGGAAAGGTAGCATTATTTCAAAATGGCTTATTCTGAATCTTGTTCAGATTGTAGAGTTGACTTTGTGGGTTAACTAGATTTATGTTTCTTAGAGCAAACCACAGTATTTTAGAAATATACAAGAAGGATCTAGATCTATTCATCATTCTTTTGGTGAAGTGTCCTCAAATATACCAGGACTGGTACTATTCTGAAGCTCAGTATCCCAGACAGGGCATGGACAGTGCTGAAAGCCCTCATATCTTGGTCAACTCTCCTATACTGAAGATTTTACCTCTTCCGTAGCATACAGCTGGGAAGCATGACAGAAAAGGCCTAACTGATCTACACTGTTGAGATACAAGTTTGCCAAAGAGCAGAGGAGCAGAGGAGGTGAACTCTGACACTCTGAGCTCTGGCCATGCTATCAGTTTCTTCAGACAGAGGATCTCTTATGCCTTGATATATCATTTGCTGTTTTCAGAATCAAAAATTTGTTCTGTGAAGAGCATTGAGACACTATATCCTTGCTCTCAGCTGGGGTCAAGTGTTCTTACCTCAAGTTAGTTCTCTGGGCACCTCTTTAGTAGCTCCAGTAGAATCTTTTCAAACTTTCTGGGAATTCAGTCTACATCTGAGCATATGAGTTCTTCCTTTCCCTCACAGATGCTTCAGTAGAATAAGTAGAGCTCTTTTTAAGTCACTTATATCACTAGCATTTCTCTTCATTCCTATTGTTTAGACTAGGGCTTTTAATTGCAGTGCAAGCAAGAAATGTTTTGTTCTGAAAATTAGAACTACTATCTTCTTGAATTTTTTTTTATTTTATCCCAGAAAATACAGTGTGAGCTCCTCATAGACTTTCTCCCTTTAATTTCTAAGAGAGCTGAGAAGTGTTACAGATTCTACCATTATACAGATATCTTTGTTAGGAAACTTTTGGTAGGGCAAGTATTTTCATGCATCAATGAATCATATGGTCATGTCGAAACTCAATTTAAATTATGGCAGTTTGCATAATACATCTGTGCAAGAGTTACAAAATAATTTTTAAAGGTGCCCTTGAAAAAGCACTGTTTCAACATGTGTACCACCTGTAAGAAACTCCATTTTATTTCAGGACTCTAAGATGATCATCCTTTAATTCTGATTAATAATTGTCACACAAATGACAAAGCAATTCTCTTTTGGGAGCTACTTGACATGTCCACTCTCCTAATGTAGCCATTTAAGTCTTACTGAATTTCCATTTGCAAGTTCCATGTTCAACTCTAGAAGTGCAAACTCACCTGTTCAGTCATTCATTTCACATTTTGATCCCTGTGGCAGAAGAATGAATTGTCCTAGTAAAATACTGTAGCAGCTGAGCTTTAATTTCTCATTTTAAATAAGAGCACAGAATATGAGCACAGAATCCTTATTGTCGTAATTTTTTTTTTAGATATTGGGGCTGTGCTGATTTATTTGCACTGAGGATGTGTCTCAAAAGCATTACTCTTTCACCTGCATTTTAACTTTCTTATGTTTTCTCTTCTAGGGCAACAGGCTTTGGCTTTTTGAATGCACTATGCAAAGCTGCAGCTGTGCTTGGAAACCTAATATTTGGTTCCCTTGTTGGTATTACCAGAGCAATCCCTATTCTCCTTGCTTCTACTGTTCTGGTATGTGGAGGTCTGGTAGGACTTCGGCTTCCCGATACAAGAACCCAGGTGTTGATGTAACTGGAAAAAACATTCACTATTTATTTCCTTCCTTGTACAAATGTCAATTCTCCTGACTGATGGTGCAAAGGCTTCAGATTCTCAACACATAATAGAGTGCTCAAATGTCAGAAATCAAACTCAAAAGATACTTTGGAGTAGCAGAGATTTAGCAACCTCTGTATGAAAGTTTTAAATTTCACTTTCGTTTGCTTGCATACTTTGCTATTCAAACCCATTTCACTTCAAAGTGCAAAGCTACCTCTTAAAACAGCAGTTTTGATGACATATCCAGGAAGGTAAAAACCATACTGATAATTAGATATTTAAAATGCAAGCAGTGAGATTATTTCAAAATCACACACTAAATTTGGCCATGGCATTGTGAGTAACAGCATACACATGCAAATCAATTACTTAGCAGTATTGGTGGGGGGAAAGTTAATGTATCAATGCATGCAGCATTTGTCAGGAAACTCAACTGATTGCATCGGTACTGGGAACAGTGACCTTCTGCAGCTGTGCTTAGGTGGTAAAAACTTGGGGCAATGACTTTTTCTTGGGAAATATTTTTAGGCAGTTTCAGTCTAAGTCAAGATTACCAACTACACCCCATGCTGGCTGAGGAGAAGGCAACAGCTACTGCAGGGAATTTAAAAGTCCATATAGGTATGCAGCAGAGAGAATGATAAAATTAACATTTTCACTTTTTGCTGCTGATGCTCCAGAAAAATTTTTTTTATTCTCACTTATGGCATCTGGAATATTTTTTCCATTTAAAACAGTGAATTTATCTTATTCCAGGAATGAATGAATGCAAATAGTTTTGCTATTGTTAGTATGAATAAAGGAAGAATCAGGCCATTGAACTATATGATAAGAAAGATATTTCAGAGGTTTATTTGGAATTCATATATGTAAAGACCCTAAATTTTTTCATAGGTTCTACACTTCTTAATAATACCATTTTGTTGACTAATTTTTAATAGTTCCAGAAATGTCTGACCACTTCATATTTTCAAATGTCTCTTTGAAAAGCCACTAAGAAATAAGCCATGGCAAGGCTGCAGGGAATGGTAAAGCTTTTATTAGAACAAATGCATAGATGGAAAGCAAATTGTAGTAAATAAATTCCTTTTATGCTGTGGACTGTTCTGATTACTGGGAAATTCCCCATTAGTCCTAATGCTATGCAAAAGGTTATGGGATCTCTTTAAAATATCAGCATTACAAATTTAATACAGATACATTTATAAAATTATCAAAGAAAAGAGACAGATCCTCTGATGACAGAAACTGGCATTGCTCTCAGTGGAGCTAAGACAACTTGTATCAGCTGGTTAACTGTCTGCAGTTTCAAGTGTGAAATAACAAATTTGCTATAAAAAAAATGGAAAATTTTATTCAGTTTTTTTTTTTCTGATTATGTCTGACAGCATTTATTAGGTAGATTAATCATTGCCAAGGAACTAACCTTTCAAATAAGGTCATCATATAGTAAGCTAGAGGTTTTTTCATTGATTTTTCTCTTGCTCTTAGATGTGAACTTGGATTTGGGTAGTGATATCTGGCACCACAGTTTTTATCAGTCATCATCTTTGTCATATTAAAAGAATCAGTAAAAGTCTATGTAAGATCATTCAACACATTTATAGCTCACAGTTTAATGTACTGATTCTAGAAGTGACATTTTCTGTTACTAACAAATGCCTCTGCTACATATTGTAGCACAAAAAATGTTAGCCCAAGATGTTATTTTCTCCTATGAAATGAGAAAATTAGCAGAATTAAAAGAGCGTGAGTATGGAAAACTAGGGGACTATTTTTTGATGTTGATAATTTAAATATTCTATAGTAAGAAAAGAAAAGTTTAGGAAGTGTGTTTATTTTGGAGGGTTAAGAAGATTTGAGATGAAATATTTTATGCTTAAATCTGACTTAGACATGTCTCTTAAATTTTTTAACTACGCAAATAATTGAGGAAGAGCTATTTTTCATTAAGTTCTAGAACAAAATTCTGGCCTTAGTTTTGCTTCTGTGGCTTTTGTCGACTAGTCATAGCCTTAATGTTATTTTAAGGCTGCTTTCTACAATTAGGAATATATTTGAGCCCTTTTTCTCCATGCAATACATTAGTAGCACACGTTCAACTCCTTGCATGTACTGCAGAAGTTATTTTGAAATCTGAAGCCTCTGTACATATTTAGAGTAAACGTCAACAGCTATGGTAAAATATAGCTTTGTGTTGCTATGCACTGTCCTCTTGCAGTAGTATGTTCTGTCCATCTCTGCATGTAATTCCTGTAACACTCAGATACAACACTTCATACCTTCTGACCAGCTTGAAGGAAATGGGTCACAGAAAAATAATATTCAGCTTTTGAGGGCTATGATTCAAGTTTAACACTCTAAAATCTCATGACATGTGAAATTATATTGATTTGAATGTTGGTCTTATCATAAATCTTGACTACATCATAAGTCTGTGATTAAGTCTGGATGAAATGGAATGTAGCAACAACAGAAATTTTTAATAATGGGCACTGCATGGTCCAGAATTAAAATGTTCTAAGGTAGGAAAAAAAAAAAAGAATAGTGGGTCGGAATTGGGAGAATGAGTAAATGAAAGAGATGAACAAAGAAAAAACCCAAGAACAATTCCAACATATGAAACAAAACATAAAGTTAGAATTTTCCTAGATGATAAGCTAGCCGACTCAACAGATTTGAGCTAGTGTGCAAGCCAACATCAAAGTTGTTTGAATAATCAATCATTTTTTCTTAAATGCAGTAAAGATTTATCTTGTAATAAAGACAAAAAAGTGAATGCAGTTTCATGTTATAAGTAACTTGGTGAGATAGGTGAAATCCACAGACTGGAACAGAAATCTATGGAGATCTGGACACAAATGTTACTCACATTATAAGCAAAAGTAATTTGACTGGTCTTCAGCAAATCTGTCTTTTCTTGCAGCCTCCAAAGCAATCAAAACAGCTAATAAGTATCAAACGGAAGGATCCGCACTTACTTTCTATGTCTGTTCACTTACATATCACAGAAAAAGTCACTTAGTGGCATGGCTAGATTCCTAATACACCAGAGAGAAGCAAACTTGATAGCATTTGTGTACTACAGTTACTAAACATGTGTAATTGAAACTGCTTATTTGTCTGTTTTGGTCACAGAACAGACTGACTGCTAACTAGAAATCCCTATCCGTCTAAACTGAAGTAAGGTATAACATCTAGGAATTTTCTGTGCAGCTGAAAAGCTCATCCCAACAGCAGCAATGACAAAAAGCACAATGGCCCCTGAAAACACAGAAGACAAACAGCATTTAGAATGCTGTTAACCATGATGGTCAACTATTTTGAAATTTGGAAACTGTCCACAAAAGAGACCACATGTTTTTATTTTTGGCAAGGAAATTTTATTTTACTTTAGTTTTACTTCTTACAGGTTGTCTAATAGTAGAACTTGACTTGGCAGATTCTAATTTCTTGAAAGTATCTTATTCATCATGTTAGTATGCCTTAACCAGCTTGGTTGTATCCATGCTAGCACCCTGCTTCTTGGAAGCATGTGCTACAACATTTGGCAACCATTGCATTGGTCGTTGAGTACAGGCTCCTAGAAAGGGAACAAGGAATAGGTGTTCACGGTGGAGCGCTGAACAGGATTGGTAGTGAGTGACATACTGGGAAACCTTCTTCCTCTGTGCTTGATTTTAACCAGTTCCATTACAGAGTTTTGTACTACGAAAGCTGGGCACTGATGAAAAGGAGTTAGCCCTCCTTCCTGATGGCTCCAGTAGTCTACTCCTCCTTTATCATCTTAGGAATATGGGTCAAAGTTAAGATTGCTAACTCAAGCTCTGCTTGCTTTCTCTTCCTGCCATTCCATTCATTCCATCCCAAATTATTTTCTTTCTAGGGGACCAGCCTTAAAGAAAGTCAAAACTCTCACCTGCTTCTGTCTTCTCAGTAACATTCAGTAAGAAGTTTTGTTACATATATTTTGTGTTTTGGTTATAACTTTTAAGGCTGGAAAGCAGCCTTAGAAGTCCTTCCGTGTGTGGATCTCACCTCTTGAGAAAGCCAGACTCCGCATTTCCTTACCTATCAAGAAGGCTGGCCTAATACAAGGAGAGATGTCCTCTGAGAATGGCCCCTGTTGACTTCCTGATTTGAGGGAATCTTCTTGCCTGTGCACCTAGCTCAGCTCCATTCAGAGGAAATTATATTCTGTATTTTTTTTTCTTTTTTCCACCACTCTGGAGCCTTATCTTTGTATAACTGCTCTTGAGGCACAATGGCAGACACCAATTCTCAGCAAAGTAATGTAGTCCTCAGTCCCTCATATGGACAGCCTCTGTGTGCCAGGCTTTAGCTCTCTTCCCCATTCTGAGTTTTAAATTAATCTTCGTGAGTCAGAGAAAGATGTTTACATCCAGTCGCACCTCTTTACCTAAACAAGATTATATCATGCTAATACAACTTACAAGCCATGTTTCCTGTTTAATAACCTGGAAATGCAATTGAAATTTTAATCACAATGTTAAAAAATGAATCCTTGCACTCAGGGGGTCAAAGACACAAGAAGTGAAAACAGAAATGTTCCACTTCCTCTGGTGTTTTGAAAGAAAACACATGTTCAGTAATCATATTCCAGAAGAAAACACATCTGAGAGACTGCTTTTCTGTATTTCCTGCTTTCTTGTTCATTAAACTTACTGTAAAATATTAGGTATTTGCCTGCATTAGTGCTTTCAAATGCTGCTAGTTGAGAAAACACAGCATGAAAATACAGACTTCTGTAAAGCTTGTACTTTCAAGGTAGACATGGTTCAGGCAATGATGTGGAATTAGAAGAGACGTCAGCCAGAAAATCTGGAACTCTGTTCAAAACTTGAATTAAATGGAAAGCGTCAACTTATAATGCTACTTGCAGATCTCACTTAACTTCATTTAGCCTCACATAGTCTGCAACCAGTCCATGGGCTGCTATCAGCCTCATTTGCTTTCTTTAAGAATAATTTCAACAAGTGCTGCAAAATGTTTGGATTAATTAGCTTTTTTTTTTTTTTTTTTTTTTTTTCCCTTGGGTAAATTTTTTTTTTTTTTCCCTAGAGGTAAATTTCCTATTTCTTCCTGCAAAGGAAGGACCCTTCAACCACAACTACTCTAGCTGTAGAAGATTGTTATATAGAATTTCATCCACATCCAGGACCAGGACTTAGTATGTAAAAAGCAGAAGAAAGATAAATTGGGCCTGATTTGTTTACTTTTCTTTTTAAACATTTTGTTGAATTATGTACAAAGATGGTGGCCTGTAATATGGAGTCTGAATACATCCTGTGGAACTCAAAATGAACAAAGCAGTAATTTTCAGCAGTCTCTTCCCACAACATACACACGAGTTGTATCTAATAGGACCAAAACTCTTAGGAAAAGTACAGTGCTTTCTAGCACAAACAATATATTCTCTTTGACAAAGGTCTAGCATATTGCTCGCTTCGGGCCAGTACACAGTCCGATAACCAAAGATTGGAGATTACTTAACAACAGAAGTATTTGGGTGAGGATGACCTGACATGAAAGTATTGTTCCATACATGAAAGTATGTTCCACCCAGGGTGGAACATACATTTTAATTCCACATAGTCAAGATGATTTGTAGAGACCTTGCCTCTGCTCTGGCCATCAACACATTTGAGTTGTAGCCATACAGATCAGTCCAAAGTGAGAGAGAAAGTGAGAGAAAAAGAGAGCTGGCAGCCACTTTCAGCACTCTCTCTACAGCTAGCCACCTAAGCTCATTTCTCTTGGATCCTAAGGATCTGGTTTTTTGCTTAGCTTTCTACTTTCTAATTTTGGATATCTACCACTTGCCATTCAGTTTTTCACCAGTAGTCATGACCAAGCAAGCTGGAACTGCTTTAATGCTAAAGGACAGCACTCACAGCTGCAAGCAGAGTACTCTGCAAGAGTCCAGTGCCATGTTTTGTTCCATTTCATTTGTTGTCAAGCGCTAGGGTTGTCGGCTAGCACTTCTCTGTGCACAATTCTGCATGTATTCTTGTCTATAAGACATGTCTTCTATCCTCTTAATGTTTGCTTTGTATGACCAAATATGTGCCCATCCCCCACTGGCTGTGTGATAAAAATATTTTGTGAATCTTACATGGGTCTCTCTTACCCAGTTAAAAGGTGATCCTTCAAAAGAAGAGGGTTGGGAAAAATAACAAAATGGAATCAAATTAAATGTAAACGATGAAGAGTAATAGTTCAAGACATAGAGGCTTCAATTATTTTTATTTTTTCAGATGTTTTCTTCAAATGCTAGCCTGAAGCTATATAATATTGTATATTGTAAAGAAATAGTACACAATAGTATATTGTACACTATACTATAGTATACAATAATATATTGTAAAGAAATAGTTAGAAGTTAACACATATGCAGACATATGTGGGTGAGTACACACACATATGGACACACTCACCTCTATAACACAGGTGAATGTTAAACTTAAAAACCTTGTTCTCATCTCTTTCTCTGTGACAGTGTTACTTTCTTCATTGTGCATTATGCTTTGAACATAAATAACATCCTGCTCCATTCCTTATGCAGAAACCTTAACTTAATCACATGCAAAATTGTTGGGATGCCAAGAGTCATCTCAACTGGCCATTAGCTTCCAGTCATTGGAAGGGGATTCCTAAAATGGTCTGAAAAATGAGCTTTGACTTAGCTGTTGCCTTCCCCTGCCTGCCCAACCCACCCTCCTGCCCCATCACACTGTGCCAAACAGCAAAGCAGCACACCATGCAAAGGCACTGGTGTTCCAGTGACTAGGAGACACAGCACTCTCAAATACATAAACTCCTAAAAGCTATGAATTTTGTCTTATTCAACCAAAAGGCCTTCAAAATGGTCCATGGGGATATCAACATGCTAATTTCTGTGTAATGTATGAGAAAATGTCTGTGATTTTCTGTATTGTATGTTTTTCATTGTTTCTGCATATATGGCTGCTGTTGTTCTAGTGATGTGGTTAAAGAATTAATTATCTGCTACTGTTCTTACCAGCAATTTTTAATCAGCCTGAAACAGAGCCATTGCCAGGGTGTTTTTCAATTAATGATTAACACCCATGAAGATCTTCTACAGTAATTAGTGGCACATAAAGTCATGGATACTATAAATCAAGCCAATCCAGGGTGAAAATATCAGCACATACCCACAGACCAGGGACAGTGGAAAGAGCTCTTCTGAAAGCTCTGGCATCTGCTACGTTTCTTCTTTGCTCTTTTCAGGATGTTCATTCTTTGCAGTATTCTTCCTCTCATAGGGGACATGTACTCATGCTTACAGAAGAAAGAAAGCAGAAGAAAGGGCGTATTCCTTTCACAGGAAGGAATGTATATTTGCTATAGGAAAGCCAGCTCTATAATAAGATTAAAACAAACAAACCGACCAACCCAAGCAGCTTGCTATTCTTCTTTATCCCCATGACTCCTATGAGTTGATAAACTAAATACCAGTGCATACCAAACCTTTGGGAGGAGACTAAGAAAGGGTAGCAAGGTTTACACGATAATTCTTTTGGAAAGGAGGAGATCTTTCCAAGGGGAAAACATATGCAGTGAATGAAACAATAGCATATAGTTTCTAATTGTGATCACGAGCAGGCAGTTTTAAGTAGAAAATTGTCATTCAAATCTATAGCAGCAGCAGAAAATACTACTTTTTATACAGAAATGTGTAAACGTAGATTAAAATCAATGACTTGGAGGAAAAAGGAGAGTATTTGAAGAGCTATTTAAAAAAAACACAACCTCCCGTCATCTCTTTTGGACAAACCTTTTAGTGTTTTCCTGTTTCTTCCTGCTACCAATCATCCGAATATGGTGACTGACTCCTTTAATGCCTCACTAATGAAATAAAAGCCTATATTGACATTTGCAACAAGAATTGAGAGCAGGCATGAAATTAGCACTGTCCGAAAGCTAGCTCATTTATAAGAAATTAAAAAATGTCCCAAGCTGCTAGTGTCTGCCTGCATTTATTGACCTCCAAGTGGTGTAGGGTCCTACAAAGTGTTACAGGAGAGAAGCTTTGTATGTGTAATCTGACCCCTGTTTAAAGCAGTGAAGCAGTTTTTTAGGATCATGAACCCAGCTTTGTCTTTCAAAAATATTAAGTATGTGACTGTGTATACTGCCATGCTGGAATTACTATTGTGAGAGAAATGTGGTTTTTCGGTCCTTTTTTTAAGATGAATGATTTTAGCCTTGTTTTTCCTACGAATGTAGTGCTTCACAAACATTAAAAGGATTTTAATAGCAATGCTGCAAGCTAAGTGAATCAACTGGCAACTTATTTTAACCATTTTCTATGGAATATTGTATTAGAAACCCCAATTAAACTTAAAAAAATTATTACCTTAAGCTGCCCAACATTGTGACAACTAAATTGTATCTCATACTTGGCCTCCGATATATGTATGAATATACTGTATAAAATTAGATGGTTTTTTAAGTGGGCAGTTTCCATTGCAGTGTAATGACATGTGCAGAAGTCAGGTATCAAGGATGAGGTATGGAAACTAGAGCTCAAAGTCTTCATTGAAACTTATTGGTATTGTAAGGCTACTGATTTTCTCAAAAACTCGTTAGTTTTTTGCTTTCACTGCAATTTATTGGCATTGTCAGGTTACTGATCTTCTTAAAAACCTGTTAGCATTTTCTAATGCTAAGCAACAGAAGGAAAACATGTATTCTTTCCTAGGTTTTTTGTGGTTATTTTCTGTTCCTAGTTTCTTCTTCTAAAATTCCACTCAAATTTCCAACTGCTCTTAGCCAACTGAGCAGTTTTTTTCAAACACTCTTCAGTGTAGAAACACACAGGTATGTTAGTGGGCATATGTTGTCAAGAAAATGATTACCATTTCTGATTACAATCTCTATTTCTCAATACAAGGTAACATGTACATATTGTATATATGGGTAAGAAGCTACTTTAAAGTTGAATTGCTTTTTGAATATGGGAATTCAACTTCAGAGCTGCTAATCTGCAGCTAGATCTTGGCAATGGTCCTGACCTCTCTGTTTCTTTCTTTCTTTGTTTCCTTTACTGCTGTGTGTGCCTGGAAAGCAGGTTACAGTCATCACTATTATATATATGTGTTTGCATGTGTGTGCCTTGATAAATTTTCTCTTTTGAAGTTCTGAATTTTTCATTTCAAGTCCAGCTGGTACAATTGTGAACTCATCTTTACAGTATCCTCCTCTGTGTCAAATTGCCAGCTTCCAAAATGTTTGACCAAGTGTTTTGATTAAGTCCTCTGAGGAAAGCTGTCTGTATATTTGTGAAAGGGCATGCTCTGTGTAGGATGACTGTGTACAGTATAAATCTATGAAATGTTGAAGTGTTTATAAATTTATCTGCAAAATATTTATCATCTGTGTAAGAAATGCAAAGTTATTTAGTGTACATCAGATTAATAAATGGGGATGATTTTTTGCTCTGCTATATTAAAATAAAGATATGTTCTCTGCAATGAATACATACTGAGTGTGATGATAGCCAGAATACTGTTTTTCTTTAGCCATAAGATACTACACTACCCACTATACAAAAAAAACAGTTCTTTTACCTTAACAGTTCTTTTACAATGGTTCTCTATGTATCTCATCTTTAGTGCCTGTAAAAGAAGTTGAACATATAGTAAAAGTAAACATGGAACAAGTAAATAAAGTTAAATGAGTTTAAGTGACTGTGAAAAAAAGAAAGAGTAAAAGTTACAACGGTTGTAAGAGGGAAAGTTCTTCAGTTAACCATCTGGGATTCATTTTTTTATGGTACACAACTACACAAAATAGACAGCTGGCCTTTCAGTATATAACTCCATTGCAGGAGTATGTTATCAACAAAAAGCTTTAGTCTAACTCAATGTGGAAAACATACTGCTGCAAAGTATAATGATCCATGAATCTGAAAGGGCAGTGGAACTTTATATGATAAACTATGGTTCCATAACAACTTAGTATTCTCAGGAAAACACCACCACCACAACCAAAACCAAACAAACACACTAACAAAAAACCTCCCAAACCACCATACACACAAAAAAAGCCCAATCCAGAACCCCCCAAAAGTGAAGCAGAACTGCAACAATATTAAGTTCATTGCATTTTTGCTTTTTGGACATCCAAAAAGCATCAACAGATCAAATGTGGTAGCTTTGAAATAGCAAAAAAATTGCTGAGTTATTTATATTCTGACATTTCCATAGCTAAATGGGAAACATATTTCCAAATATAGCTTATTTTAAACAGATGATGGACTAAACAAAACACATGAGTCTCTTCAGCTGTGTCATCAACGAGGAAAAGTTAAGCTAATGTGGATTGAAAGATTTTTCAGCTCATGCAAGAGTACTGTCTGCAAAACCCAATTACAAATGGGATGTATGATTTTGTGACTGTCCTTTAGCAACTGGGTTGTTTTGTGGTACAATATGGAAAATAATATTCTGTATTTATTAAGTACAACCAACAGAAATACTAATTCGTATTTCAAGTCTCCCTAGATGTAGATCCTCATCTACCTGAATTTGAAGAGGACACTTCTCTCATTCTGTAGTTGAGATTTGTCTTCTAGTCTCATTCTGGGAAGAAATACTGTTCTTATCTTCTGCAGTTTTACGCAGATATGTTTCACAGCTACCTTTCAGAAACATCACCTGCTCTCTAGAAAACCTTTAGTAGCAGGGAATCTTGTGTTGGAGGACATCTGTTGTGTTGGAGGACATTACCCTGCTAAAAAGGATATTTCACTTGTAGGACAGCATTCCTCCAAATGAAATTTGGAAGCATATATATATATAGTGATACTTAATTCAGATTACTTAATTACAGATACTCTCTCTGTGTGTGTCCATTTGCCATTTTTTGAGATGAGTGCATAAAAACCGAGGAAGCAAATGTTAAGAGAGGGAGGGATTTTGTGGTATCCACTACGGTATATCCCTGAGAACAAATGTTAAAATAGAGCACGTGAATCCTACATATGCCTTGCTTTCCACTAGGATGCCAGCTAGGCTATGATTTGTATCTATCCCATAGCAATTGTAAAGTTGCACAGGTTATGATACTATATGAGATGAGTATCCAATATGAACTGGTCCCAAACCAATTTACTCATCTCTGGAACTTTTTAATAGCACTTTACCCCGGCAACAGAGATAAGAAATATTGGCTGAAAGCTCTTCATAGACTTTCTTAGAAATATTAAGCTGAATTGAAAGTTATACCATTCTGCATATTTCTGGTATCGCCATACATAAACTTTCACAGTATACAAGTTAATGCACTCTTTCTGCAGATGCATTTCACACCATGTTGCTTGTGGCTCTCAAAGTAAACCTAACTGATGTGATTAGGACTTCAGTAATTATTTTAGTACACACAACTATAGCAGACTGAAGTTGTAGATACTAAATATCTCCGGAAGAAAAAAAAGCCTGACTGAGTTACATTTGGAAATGCCCACACTATTCAATCCAGGCAATGATTCCAACTGTGAAAATAGAAAGCCAAACCAGTGTCAGCCTTATCTGTTCTTGAGTAAATCCCACTATCCTTCAGAAAAGCCAGACTGCAGCATTTCTAGTCACAGAATGACAAATTGTCAAAGTGTTCCTCAAACACACTGTTATGGGCTGAAAAAGTAGGTACTTAAGAATCCTTAGCTACAAGAANATAATGCATTTAACTCTATTCTGTGCTCACACAGACCGCGGACCACTTAACCCCAGGACTTTCAGGGTGTACACGACTATAAATAAAAACATCCTTTGCTTTGCAGTTAGACTGGACTTTACAGAGAGTAGGAATGAGAAATCAGATAAAACTGAGAGTACTCCACCTTCACAAGAGCTCTGACAGTGAAGACTCTCGTGGACTCTTGTATTTGCATCATCTGTCTTTAGCTGGTTGTCTCTGCACACATACTCCATGGACTCCCTTTCAAACTCCAGGTTCTGCAGACAAAGAGCATTGCAGCACTGGTGTTAGAACCAGACTACCTGGAAGGCATTCCACCTAGTATGTAGGATTA
>VXBQ01007249.1:6737-25709 GCA_013400175.1 Phainopepla nitens | reverse complement strand
GCCTCGTGCCCAGGATCCATTTTGTGCCCATTTGTGGGTTTGACTTGGGTGCAGCCCCAAGGGGTTCCTGCCCTGCCCAGGCTGGATCCTGTCAATAAATCCCTTTTATCCTTTTATTCTACCCAGTCTCTGTTTCCAGGTCAGCCTTTCCAGGCATCAGTGGATTCCCCAGCTCACCTTTTTGGGTGGAAAAGCTGCTGTTTTGGCAGCAGGGTGGCCGTGGGTCCTGTCATGGGTGGGTCACACCCTGGTGACACCTCAGGGCTGAATGTCGGAGGCAGGTGACAGAGTTGATGACATCAATGTCTACTCGTGCAGACTGGGATGGGATCGTCCCCCGAGGTACTGCATGCCTTCTGCTGGAGGAGAGCAGGCAGCCAGCACTGCTAATTAATGGAGTAATTAGCAGGAGGGCCTGGCTGGAGGCACCTCCCTCACGTTCCTGGCACGGGACCGAGTGTGCTCACAGTGCCGTGGTGGCTCCTGGGTCACTCTCTGCTCTGCATTCCTCATGAAAACATGAATATTTCACCAGCTGTGCACATTCATCTCTGTTTGAGTGTCTTCATGCTGAAAGCAGAGATGTGACATCTCTTCCAGAGTGGCTGTGCCTACATGGCGTGTGGAGGAGCCAGGATTCATTTTTCTTAATGGGCGGTCACAAAAACAAAATTAACCTTTCCTGTTCCATAAACAGCATCAGAAACCTCTCAGGGAGTGGAGTGAACTTCACAAATTTACACCATTCTTCTTCCCACCCCAATGTTTTATTCCAAATACCACAGCAAGGTGATTTCCAAGCTCAAGAAAATGGCTATGAGTGTTTAATTATGCATATATGCATGTAGTGTTAAGTTTTAATTATGCATATTTGCATATAGTGTTTAAGTTTTGAATATGCATATGGAGAGCAGCTTAAAGTATAACTAAGCATAACTATATATATATATATATATATGCAACTAAGTATAACTAAAGTCTGAATAACTAAATAATGTACGTTCATATCTTTTTGGCATGNCAAGAAAACAAGTTTTGGTCCATTGTAGCCACATCTTTTGTTCCCTGCATGTCAAAATCCGAATATTTCCACTCTGAAGGCTGTTGGCATGAACAGCCTCAAGCCCCCTGGAGACCCCCGGCCAGCATTAGCCCAGGCACCCAAAAAGCAGTGGAAGAAAGAGAAACCCACTCTGAAAATGCCTCTTGGAGCCACTGGGATTTCAGAGCTGCAACTGAGGACAAAGCTGGTCTCTCCATATGTGAATAAAACTGCCAAAAATTTTGAACAGGGTTGAGCTTTTCTGAATGTAAGATCTTTATAGAGTTCTTTCAGCCTGGCAGCAAGAAGGGTGGGCTCTAGGATGTCCCACTGTTGCTTGGACTCGTATTTATCTGGCCTTGAGGATGCTGTGCTGGAAATTAGGTTGGGATCACTCCTTCCATCTGTGCCAGGGGGCCATACAGATCCCTCTGCCCCCAACCCACCAGGGCAGGGGTCTCCCTTCAGTCAAAGCCCTCCCCAGGAGCACCAAGCCCTAACTTTGCAATTCCAACAACATATGGTGAAATTTGCACATAAAACACTGAAAACTGCTCTAATTCCTAATTAATGATATGCCAGCCTCGGTGAAAGTATTTCCACAGATTTTTTCCGCTGTGGTGGTTTGGAAAGATGGTAAGAAATGGGGCAAGGGAAGAGGATGGAGGTGTATTTCCATGTGCAGTGGAGGGTGAGGCGGGTCTGGAGGGCACGAGCAGGGCAGGGTGTGCAGGGTCTGTGGGCTGGTGCTCAGCTGGGAGAGTGGGAATTCTGATGGAAGTCTTGGGAAGGGGACAGAGGCCGTGACAGGAGCAAATCAGTCCACTGGAGGGGAATGCAGGTCCCAAGGAAGCTGCTGTAATGTGGAAAGGAAAGTGTTGATGGGCTCATGGAGAGGAGTCTGGTCCTGGGTGAGTCCTGGTTTCTTGTACTTTGATTTTTAGGTGTTTGTTGGTGTTTGTGAATCCACTGGGCTTGAGTCTCTAGCTCAGGAAAGCTGATTGTGCCGACAACAGCTGAAGATTTATGCCTGAGAACAAAATCAAGTGCTGAAAACTGCATGAGCCTGGTAGTTGTCACTTGAGATGTGCTTCACCTGAGCCCTGCCTTACAGTGACTTCCATGGGATTTGTTGCTGCCTGGAACCGTCCAGGAGCTGTCTCCAGGTGGTGTAAATCTGTGCCTGAGGCATGCCAAGCCCCTGCTTCTGCTCCAAATCCAACGTGTTACTTCTGATCCTCCCTAGGGAGAAAGGGTGGTGCTGAGCTCTCCTTGGCTCCCCTGCCTGTGCACTGGAGCTGGCTCTGTCCCCAACCCAAAAAATGACACCCCATGGGATGGGACAAGAGGGGTAATGAGGCCTTTGGTCAGCGTGGTAAGGACATGGGGGTGCCTGTCGGGGCTGGTCCAGCTGAGGGATCTCTGGAAATGCGACATTTTAGCCAGGCTTTGGGATAATTTGCCCTGTTCCTGTGGCCTTCACCAACCAAGGACCTGAGTTATCTTTGGAATGTTTGGTGGAGTGAAGAAGCAACAGGAGCTTCCCCCACTAAACTTTCTGCAGACTTTGAATTCAGATTCTGTACAATAAATATTTTTCTCCTCTCTCCTAGTTCACGTGAATTTTCAGATCAAGATTCTCTCCAGAGAAATGGTAAGGCTTTCAGTGGCCTGAATCCCTGGATGCTGGTTCTGTTAGTGTGGCTTTAGAAGACTTCATTCCGAGATGTTCCTTCTCTTGGCACTCGAGACTCTTCTGTCACATATTTTGTTAAAGCATAACCCCCTTAAAAATACCCTTTAAAGGATTTGCCTGTTAAAATAATAATTTACTGTCCAACTCTGAGATGCAGTGAGAATGTGGAAGGAAAAAGGCCTTCACCTTTTTTTAACCAATTGAAAACAGATTTAAATGTTTGAAGGACAGAGCTGTGGGAGTGCCCATGAAATGATCTGTGCTTGTGAAACTTCACTCTCCTGGTGAGGAGGAGTTGGAATGTCAGGGCACTTGTTGTCACAGCTTCCTGTGTCTGACAGTGCAAGGAGAAAGTTTCCAGCACAGTTATCACACTTCTGCCAGGCAGGTCAGCACATACCCTTTGATGGATTTGCTGTATGAAGAAAAAAGCAGCTTTTGTTGTGTTTGAGATGAATAAACACAGACTGAATCATGTAATTTTGGGGCACTGGAGTTCCTGCCAGTGAGGGTGACAAGGTGTCCAATGAAAACAAGAGGAACTTTGGTGAATAAGAAAGGTAAATTAGAAAATACGTGTAGTGAAGGCAGCATTTGCTGTGAGTCAAGTATTTTCCCAGGCAAGATCAGTTATTCTGACATACACATTTTGTGCAGAGATAATTATTATTTGCATAAGAACGTGCAAGATTTTTTCAATGTGTGTTTTTATGAATGGGTTTATAAATGGATGTTTATAATATGCTAATAATTAAATAACACTCTTTCTTCTGCAGGTCAGCATTACAATGGTCGTGTGAAGGCAAAGTTTAATGTCAATCAAGTGGCAATTGCACAGGTAATGTCTGGAGGACTGGATCTGTGAGGTCTTGTCACAGCACATTTAGGTCTTTCAACTTTACATTGCTGAATTGAATTGGTTTTACTTTGTTTACAAGAAACAGCCAACAAAAGCATCTAAAACATTGTGGTACAGTTCTGCCTCACCACTTGTACAAATATTCTCTGCTTTTCTGAGGACTGAGCTGACACCTCAGGTGCTGTTGCTGGTGCTGCCTGGTCGTGAGTTTGGGCACAGGATCTTTCTGGAAGGAAAAAATCCTTATATCCATATTCTCTACAGTGGGATTTCACTTCTGTGACCAGTCTTGTTCTCATATCAGTTGGTGTTGAAAGAAGAGCTGAAGCAAAACTTCAGATATTTAGTGGGAATTTTTTTTTCCTGAGACCAGGCTGTAGGTCTTGTCAAAAACTGAGCATAAAAAGGCTTCCTTACCGAAAGAAGCTTACCCAAAGGGATACATTCCAATGTTAGTAACAAGTTGGATAAATCTCTCTGGACTTCTGAGGAGACAGACTTGTCATTTATGTAAATACACTCATTACCACTCAGCACATTTCCTGACCACGATCCTGCCTTTCTTTCAGCTTGTTATTGTCAGAGCTTACTAATTTTAATCCTAAAGCATCCTTATGCCATATGTAAGGTCCAGTATCAAAAGAGATCTTTCAGGGTCTGAGCTAAGAGTTGTGATTTGCTAAACAGCACACACAAACACACACAAAAAATCTCTCTTTAAGCCAAGACAAAACCTTGGGGCTTAACTGTGTCCCTTCTGGAGCTTGGTAAGATACTGGTTATGACTGGGACTCAGAAAACCTTTCCTGTTTTAATGTGAACTTGCAATCATATGACAAGTTAAAAACAGTCGTGCAGATATTGTGTGCGTTATCCTATTTGGATAGGACAGAGATGGTGACTGGAAATCTGAGTGTGAAATCTGAGAGTGGCAGTTAAATTCTTTAGCTCTTTCTGAGCCCTAAGTCAAATTGTTTTGCCTGACAGCCAAATTGTCTTTTTGCTATGAAATTTGGCTTGAAAGGGATGGCAGTTTTCTGGTGTCTGCAGATGACACAGAAGCTGCAGTCCCTGTGTTTTAGTCCTGCAGCTGATTTTGTAAAAGCAGGGATCCCTGCTTGATCCATCCCATTCTGCAGCAGGTATTTCCCCGATTTAAAGCCATGGGGAGCCAAGCTGCCTGCAGGTAGGTGTAAACCCAGATATCTCTCTCCCCTGGAGAGCTGCATAGTGTGCTTCCAGCATGGTGGGCTATGTCCTTGGCACAGCCTGAGTCCTTTCCAGTGGGCTGAAGCAGTTCTTAGAGGTGTTCTAGAGAATCTTCAGCTGAGGGGAGCACCTTCTGTGCTGAGGCTGGATGTTCTGTGAGGTGCCATCCCTGTGGTGGGAAGGGGGTACAGCCAGGTATCCCCCTGCTTCCTCAGTCCAGGGCTGGTGTTCTGGTGAGATGGTAACTCCTCAAACCACATCTTCTGACAGAAATCTTTTGTGTGGTCCCTCAGGCTGTCAGCTACAACCTGAGCAGGGGAGGACAGTGGGAAGGAGCACCCTGGAGGCCGTTCCCTCACAGCCACTACAGCNCGTTCCCTCACAGCCACTACAGCCCCCTGAATGTCACCATCAACGGCACCCCCTGCATCCTATTCTGGGCCAAGAGGATCATGATCAGGCTGGAGAACCACACCCAGCTGGATTTGACAGAGAGGACGTTTGGTGTCCATGCCACCGTGGACGTTGGGGACTCAAACTGCAGCGAGGACAGCGCCACGTAAGGGGAATTCTGCTCTGCTGGTGGAACTGGTGCCAGATCACCACTCTGGGAAGTGCATGTGGGAGTGATGCCCTAAGATTTTAGCCTTTATAGTTCTCAAATCCTGTGCTGCATTAGTGCATAACTCTAAACTCCATACAGGGTGTTAGTTACTGCCTTCATGTTTTGGTCAATCCCAACAACCCCTCTGGGCCTAAAACTCAAGCGCACCCTACAGCCTCAGGCCCCAAAAATATAAACAAAAGTGAATTGAGGGGAGCAAACTGGGGGTAAATGACTTCATTACCTGAAGCTGTAATTGGAGGATTAACCCCTGACGTGTAAATGGACCCAAATTATAATTGTGTGAAAAGCTCGTGACCATCATCCATCTTGGGTGTAGTCTCTGGAAGGCTTCTGACAGCCCAGGGTCATCATTTGACCTTCATATATTGAAGGCCTTTAATAAACACACACTTTATTCTGTTAATCTTGTCTAGCCTATTTTCCAGGTAGCCACTCCAAGGCACCAGGAGAAGAGCCCGTGCAGAGCCCCAGGGTTTTTCTGATGATGTCCTGCCAGTGCAGGCAGCAGGGGTTGTGTAGTTTAAACCCAGCCTTTCCTGGACACACATACTCAGTTGCTGCAGTGGTACAGTCCCTCCTTGGGGCAGCCAGCTTTACTCTCAGTGTCCTTGGGGCTGAAGCTGTTGGTCTGTTTCACCTCCAGCTGTTTTACACAGCTGCTCGTGGGGTTGGAGAGGGGATCCTGTACTGAATGTGGGGCTTAGGTGCTGTGCATGACNTGTGCATGACTAATTATCTCTTTATGGGGTGTGTGCCAGTGATGCCTTGTTGGGACTACCTAAAAACAGAGGCCAGACAAAGCTGAGAGAATAAAATGCAGTTTATTTATTGAAGGGCCTTCAGGTACATTTAGAGCAGACAAAGCCCTCCCAGAGGCTACACCCAAAAATGGATGACTGGTCATGGATGACTCCATGGCTGGGTTTTCACACTTTTATAATTTTAATCCATTTGCATATTGAGGGTTAATCTTCCAATTACAGCTCCAGATAATGAAGTCATTTACCCCCAGTTTGCTCCCCCCAATCACTTTTTTTTCCATCTGTGTGGGCCTGAGGCAGTGAGGTGTCCTTGATTCCCAGCCTGGAGAGGAATTGCTGTGCCTGACCAAAATGGGGAAGCAGCAGCTCACACTGAATATGGAGTTTAGAGTTACACACCAAAGAACTGCAGGATTACAAATCCATGGAAAATAGAAAAGCCAAAATTTTAAGGTATCACCAGCAGTGCTGCACAGGGTGCAGGTCTGTATTTGGATGGTCACCCCAAATCCCAGGCTGTGATCTGTGAGGTGCTGGAGACAAAGACTGGGTTCATCACAGGTTTGCATGTGGCACAAGAGTGTCTGAGGGCCTGAGCTCTGCACATCAGCCTGTCATTAATTTCTTCAGTATCAACACCATTTAGCAGTTTTGTTTGGTGTTTCTCTCCCTGAGTGAGAAGCATCCAGCAAAATTTTGCATTTTTATGCTTCTCACCCTGAATGAGAGCCAAAGATGAACCCCACTGCATCCAAAATCCTCCAGTGCCTTGGCTGTTCTAGGAAGGCAGGTGGTGGTTTTTCATTGCCTGACTGCTTCTCTCCCTCTATGCAGTGTGGTGCCCCCATGGCTCACACCAGATTCCATCCTGTGAGGCCTAAACATCAGGAGGTAGACTCCTAATTGAACATCAACATTGATTCTACCCCACAAAGGGACTTTAAATCTGCAGCGACACACAGAGAAATAAAAATAACATGACCAAACCCAGCAGTTTCATTAATCTCCTATACAACATTTTACCTCCGCAACTAAACATGTTTTTCTGATTGTACAGCACAAAGTGAACAGATGTTTTGGTGAGGTTGCCAGAAAGCTAAAAGGGAAATGGAAAAAGAACGCAGCATCCCAATATTCAGCAAGGCAGTTTGAATATTACATCATCAGTATGTGAGCTAATCCAGCACTCTTTTGACAGGCAGAGGTAGAGAATGGAATAAACTTCTGTTAAAAATAAAAAAAAGTGGTAACAAACATTCCTCTCTCTCTTCTGGCCTACAATTTGAAAATAATCTTAGTCTGATTAGTAAGTATTTTAACCTAACAGAAAATAAACTTAGGCAAAATAAAGGGTTTCAAAACACAGAGAATGGTATCAGATGTAATAATCCAAGCTGCATTTTTTTTTTCCGGTTGAATAGCACATTTGCCTGTGTCTAATCCTCAACTGTCTTTGGATTCCCTTTGTAATAAGGCAAAGGATGGTCTGGATTCAGTGTGTTGTCTTAGGGGACCAGTGTTACCCAAAAAGTCTAGATCACCTATGAAATTGTGGGGCTAGCTGTTTTTTTCTTTGGTTGGTTTTTTGTTTGTTTGTTTGTTTGGTTTTTAAGATTCTTTTTGTTGCTGTTTTTTTTTTTTTTTGTTGTTGTTGTTGTTGTTTTTGTTTTCTCAAGTATTCTCCAGCTTTAATTTTGGAGGCCTTTCAGGGCCTGCATGCTTTCACTAGGTTTTGTTTGCGTCCTACTTGAACAATGAGAATCTCCATGCAGGTTTTAAGAGGCAAAACATTACTTGACGAATATATTCAGCCTAATCATGTATTGCTTTAATTAACCTGATAAGGCCTTTCACTGTATTGAACCTCAGGTGCCCAAGGCTGCTGCAGGTGAGCATTGCAGAGCTGCCTCACGTTTGTGAGGCTGTAAAGAGGGAATGTGGAAATCTGAACTCTTACCTCTGCTATCTTTCATGCTCTGATATTTAAAAAGATGAGGAGGAGGTGTCTGTTTACACTTTCTGGCGACAGGCAGGGGTGATGCTTGACTGAGATGTTGTGGCTTGAGGAGGAGTACAGACATCCACTGAGCCTAATTGTCAGCTTGGCTGGGAAGCAGTGGGGTTGAATTGTGCTAGAAGTTAAACATGAATTTCTATTATTTCTGGGTACTCTGGGCCTCATTCCAATTAACAGGTGAATGAGCATATTTCACTGGAGGAAGATTTAATCCTTTCAGTTTTTTTCCACACTGACTTTAAGGGTAAGCTGAGCAAAAAATTCCATGTATAACTGAGCTTAATCTTTTGTGCTGCTTTTTTCTCTGAAGGTTTCTGAATTTTTTTTCCCAGCCTGATGTTACTTGCTTTTTGACCTAGGCTTTCCCTGAAGTTTGGTGACATTGGCAATCTAAAGGATCTTGTCATCAGGTAAGTTTATATAATAAAATCCTTACCAGGTAATAACATGTTAATATATGTTTTTATGCAGTTGCCTGGGGAATTAAAAAGGATTTGTTTAAGCAAAAATAATGTGAGAGAAACTCCTGTTTAACTGAAACACCTGCATTCAGCATGTCTGTCTGTCACCTGCCTTGTTTTACTACGGCATTTTTTCTTCTATGTTGACTTTTCTGCTCTTGGAAAAGTTTAGGTCATTTCTTTTGTGTAGAATCTTCCTCTGTCTGAGATTTTAGCTAAGCCTTGCTAATTCACTACAGACAGGGCATCAGGCTGTGCCTTACTTTATGTTTGCTTCTTGGTGGTAGAAGAGAACAGCATTTCTTGATAAGCGACTTTCCATACACTGGGTGGGGGTACAATACCAGTTGCATTCATACTTTTCCCAGTGATTAGGCAAAATCCCCTCATATTCTTCTTGCTTTGTGAGAGAAACCAAACTCCTTCAGCTGCCACAGCAGCTCAAATCACAGAATCCCAGGATATCTGGGGTTGGAAGGGAGATCACCCAGCCCAATTCCCCTGCCCAGGCAGTGTCCTGCCAGGGGACACAGGAGCGTGTCCAGCTGGGGCTGGGATGTCTCCAGAGAGGGACACTCCAGGCCCTCCCTGCTCCAGGCCTCTGCCACCCTCTGTGGAAAGGTGTCCCTCTCTTTCTAGACTCCCTGTAAGGAGCAAGAGCTCATCCTAATACAAACTGACCGTGCCAACGGCTCCTATGAAGTCGTTCAATGCCTGAATTCAGCACTGGCAATCCTCTAAGCCATTTTCTTACTCATCTCTCTTCCAACGTGGCATTCCCAGGCTCCTGCTGACCACCAGCTACTACCAGCTGTCTGTGCAGAACTGGTTCAGCCTGCACAGGCTGCAGCTGCTGTACAACCACTCCGTGCAGGCGACCTTCAACGCCACGGGGATCCGCGCGCCGGCCGCTTACTCCTTCCACTGCGAGCACGTCAGCAGCCTGCAGAGATATGATGCCCTGCTGGTCCCCAGCTCTGCAAACGACCTCTCCCAGCTCTGGGAGGTCACTTTTGTCGACTTCCAGGTGATGCCATGGGTTTCAGCTGGGTGGATCCCGTGGGTGGATCCCATGGGTGGATTGAGGGGAGGTTTTGCCCTTCTGGGCCGAGGAAAGACTCACCTTCCATGCAGAGTTCACACTTGTGCCTTACCTGGGATGGCTTTTTGGGGCTACCTAAAATCAGAGACCAGACCAAATCAAGGGAATAAAAAGCAGTTTGTTTGTATTTTATGAAGGGACTTCAGGTACATTTAGGGCAGACAAAGCCCCTCAGGGACTACATCCAAAAATGGACCACGGGTCATGGGTTTCACACTTTTATAAGTTTGGTTCATTTGCATATTGAGGGTTAATCCTCCAGTTACAGCTCCAGGTAATGAAGTCATTTACCCCCAGTTTGCCCTCCCCAACTCACTTTTGTTTCCATCTGTGTGGGCCTGAGGCAGTGAGGTGTCCTTGATTCCCAGCCTGGAGAGGAATTGTTGTGTCTGACCAAAATGGGGAAGCAGCAGCTCACACTGAATATGGAGTTTAGAGTTACACACCAAAGAATTGCAGGATTACAAATACATGAAAAATAGAAAAGCTAAAATCCCAAGGCATTACGTAGAGCACAAAGTAGAAACTAAGACTTTTCCTATCCGAGGAAATTAAGGGCCGTTTTTTGTAGTCTTTCTGCTTGTGTTCCCTCTAGTGGCGAGTGAATTTAGTTTCCTGTCCTTACATCGTTCTGAGCTGACCTCTCACACTCAACACCAATAAAAGCACCACACACCAAGGCGTGGGATTCATCTCACTTCCCTTTTGATGCCTAGGAATTTTAACCTTATGCCCTGATTATAGTCACCCCAGCTTGCCTCTAAAGCCACTGGATAATTCCCCTGACCCATCTTAAGTCCTTATTTTAGGATGAGATTAATAATCTTCTGAAAGTGCCCATTCTTCTGTGTTTGACAATGAGGGAACCTAAGATGGCAGGACTGGAGCATCTTGCATTTAGATACCTGAGTCAGAGGGCATGAGGAGCTGAAAAAGGAACGGAAAAAGCTGATCCCCTTTTTGTCACTGTGTGAAAAATGTCCATGGACTGATTTAGTGGAGCAGACAGCCAATTCCCGGGGTACCAGAGTGCTAAAATCTGTATTAGAACTGAAGCCACAGGTAAAACTTGTTGGTGTTTTCCATAGCTGGGTGCAGCTTCCTGTGGATTAGGTGGTTTGCTGCCACATACCACCCATGTGGAGCTGGTGAGAAAAATCCTCTCCCAGGGGAGGCATTTGAGAATATTTCCTGGTTTCTCATGTTGAATTTTGTGCAGTCTGAAGCAGGGACTCTGGACACTCTGAGCAAGTGATGCTGGAGAGGCACAGTTAACATGAAAGGTGCCACGCTTGAAATTAAATATTGCTGAGCCACCAGGAAGGTTTTGTTTGAAAGACAGCTTCAAATCCCTTGGGCAGCAGAGTGGAGGGGATTAGAATAGCTGGCAGTTTCAGAAGACTGACCTGGATAAACTCTGAGCATTAGCTCCAGCTACGAGTGGGAGACAAAAATTTGCAATGTAAAGGTGTTAAATCAGAAATCCTTACTGCCGTCAGGAGCAAATTGATGAAATCACTTTATTTAACGTGATCCCTCCTGTTCTCTGTGCAGATTCAAGGTTTTAACGTTCAAGAAGGACATTTTGCCTATGCCAGGGAATGTGCATCCTTCTTGTCCCCAGCAATCCTGATGGGGTTGGTGATGTCCCTGATCCTGCTGCTGGTCCTGGCCTATGCCCTGCACATGCTCATCCACCTGAAATCTCTCGACAGGCACTACGAGTGCAAAGCTTCTCCTACCTATTTTGCACAGATGGGGGACGAGAAGGAGCCACTGAGAAGCAGTGGAAATGAGTCCTATGAACTCAGGAACCAACAGTTTGGTAAAATCTACATTTAGCAGAGCTGTCTCAGTGGAACAAGTGGAGTTTTCTTCTGCTGGCACTGTTGTGTGTAGTCTGTGCGGATTTTTTTTTTACCAGCTGATGAAAGGAAAAGTAGGAAACAGATTGTTTAGCCAGTTATTCACTGATAAACATCTCAAAGATGCTTTGGGAAAGAAGGTGAGAAAATAATTTTCATCGGGAGTAAGAGGTATTAGTGTTGTGGGATTTTATTCCTGTAGCAAAAAGCCAAAATGCATAACTTGTCATCCAGCTTACCAAGTCTTGAAGAGAGAATCTGTAATGGACACTTCGAAATTAAATAAAGTTCAAAAACCCCTCCAAACAAAACTATTTGCTTATTCTTTCAGAAGACAATATTTTCCCTCATTTTGTATTTGCTCTGTGCCCTGACAAAACAGCATTAGTTTCTTTCTCAGGATGTGTTTTCCTTTTATTTTTCCCAAGCCACATCCCCTCCTTTTTGTGCCCATAAACTCCTTTTCCTACTCTGGGATCTTCAGGGCCACGTGGGGTGTTTTTTTATCCACTGCCCGGATGAAATAGTGGCTGCAGGACAAGCAGCATCCTGGTGCTTTCCTGTGTCTAAGCTGGAGGTTTACCCTGAGGATCTGGTGGGAAAACACTAGACATCTGCTCACAAAGGCTTACCCTCAACTCCCCGGCTCAGCTCCGTGCCAGGAGATGGATTATGAGCATTATATCCTGTAATTCCAGGTTAACTTCTTTTCTACCAAATCCCATCAGTCTCCCTCGGGACTTCCACCTGAATGGAGATTGCCAGATGGAAAACAGATATAAACAGAGAGGTGGAAGCTGCCAGCAGTGAAAAGGACACTGTGGTGTGATTTTCACTGCTGCCTCTGAGAGTTTAGGATACTGCCATCCTACTCATCCTTTCTTCTGTTAGAGGCAAAATTTGGGAACTCCAAATTAGCCATAATTTGGCCCTGATTTCTAGCAAGTAAGAGCACAGCAATGTTCTTGGCACTGTAGTGCTTTTATGTTAAAAATAATAGAAACCCCAGCATGACAGAGAAGTCAGTCAAAATCAGATTTGCAAGCAAATGCCTTTTTTTTTAAATTTTAGGTTACAGAATTAATTAGTTGTTTGTAGCCTTTGCAGATGGTACCACAGTGGTCTTTAAACACCTTTAAACACACACACACATCCTGTTTATTAGTACAGCTGGCACTCAGACTAGATATGGAGTCCTAAGAGGTTAATTCATCTAGGAAGGCATTTCAGAGGGGAAAAAAAATATATCTTTGACACATAACCAGGTGTAACAGACACCATTGCTGTGAGACGTTCTACAAGACTGAGATTGGGAATAAGGGAATTTCCCTCTGGTCCTGTCCCTCTCTCCCCACCCCCTTTTCCAACCCAGCTGTGTTCCCTTTGCTTTTCCTTGGTTTTTGAGGTGAATATCTGCTGGCTTAGTGCTCGAGATGCTCAGCACTGCAAGTCTCCAGCAGGTGCCAGCCCAGACTTTTTGGTGCAGAATTTCAAGACTTGTGTGTGGGTCCCTCCCTCCCAGCCCCTCCTGAACAAGAGGCGATGATTAGTACCTGATAACTTACAAGAAAAACTCCATAAGTAAAAGAGAATGCAGATAAAATGGAAAAACACCCCAACAAAACCAAACAATTAACAAACCAACAAAACCAAGAAAAAAAAAAATTCTTTCAGTTTATCAGCTTTTTCTAAACCATGTAATGACTGGAACCTCCTGGGGAAAGGAGTACACATAGTAGCTACCTCTGCTGTGACTCTCTGTGTTGCAGCTTCTCCTGGCAGTGGAGCTAATTCTCCTGTGCCAGTAGCCCCTGTGTCATCACAATTCTACTCAGAAGACAGAAGGATTTGGAAAGGATAAATACACTAATTGAATTGGACAGGAAATACATTGTTCATCACAGGACTGGAAGGATGAGCCACATATTTGTAAAGAGTTAGTGATGCTTTGGTGGAAAATGCATCAGAAGAAAAAAAGTCACCTCAATTGCAGTTTCTGTCTCCTGATGCCATGTGTAAAAGCAAGCACCCATGGCTGAAAAACACACAAATGTGTATTCTTACATTCCCAATAAGCTACAAGCCAAACAATCCTTATCAAATGCACATTTTGGAACAGCAGAGACATTCCACTGCCTTGGTCCTGAAGCAGGAAAATTCAAATTAAAATGATTTTTGTTCTACAGAAATAAGATGCAGTGGCACTAACAAACTAATTTATAAAATACAAGCTTTTTTTTCCCACGTGCATGGTTTCATTTCTGCCTGAGAACACCTCAGGCTTTCCAACGTGTACGCGTTCACTCAAACAAAAACCTTGCAGCATCTTTTCAAAACCGATTCAGTGTTTCAAATTCAGGGTCCTATCCGCTCCCACTCAGAGCTAGAAGGAAGAGTCTCCCTTCCTTGAACTTAAACAGGATGAATTTCACAGGCTGTGGTAATGCTGAATCGAACAATTGAATTCATTTGTTCCTCATACATTTCATCTGCAGTAGTTAAAATGTTGTATAATTAACCCTCATCCAATATTTGGCAATTTCAATTTGGCAGGAAACTGGATTTTCAGGCAGCACATTAAGCACTGTTGTTTGAACTGAAGTGGTGGAGTTTTGGCTTAGTATTAATTAAAAATCCACAAGGAATAATCAGAGCAAATGTCGCTGTAAAGGCAGGGAGAAAAACCATGGCTGGCAAGTAACACTGAGTTCCAGGGAGCCAGAAGAAATAGATTTATTTCTTTCCTTCAAGGTTTTTAAATGGTGGCATTTCACTCCCATCCTTAAAACACTGAGTCTTGCCACAGCAGCTTTGGTATTTATTTTGCTTTTGTTTTAAATCAAGGATTTCCAAAAAGCTGTGAACTTCTCATTTCAGAAACTTTCCCCAGGAGCTCAGAAGGCATTTTCAGGGTGGGTCTGTTCTTTACCATTATTGAGCACCTCCTGAGGTGTTCTCCCTCTCCAGCAAGCCTTGTGACATGGCATTTAACTGGTGTGTGATAGGCCTGAAATCTGATTTAATGGTTCCTAAGTCACCCCATTAATTTATTTGCCTTAACAACACAGGAAATCAATATAAAACTTGATATTACAGGGCAAAACCTGTATGAAATCAGAAGAATGTGCTTAATCTTGTACATATATATTTGCACTTTTTTGTCTTTCAAGCTGATAACTTAAAATAAATCAGAAATTGCAGCTTGTTTCTCCTGAGTCAGTAGTGTAAATTGACTCATGACTTGCATCATGTTTGAAGCCTAACAAAGAGTTTCAGTTCATGCAAATTTTGGAAGAGCCGTCCTGAACATTTTGCAGCTACCTCAGAGTGCTTTTTCTGCGTGAGTTTTTTGGTTCTGGTACATCAGTGCTCTCTGTTCTGGCTGCCTAAATACCTGAATGGGTTATTGCAAATAATTTCCTGGCCTAAATACGGCAAAAAACCTAATCCAACTTTTCCAGCTCTGGACATGATTTCCCACTGCTTTTCTTCAAGCTAAAGCTGGCTTTCCAGTGAAAAGGAATTTGCAGCCTTTTGTCTTATCAACAATGAGCAGGTTTTTCACTCCCAGCTGCAGTTTTCTGTCACAAAACATCAATCAAGGCTCTTCAAGAGACTGAAAAGCTCTGTTCCAGTTATACCCACAACTGCACAGATGTGAAGCCTGAGAGAAAGGCACAGTTTTAAATTCACTTCTTGAAAAACCCCACATTCAGCCACTCTGCAAACACGGCCTGTGGAATGGGGTGTGGGATGGTGACAAATCCTGCCCCTAATCAGACAAATGAATTTGGTGGAAATCTTTAAACCTGTTCCCAAATAAGCATATCCTCAGTATTAATGTTCTTCCTTTTCAGATCTGTTTCAGTTTGAGGTGACTTGGCTCCTCGTACAACACAGGAAAGAGAAAAAAATCTTAAATCCCTTTTGTATCAGGGCTGTTGCCTGTGGTGCCACCTGGGAATTTTTAAGGGTTGAAATGGTTTGCATAAACACAGTTACAGCAAAACTCATGAGCCAAAGTCCCCTTGGGATTGTTGTCCCCAGAATATGCCATGCAGCCCCTTGAATTTTGCAAAACACTGCAGGGAAAATCAAAAAGGTGCAGAATTACACATATAATCTTGCTGCAGCATTGGGAAGATTAATGGGTCACCAGCAGAGGGGAAATGATAGTGCAAACCTCTCCAAAGGCAGATTCCTCATGTCATTAAAGTGATCAGGAAACCTTAATTTCTCCCGAAAATCTGCTTAGTGAATTACATAAATCTCTGGTAGCAATTTGTGTGGAAGTAGCTGGAGCATCATTCTCCACTAGTGCCTGAATATGTTTGGTTCTGTTCCTTCGGCTAACTGCTAGGAAGATATTTCTAGGCCAAGTTATAATATTTTCTTTTTGCTGTTCTTTGTGCTACAGAAATAATTTTAAGGGGAACTCTCACTTTATGTGCAGGGTCTGGGTCTGACAATGGGACCTCACAAATTTCTCTTTTATCCTTCCAAACTCTGAAGTGAGTGAATGGTGGCAGTTATTAGAGGTTTGCTGGCTTTATTTTTTTTTTTTTAGGTGGTCCTTTAAGATAACCTGAATTATTCTAATAATAATCTGAATTATTCTGAATTAGTAAACTCTCATTGCTTCCAGGACACACTGGGAAGAACGGCTGGGAATTTTGAAGGAAATGCAGGTAATAACTGAAAGATGAATTATGGAGAATGAACCCCCCCCCTCCCTGCCATAAACAGAAAATATCCAGCTTTATAGAGAAGCTTTGCTTGGTTGTGATTAACTCCTGCTGAATCAGATCCTCAGCTGTATTTTGGATGCAGTATATGCTGCTTTGCCTTATTTATTCCTACCACTTCTGGCCACATTTTTTAAAAAAGGATATTTAAATAATGTTTAATTTATATTATTATAAGAAAAAATTAAAAAAGGAATCTGACTGAAATACAGGGAAAGCCAGTGGGGACCTCTCCAGTGGGCTTTGGAGTTGGCATGGGTGGGTCAGAGCAGAGCTCTGTGTCCCCCTGGGAGTGGGGGGACATCAGGGGGGGTCTGGGATCAGGTGGGAGCTGTGGTGACCCCAGCACTCTGTGCTATGTGGCACCTTCCAGGGGTACCTGCAGCAGGAGGAGGAGCCTCCCATGTTTGCTGGGAAGCTTCATTTTTGCTCTCTCTGCCCATCTCACCCTTCTCTTAGCTGGCTCAGCCTGGTTTCCTTCATGGATCAACTCCTCCTGGCTGTCACTCAGGAGGGTTGGCACCTGCCCTAATCAGCCCCATCCTGCCTGTGGTCTTGTCCCCTGTGCCTCTCCTGCCACACTGGGCTGGTGACACCCTTCCCCCTGCTGGTTTCTGCTCGTGCCCTTGTCACACCCGTCCTGCCTGGCCTTCTCCGTGGCTGCTCACCTGTTACACACCAGTGTCAGCTGCGGGACACCCCCTCACAGGGCAGCAAGGAATTCTCTGCCCTCCTCCTCCTGCTCTCCTCCCTCTGCTTGATGCCTGGAGAGGCTCCCTGGAGCAGAGGCTGGGCAGAGTTAAAGGAATGAAGCAGGCATTCATTAAAAGGCCTTCAAAGGATGCACCTTGGGCAGTATCAGAGCCTGGCCATGGCTCCACCCAAAATAGATCCAGGGTCATGAGTTTTCACACTTTTATAAGTCCTGGTCCATTTCCATGTTGGGGTAATTGTCCAATTCCAGCTCCAGGTTCTGCAGTCCCACCCTCCCAGGTTGCTCTCCTCAATTCCCTGCTGTTTGCACTTTTTGGGCCCGAAGCTGCCACGGTGTCCTTGGTTGTGGGCCTGGAAAAGGATTGTTCTGTGTGACCGAGCCGTGAGGAAAACTTGCCAACACTTGATATGAAGTTCAGAGTGATATACTAATGCAGTACAGAATCTGGAAAATATGGAGCTAAAACTGAAGGCATCGTCTTTGTTTTCCTCCCAACCTCTTCTGAACTCTGAGTGGTTTTATCCTTACCAAGCCCGAGCCGTGCAGACAGGAGGGGAGCTGCTGCCTCCCCTCCCTCAGATTTATTCCTTGGGGCCTGTGCTTCCCCTCCTGGCTCCTTGTGGCTGTCAGATGTGATTTCCCATGGTCCTGCACAGGGCTGATGTGAAGCAGAGGGGCAGCCACCAGCCTCAGGCACTTCTTCCTCTTCCAGGAGAGGGTCAGGTCACGGCTGGCTGTGATGAGCCTTGCCAGTCTGGGGAAGGCAATGTATTTAATAAGTGAATGCAGACGCTTGGGGAGAAGACAGCTCTCCTACAGTCCCAACTTGATCCCTTAAATTAAACTTAATTAAAGATGTGGGAAATATTATCTTTCTCACATCCTGAAAACCTTGTGGCAGACGACTGTGTCTCACTGGAGAAGAGATTAAAGGAAGCTGTTGTGTGGCAGAAAGGGTCTGGAGTGTGGCAGTGGAAACTGCCCACTACCTGGGGAGGGCCAAACACATGAGGAGAACTTTAAATACACCAAAGCTATTCCCCAGGGAAATCTGAACAGGAGGAGGAAACACGAGAGCGTGAAGAATTTTATTCAAAGTTGCAAACCCAGCCAAACAAGGCGTATTTTCTCAGATAAACCCTTTAACCTAAGGAGATGAGGTCACTTTGCAGGGCTGCATCTCTCAGACAAGGCAGCTGAATTCATTTGTGCCATGCACATGTGTGGTTCAGGATGGTACAAGGAAGTCCCTTGTGCAGAGGGATGGGGCTGGGGTGCCTGGCCTTACCTGCAGGAACTGGGATCCTCCAGCTGCAGGAGCTGGAATCCTCCTGCTGCAGAAATTGGGATCCTCCAGCTGCCCAGGGAATCAGCTCCTCCTGGATGGGCCCGTGCTGAGCTCATGTGCAGCACAGGGACACTGTGCTCTCCTCCTCCCCATGATGGGAGCTGTGTCTGTGGGCTGCAGGAGCAGGAGAGGGCATCTGTGGCTCTGCAGGTGGGGATGCACCACCTGGAAGGGGCCTTTTGCTCCCCTGCCTGCACCTGGGTCTGGTTCTGCATGCAGTGACCTCCTTGTTATACATGGGCAGCTGGAGGACCTTGTTCCCCCAGAGTGAGGAGATTCTGCTTGTGAGTTTTACTTCTACAACAGCCAATATCTGAACTGGGTCCTGTGCCAGGTTCCAGGAGGCTCCGTGGTGAAAGCTCCCTCTGGCAGGTGGCAGCTGCCCAAATCACAGAGGCTGGAAAAGCCCTCCCAGCCCATTGAGCTCCTGCTGTGCCTGATCCTCACCTTGTCCCCAGCCCAGAGCACTGAGTGCCACCTCCAGGAATTCCTTGGACATCTCCAGGGTTGGGGACTCCACCACT
>VXBQ01007244.1:55046-100128 GCA_013400175.1 Phainopepla nitens | reverse complement strand
GATTTAGTCATTTATTTAGACAATGACTCTGGAAAATGTTTGCATGTATTTAATGTTATTAAAGGTTCTTTAACTATTCCCAGTGGACAAATCACTGATAATCTGTTATTTACTGAGTTCATGCAGTCCTTCAATCTCTACATAAATGTTTCAAATCACAGTGTTCTTTTTAACAGAACTACTGCTTTCTGAGAAGAACGGGCATTAATTGTTTGTTTGTGATATATATAACAATATATGTATTGCTTATTACAACAGATAAATGAAGACATTATCAACCTTGTACATAAAATGGACCTTTTTGGAACTCTTTTTGCAGAGGAAAAGAAGTCAAAAGTATAATTTGTTTCCCTGCTGAGAAAAGTCTTTATTTTCTCTACATATGTGCTTTACAAGAGGGTAAAGCTGTGATACCCACTGGTCTTCTATGCCTAAGGAAGAAAATTATTGACTGAACTTCAAATGCTCTTTTTGGTGTGGCAACATCAAGCATTTTGAAATTACAGACTGACTTCTCTAACTGTTTCACAATATTCTATAGACTACTGCTGAAGAGAGTAGAGCTGACAATGAGATGAGCACCATAAAATGAACACAAGTAATTTTTTCTGTTTTACAGTCTGATGAAAAAGGGATCGTATGAGTTTCTTAGCTGTTTCAGGGAACAGTACATAATATTGCTGTGTCCACAAAGGCATATGATCAGGTTATTGTTGATCATTGCCAACCAATTGGAGAATCTTACAAGACACCAATCACAGGTTGTGTAAGCAAGAAGCAATTTTTAAGCTTTTAAAAACTGTTTAGTTCCAACTCTCCATAAACTTCTGGTTTAAGTAGATTGCAGTCTGAACACTTTCCTATTATGATACTGTATGGCAGCAGTACAGGGCTGGAATGTATATTTTAATCATACTGCCTTTGTTTTCTCTTCTCTTTTTTTAGTTCTGTATGAATTTATTAATAATTACTTATTTAGTCACTAAATTAGGCACATGCTTTTCCGTCTTGCTGAAACAGACACTAAGACTGAAATTTCTTTCAAGATAGGAAAAGTGCCTAAATTACCTCTCTGGTTAAACTAAAAGCAGCACAATAACTAAATTTAGAATAGAAATAAATAAGGCATGAACTCAAACACTCTTGCTAATGCTTCTGTTACTACAGCACCAAAGTATATGACCATACCTAAAATGAGAATATTCCGAGAGAGGCAAAGCGCCAGACTACTGACAATGAAGAGCGAACTGAACCATTGACCTGTTATTGTTTTGGCCATTGTATAGGAGACATGCAGTGTATTTGATGATTAAAGCTTCATAGAAATGCAGAAGAGTTATAGAGTCAGACAGATGAAGAGGCATCATGCAAGTCAGCACAACATAGACATTGTTTAAACAAATAGGTTATGGACGAAAGAAGCTCTGCAGGGAGAAGCTGAATCAGAAATAGGTTAAATATTTGACACAATAAATATTTACCAAAATTAAAAAACTTTTTTTTTTTTCCCAATGGTCAATATAGTTCAGAAAAATCTAGACTTTAAATAAACTTCAAACTCCTAATCGACAATCCTAAAGAGTCAAAGAAAATCTATTCAGTAAATAATGAATAGTATTGAAGCATTTGGGTGAAGTCTGTGAACATACTTGTTTTTTCATTAGGCCAAATTAATAGCAGCAGCAGACAGTTTCCATAAAATAGATTTAGGAATTTGTCCCCTCTGTTTCTTTGATTTGATGTTTTGAATTACCTGACAGATGAGTATTGCTATAGTACGATTATTATTTTTGAGGGTTTTTTTCTGCCATTTTTATCTTGTAATTGAGCTTCAGAATCCTAAATGCTAATGTTTAGGTGTTCCTCTAATTTGAAAAAAAAAAAAAAAAAAAAAAAAAAAGCTGGTTTTTGCTTTTTGTTTTTTTAAAAAAATTTANTCCAGCACAGAATGATGTTCTATGGCTTGTAAATGTTTAGTTTTCTACCTTGTTGACCTCAATTGACTGAGGTTTTAGGTTCTGCAATGTAGCTATGCATCTGTTCTATTATTCCACTTAACGTCACAACTATTTTTCCTTTTGAAAATGCAGCTTACAGAGTACACATTAAGTTATAACATGTTTTGGTTAGGAAACTAGAAAGTTCTAATTCTAATGATCAGTGTAGACAGTAAAAGCCTTACCATTCCCTGCCCATGAAATACAATGATATTATATCCTCTAAACCGCAGGAGCAGCTATAGGTTTTTTTTGCATGGTGTAAAAATCAGGTTTGATATTGTCACTACTCTTGGAATTTCAGGAAGAAGAGTACTCTTTAGAGAAAGTAATTCCTTTTAAATACCCACAGAAAGTAATAAAATATTGTATTTGGAAATGTAGAAAGACAGTAAAGATTCTAATTCCTTTTTTGTGGCTCAATGAGAGAGAATGGAGATCCCAACATATCCAGCTAGCTTAACCTCAAATATCTTGTTCCCCTGAGTTAGCCACCTTTTAGAATTGCCCTTTCAAATTTGCCTCTGTGCTTGTTACTGTTTCCTAATTGCCTTTTAATATCTTTGTAATGTTCCTTTCCCTTCCCTTCTTCCCACATTTCCTGCTGTATACAGAAAATTTGTCTAGAACAGTTCTTTAACCTCCCCGTCTTTGAAAAATGGTGTTTTGCCACATTTTTCTTCATTTATTTTTCTAAAAAATTGCTTTTAAATACAGGTGCAATATTTACACTCTTGTGGTGGTTAAGAAGCCCCATGGGTTTACATAATTTTGAGGACCAGCACATTCATTTTTGATACTGTTGATCCACTGCCTGTAGACAATAAACATAATATTTCCTACTGCCCAACATTTCTTTTTAAGCACAGATGTTTAAAAGTGTCTTCCTCTATTCAAGTAATTAATTCCATAGGCTCTTGTCTGAGTATTTATGCTCTAATTTCTTCCTGTAACAATTTTTTTTTAGTTCCACAAGCTCTTTGTTCTTCAAGCAAGGACTCTCTGCCTCAAAATCTGTGAAATAAACCTCAGTTTTCAGGCAAAGACTGTTGATGCATTTACTGAATTTTAAAATTGCAGTAGCAAAGTTTTAACTGAGGGGTAGTTAGATAAGCTGTATCAAAAGAAATGTTGTGCCTCTCTGTGAAATATCTCCCCAGTACAATCTTGTGAATTACAGTAATTTAGCAATGCAGAATCTATTAGAGCTCTTTGGTCTTAGAAATGACCAGCTGTTTTTCCTTGATGTAATGAGCGATATTGTTTACTGCTTTAAATTATTTTTTTTTCTTGTTAGGAATTTCCAAGAGGAAATAAAGAGAAAGTAGTCTGGACAGAAGACCTCGGCAGGTATGAAGAATATATAATGAAGATTGTTCACAAGTAAAAGGGATGCTGATATTTCACGAAATATGTGTTTTGTATCCCTCTATTTTGTACATACATATTCAAATTTAGCTTCAATATTAAATACATTTATATGCTTAATTATACATTAAAAGACAAGGTAATGTTCTGTGGCATTTTTCTGGTGAAAAAGTAATAAATTTACTAGAGGCCATATATAACACCAAATGCTTTTAAAATAGTTCTTGATATGCTATTGATTTGTATCAAGATTTTCAGTCAATAAAAATACCTAAGTTACTACACACATATGAATGTGCATGCTTCATGTACAATATCAGAATTGAAGAACTCTCTGAAACATTAATAGAAAAATTATGACTCCATTTGATCTTCAGACTTCCAGAAGTAATCCAAAAGGAGCAACTTGCAATCAGCTTCTCACCTTGTACTGACAGAGTTCTTAAGTCACCTCTTTGTGCAAGTGCTCTCACACTGCTCCCGAGCACCTTTAACTGTGTAGGGGGAAGAATACGAGCTAGGGAAAATTAATGAGGCATGTGCACTTGATAATAACCTGGTAGAAATTAGTAAGCAGGTATTTGTTCAAGACTTTAGCAAGGTTCAGCGGCAGAGGAGGGAACCAGATTCTTTACTGAATAAACAGTGAGACATGGTAACAGGCTTCAGAGATGGATGCAGATAAAAACTGAAATAGACATTCAGTGGGAAGGTCAATAGAGGAGGCTATTCTGCAGCAGCTTCAGTCTGGAAACCACTGGCTTCTTATTTATCTGAGCTGTTTTCTAAATGTCACATTACAAAACAGTCTTATTCCTCTTTTGTAACTGAAGGGAACATTTTATATAGCTGTTTTGGGTTTTTTAGTGTTCTTTTGGGTTTTTTTAAAATTTCTATGAAAGCTGCCTGGAAAACCTGGTGTATATCCATTTCTTCTGCATGGGAAATTGAAAAAATACTAAGGTTTTCAAAGTTACAGTCTTCTATGTACTTTTTTAATCATATGAGATGGTATGACTCCTGATGACCAAGATGGCTTATGATAGAGATTAGTGAGATTGGAAACACCTAAATATTTTATGATGCTTGAAATTTAATTGTTCCAGTATCATCAAATATCATGCTATTATTAAAGTTTTGGGACAAAGATAAATGATGTTTCTAGACATGACATGTAAAAACTAGATCTCATTCTCTTTATTAACTCCTCTTGACTTTTAGGTTTTTCTGATGTCCCAAGTGTAGGACTTCTTGCAGAAATTACTACTAAAAATATGGTCCTGGGAATCTTCTATTTTTCCTTACATCTTGGATTTAGTTCCTAGGTATAACCTAATCTCAGGACACAGAAAGCTTCAAAAGAGACTTGACAACTAGAGCAAAGGTAAGAAAGGCAGAATATTTCCTTTCATTCACCTTCTTAGTTGTAGGGAACAGCAGTTAGTAGGGCTGACCAGAGTTGGCAGGGAGGATTGACAGCAGAGGTAAAGGTACAGTGGGGCCAGGAATCGCAGAGCAGAGTTGGGATGGGAACCCAGTGAAATGCAAAGTACTACAAAGCTGAGAGGCAAGGCACAAACTTGTCTACACACTCTGAATTTCTCAGGCCAGTCAACCTGTAGGATTATCAAAATGTCAAGTGGAAATTCTTCTAATCTCTTTTATGTAATCAAGCTCTCATGCTTTTGTTTTGGTTCCTCTAGAAGATGTAACTGATCAAGCCAAATATCTTTGAATTGGAAAGAGCGTATTGATGTTCACTTCTGTAACTCCACTCCAGATTTGAAATTGTTTCTTGTCTTGACTTCCAGAAAAATCAATCCTGCTTTTACCAGGAAAGATCCTTCCTTTGCAAAACAGAATAATTCAAATAAGGATTGAATGGAAACTTTTATAATAATAAAAGGCCATACGTAAACAAGCCAAAGAATATTAAAGTCATAAAGAACATTTATACTATTTATAAATATTTTGAAAAATGTGTCCTTGTAATAAATCTTGTGATATATATTATACACATTAAGATTATGGAGGTATATTTGAGGAAATCTTCTTAAAATTTATTTCTATTTTGAAAGCTATATCTGATCCTCTAAAATTCTCTTTTCTTTTTTTCCCCTTCTTTATGAGGAGAATGTAGGGTAGGAAGAATAATATAAAAGAAGGATTAAAAGGAACTCATTATTCTAATGAGACTACATGAGTTAAAACTTATTTTTTTCTTTTGTAGGAGACATTGACCACATGCAAAGGGACACTGTGACCTTTCATCGATTCACTTCTGAATATTCACTTCATTTGTAGAGATCTCTCTTAAGACCACAGACCACACAAAACATGCCTTGCACAACTTGTCTACAGCCCCTTTCCATGTGTAATCAACACATCAACCCTTTTGAAGGCAGGTTTTACAACCACCAAATAAGGACTAAGCCTCACAAAGGAAATAAAAAAGATTCCTTAATGCTGACTACATAGTTGCCAGAAAAACTCCTCCTTATAAATCCTGAAAACTTGCAATATTAAATGCTTGCAAACAGTGTAAAACACTGATTTTAGAGAAGCAAATATGCATCTGCCAACCATTTAACAACATTGCACTGTGAAGATTTTTTTTGTTTATTTCCTGCTTCTATGAAGCATCAGTCTTCTTCATCTGTTATTTTGGCGATTGCTGAAAGATTTCTTTTGTTTCCTGGGATTAAGCGAAAAACATGACATGTTTTTCCAGGCTTTTTATTTATTTTAATTTTTGAATATATCTTCCATGAAAGAGCCTCTGTACACATAATTACATGTTTTTCCTTCTCCTGTTCTTATTTTCATGATTTCTGCCTGACGAAGGAACTTTCCAAGGAAGCATTCTACAAGATAGGGATTTTTTTCCTCCAGAATAAAAAAAAAATCCAAAAGGTTTTAGTGAATGGAAAATTATTGTAGTTAATTTTTTTTACCACCATAATTATAGCAATATAGATACAGAGAAGAAACATTTCCCTTCCCTGTTGGAAAGAATTGTTGATGGGCAAAGAGTTCCTAGTAATGTATTGCAGACTTATTTCAAGAAGAAAACAGAGGAAGAATACATGTGTAATGCTATGGAAGTTTTACACATTTTCTTTTTACTGTTTTCTTCTAAATATAACTGAAGGAATCTTCATCCATTACACCTCCCCAGTTTCCAGATCAGCTCTTAGAATATAGAAAATTTGATTTTATAAGCATTTGTATTAGGAATAAAACAAACCTTTAAACTAAACATGATGCATCATGTTGACATAACAAATGTGGACACTAATTAAAGAGCAGCAGAATCCAACAGAGAAGTTTGCCCTCCATCTGCTTGACCTGAGGTAATAACAATGTTCATTTAACTAGAGCTGACAGATTTTCTTGTGTTAGTCTTGAATCACTAAAGTTGCCACCCTNAATAAATAATATTGTGGCCCTCATCATCCTTTTAGTTCTAGAAGCAGATGAAAAATAACTCACTAATATAAACAGTTCTATTGGGTGAAAAAGTTCCAGTAGACTTCAGCTTTAGTAAATCAGAAGTCATGGAAAGCTTTAGTATAAAAGAATTTCATTAGAGTTCCCTTTGGGAATATATGTCTCTATTTTTTCTTGGCGTATTAGGTTCATCATATTTTTTGCTGGATTTTTTTTTTTTCCAGTGACTCAACAATCACTGCGAGAACCAAATGAACTGCCTATCTGCTCAAGAAAAAAAAAGCTTTGAGATAGTTTAACATATCCTCTACCCATCTCTAGGGTACCTTATGGTCACAAAATAATGTAGCCCTAAAAAATAAATTAAAAACAGTGACCAAATCTCAAAACACTTATGGTCAAAGGCAATTCATAACATTTAATGACAAAAGCTGCAATTTCAGCAACACGCACACCCCAATGTTTCAGTATTGATTTTTATGCCTGGGCAAATCCACAGTAGGCATAAGACAAAAATGGGAGCCAATTAGAATTGAACCAAATCATAAAAGAGTTATCAAGAGTCATTTCTGTGGCTAAACTTAGTCTGCAAAAGCAAGGTGTAGTAGTCTTATCAGCCATGTTGCAACATTTGATGGTGTGACAAGAACAAGGAGACCCCACAAAATNCAAGCCACAGTTAACTACCCCTTGAGTTTGCTGTGTTCTTACTTGTTTTTCTTCCCTGATACTGAGGTTCATGCATGCAGATCAGGTGCAGGCATGGATTCTGAATCTTTCATACATACACAAGCCTTTAAAATACAATTATGTCTTCAGATATGGAGTGATGCTGTACCAAAACCTAGATACTTTTACAGTGTCAGTTAAAAGTAAGATGNTGCTCAAGAAAAAAAAAGCTTTGAGATAGTTTAACATATCCTCTACCCATCTCTAGGGTACCTTATGGTCACAAAATAATGTAGCCCTAAAAAATAAATTAAAAACAGTGACCAAATCTCAAAACACTTATGGTCAAAGGCAATTCATAACATTTAATGACAAAAGCTGCAATTTCAGCAACACGCACACCCCAATGTTTCAGTATTGATTTTTATGCCTGGGCAAATCCACAGTAGGCATAAGACAAAAATGGGAGCCAATTAGAATTGAACCAAATCATAAAAGAGTTATCAAGAGTCATTTCTGTGGCTAAACTTAGTCTGCAAAAGCAAGGTGTAGTAGTCTTATCAGCCATGTTGCAACATTTGATGGTGTGACAAGAACAAGGAGACCCCACAAAATGACAAAGCACTTAACAGTCAATACTGCAATGAAACAAGTTAAACTCAACCATCCCGTTTATTCATCAAGCCATCAAACAGAGGTTATTTTCTCCTCTGCCTCATGGACCCGATGTCATGTGATTTTCATCAGAAATACGCACTTAAAGATTTTTTGCTATACTGCAATGCCTAAAATTCCTTCAATAGAAGAGGAATATAGGTAGTTCGAAAGTAAAAAGAAAAGGAAGAAGAAAAAACATTTCATGGTTATTTGTTTGGAGGGAGTTTGTGCATTTTTTTTTCAACTTGGAATTGTTTGTTCACAGCAATAAATAACATTCCTTTAAATTAACTAGGTTGCTCAAATCTTTTTGTTGACCCACATGACAAGAGAGCAGCCTCACAAGTTCCAGATCATAAATCCAAAGATTATAAACATGGAGAAAAATTCATGAGAAAGGCTTGAACTCAAAAAAAACCCTTTTACAAATGTGAATTGGATGTCAGTGCCTCTTTGATTAGGTAAAAAAATCACATAAGGTTTCTTGAAATGTACATTTTAAACTTCCACCTTCTCTTCCATCCATTCTAAAGCAGCAATTATGTTCAAACCAGAGAAGTGCATAGACCTCAACCTCAACAGGTAGGAACAACAAATTACATAATTAGGTGATTGGAGCTGTGATTCCTGGACCACTGATGACTCCAAATTGAGCTGCAGTGTTGTATAAAAGCATCACAAAGAATCTTTCTTGTTATATTTAAGAAGGAAACAACATCAATTTCATCTGGTTTGGGTATTCTGTAATAAAAACATATTCCTTTTTATAATAATACAGAAATACTTCTTTTTGTATCATTTTTTAAGATTTTCATGTTGCTTTTAAACAGCTGTTTCTATTGGATGCTTCAGATTCCTCTCCCTAATATTTTTGTTTCAGATTTTTCTTTTGGGACAGGAAAACAAGAACAAAATGTGTAAACAGATTATTTTAGTCCCTTTTGTTAAAAACCATCATTCAGTATTCTTAACTCTTCCTGAGAACTTATTCACATTTCAAGCCCTTAATTTTATTTTTTCTAATATTCTAAATTATTAAGTCTTCATAGACCTCCTTGGAAGCAAAAATGAAATAATATCCCATATCTGCATGTTTTGGTACAACATTACATAGGAAATTAAAACATTCTTTTTTTGTTGCTGGAATTGACTGATGAACAGACTGCATTTTTCTTGGTCTGGAACCTGATGTCTATATGAGTTAAAATATTCTCTCTGTCTCCCTGATCACTGCTGTTTCTGCCTATCTCCTTATAAAGATTATGCTTATGCTTAGTAAATGAAGAAAGGAATTAGTGATGCTCCTCTCATTTCCTGTCTTCCCACAGATGGTGATAAATTCAAATTCAGACTCCATTAAACCTGAGTAGAGAAACCCAGCAGGTGGCTACACTAATGGAAAATCCTGGCCTTGGAATAATGGGAATTGCAACCGACAGCTCTTCTATACCACAAAAAAAGATGATGTATTCCTATTGACAGTGTTGCATTTGAGTACAGAAGGCTGATCTGATAGTTCAGGCTGGGCACAAGGGAAGCAGAAAGCCCCATGGGTATTTTTCTTGGCTACACCACTGTAATTTTTGTCATCTGAACCTCCTATTTCAATTCACTGTAAAAATTTCATGTAAGTTGGAGAGAGAGGGAAAAAAAATCCCAAGCTTCCGCATTTTGGCCTACAGGCATACATTTGTTCTTTTTTCTTGGTTTAAAGGACAAATAAAGGTTGACACACAACAGCATTTCCAGCCACTTCTGTATTTTTAGTGCTGACATTCTTAGCCCAAGTGCTTTTAGTATTTCCAGACATGCCCATCTACGAGAGTTTTTGTTAAAAAGATTGCCCTGAAGGTATAATGCCTGATGTTCCGCTAAAATCTGCAAAGGAATACTGTATTTATGGTCCTTTTCTCCTCTAGATTTTTCCCCCTTCATTTAGATCCACAGACTATGTCAGCCACAGTTCTGTGAAATTCACTTGGGAAAATGATTGGACAGACCTATAGACTGAACATAAAATCCAAGCTGTATTTCAGAAGATGAGGAGAATTTTTTTTCTCTGCGTGTTTTAATGCCCTGTCAGCAATTTTATGTGCAATGCATTCTGGTCTTTTTTCTTAGTATGTACGTTTTTCCCAAGCTTTTATACACTGAGTTAGTAAAATGGAGGAAATGCCAACCAAAGGAAAATGTAAAGTGTCTGCACTTTTTCATTATTGATAACAAGATTATTTGCGCTACGCTTATTTGTTCACAGAACTCAGATTTGTATCAACTTAAGAAATGCATAGTGACCATGGAAAAAGGTCATAAAACTAATGTCTCTAGCCTAAGTTATTCTAAGCATAAATTATTCTAAAAATTATTCTGAGCACTATTTAAGGGTGACCTCAAAATACTCTACTATGTATCTCTCTTGAAAATTAATAATTTCTTCAATAGATTACTTGGAGTTTTCTGTTTGTTGTTTATGAAATACATAATTTGCACAAAATGTACTATCAACATATAGAATTTAGGAATGCCACAGCCCATTTCAAGAAGTGTCTCTACGCTAGTATTTCTAAAAAAACCTTTTTCCTGCTGTTAGCAGGTTTTAAAATTTTCACTAGTTGTCAATATAAAATGCAAGCAGACAGTCCTTTTTTTCTCGCTTTCTTTTGTTTTATTTTATCTTGCAATTTTTTTGCCTTATCTAGCTTCCCCTTGAAAACAAAAACCTCTCTATATATTTCTGACTTGTTTGTCTAAATATTTCACTTATTTTTTCTGAATTCAGACCCAGCTTGTATATTGTCCTAGAAGTAGGACAATAGCAAAACCAAGATTTTTTTTATGCTTAGAAACTCTAGATAAGATTGTTTTATCATCTAAACTACTAAATTTCCACATCTTTATATCGGACTATAATTCTCAAAATTTGTGATTCTTGTTATGGATATTTCTTTCAATTTTATTGCCGTTCATTTCACTGTCTTTTTGTGACTAAACAAACTAACTGTCCTGATAGTGACTTCTGGGTGAAAATTCCCTTCAGATCTTGGTTTCCTGGTTCCTAGTGTATCAATATTTCTTCCTTGACACTTACATATAATTCCTGACATTTATGTCAGGGTTTAACATGGAAAAGATTGCAGTAAAATAAACAACAAATGAAATGAATATGTTTAATATATCTATATATCATGAAATTTCATGCATGAGACTATCATCAACAATTCTTGCTCAGCATTCCCCATTTCTATCCCACACAAAGCCCAAATGCTTTGGTTAGATTGCAGTATTTCAGTCCTAAGAAAATTAAGCTTTCTGAAGTAAGGGAAAAAATGGACAGATTTGAATCAGGAAATTGCTAAGCTGATCTAGAATTTGTCCTCAGAACTATTGTCAGCAGAACTGGAGGGTTTTCTCAGAAAATCCTGTTCATGTTAAACCTTGTCAGGGCCCCAGTCTTGCAAAGGACTTGCTGTCAATCTGCTCTCTGATCCACACTTAGTGAACTTGTAAATCTGTTGTAATAGTTCTTTGCCGTTTTAGCATAATTCTAATACCAAAATACCTTTTTCACTTGGAACCAGAACTTTATTTCAAGGCTGGATAACTCTAACATCACCCAATACTCAGTACATCATCTCATGGCTTTCTTGAAAAGAAAGAAATGTACTAAAAGGTATATCCTCTTAAATACAGGAACCCCTCCTTTCCTCAAAATTCTTGTTTAACATCTTAAATAGAAACACATATGCCTAATGGAACTTGAGATGGGGACACTGATGCAATCTCTTTCTGTACCTACCAGTAGTAGAATATTTAAAAGTTCATTATACAATGTGCTTACTGAATTGTGAGGAGGAGGCAATGCTCTGGGCTTGCAGATAAACAGCTCCTAAATATCTCAGGATGAAAGTGGGACTGGAACTAGAGCAAAGGACAGAGCTATTTCATTTTTGTAACCCTGAATGCAGGGAATATTTTTGTAATCCTAAGTGGAGGAGGACATTCTGCATAACTGTGAATATATCTTTTATTTTTTATTGTCTTGTTTATACAAGGTTTAAAATATTGAAGAAAAGTATTGAAGATAAATCAAATGGCAATGTTTGTGTTCTGATATGAATATCTTATTGGAGATAAGATATTAATATCTTATATATTTTTCATATTCTCATATTAGTGATATATCCTATTATGATGACAGGCTGTATCTTGGCTTACACAAAGTATTGTCTGATAAATAGATTTAATGCATAAATGTCTGTTGGGAACATGCAGCAGCAAAATGAGGACAGATGTTTGGCTCTCTTTGGAGCTCATCAGCACAGTTCAACTGCTTTAGTTGTCAGATTGGTTCAGCCCTCAATCCAGATACAGAGAAACTCGGTATTTTGATACTAACTAGTGTTAAGTGAAAAATGTGTGGCAGCTAATACACTCAAGAAAATTTAGCCTTCTGCTCAGAGAATATTTCTGAGTAGATCATACTTTTGCTCATTTCATTGAACAAACCTGTTCAATTCGCTTTGAAAATATGCTATTATGTGAATTAATTAAATCTGCAGAATTAAAAATTCTTGCTTTTTTGAGGGGGGATCAAACAGAGGAAGTGGGTGGTAACATCATAGTTGTCAAAATGCAGGCATTTTGTATGTGCAGGGGACAGATCTGCTGTAAATGCAGGCATGTAACTGTTTCAAGTTTGTAATATATGGTGCTTTGGAGGGAAGAGCTTACATGGGGTGACATGAGAGGGAAAGAATACAATCTGACTTTGCTGCTTTTCTCCAACATATCAAGGAAAAACCTTCCTCCAGAGGTAGTGGCTTCCACTTTATGAGTCTCTTGGGAATTCTTATGGTGCCCTTTCTCATATGTCTCATTCTGCCTTTAGGAAAATTGTGGGTTTATATGAGGTTATGCAAAAATTCTCCGTTGTCACTGACTTTTTAAAAATTTTATTTCCAAGAAATTGGAAAGATCTTGGGTCATCAGGTTCATTCTCCTGCAAGTGAAAGATTGCTCCCCACAGTTAGATTTCTTAAATTATTAATTGCTGGTAATTTATCTGATTAATTAGAACCTTTTACTCAAAATAAATTATTCAGATATTGGCATTATCTGACCAGCTTTGCAGGTGGCTATATAATATTCTGAAAATAGTTTGTAGACTACCTTGAAGTAATACCTAAATGTCCCAGGAGGATAAATATTTACTGTGCTAGGTTTTGTAAAACACATACAGGAAAATATAGTCCTTGACACGATATCTTTATAGTCCAATTAAAGACAAGTGATTAAACCACACAGTAGGAGAGAAGAAAAGACAGTGATAACAGTGTAATTTGTGCAACTTCAGAGTATTGCTGCATGTGTGCTCTACTTATTCTGATTTATGGGTATTTTAAACATGAGTTTCCTTTACTATCACATTTATGTAAACATTCTTGTCTCTCTTGACTAAACCTTTTCTGACTTCTTAAAGGTATCAGATGAGAAGTCGATAATCAAATCTTATGCAATCTTGAAAAAAATTTCAGTCCTTTCCCATGAGACTTCTTTGAACCAGGTATATATTTCTAGTCGGTAAAGTAGTATGTTTTTAGGAAGCAAGTTATCTACTTTTGACCAGGAGATAACAAAAATCATGATTTAAAATCCTTTGGAACCAATTACTTCCTTTGTTTTTATCAAATCCTAGGCTTTCTTTCTGTAAAAATTCTAAGGGAAGATATTTTTAAGCCAAATCTAACATTGACAAAAAGCATTTCCTCCTGAGAGGATGTTGTGTGGAGCTCTGTTAACCCTTGGGTACAAAACTTATTTTGACTTTAAGTTATGGTTTAAAACAAGTGGTGGGGTGTGTGCTTTTGGATGAACTCTCAAGACTTTCTGAAGCTCCTCTGCACCACTTTTACCCTAAATCATTAGCTTCCCACTCCTGATGTCAGAGTACAGTAACAGCTCTCTAGTGCCTACCTCCACCTAACCTTAAAATAGATCATGCCTTCTGGCAAGGGACAGGAGCAAGAGTTTTACTAAAAGACTGTATTTAAGCACAATGGGTGAAGACCTGCTACAGTGTCACTGCTGAAGGGGAGGTGAGAATGTCACGAACATATTGTAGATCAGGGACAGCGAGTTTGATATAAATAGCCTTTGTGTTCTTGTTGAAGGGGAGGGATATGCAGTTTTCATAGAAAGCTCCCCTTCCTTACCCTTATCTTTATTATTGATTTCCACCTCGAAGTACAAATGCAGAAGAGGCCGAACAGCTGGGCTGTTCAACTGAGTGAGAAAAATAGAAAAATATGAAAAATGTATTCGCATTTGACAGTAGTGTTGATGGAAACCATGGGGGGGAAAAAGGCCTTTTCTCTAGCAATAATAATATTTTGCTCCTGCTATGCAGTAAACAGAGTTAGATCAAAAAAATACCAGAACACTTGGTGTACACTACCATAGCTTTCTTCAGAGGTAAACAGAGAAATTATACTGCTTTATTATATCTCTTAAAGGCCTTTTTAATTGTGTGAACCACTAACATTTCAGGAAAGAAAGTTAAGATAGAATACTTGAATATGAATTGAGAATTGAATGAATACAAAATTTCCCATATTCTGTATTTAAAAAGCACATTGGCAAAGAAGAAAGAACAATAGTGTATGTATTTCTGCATCAAAGAAATTACCCTGAGACCTCCAAGGTTCAGAAAGAGCAGAAGCAGCCCCTGATGATGGCTACTGTATAAAAGGGCAATTTGAAGTTTTGGAAGATGAGGGAAAATATGTGAATATTAAATCTAGATACTATTTTCTCAGAACTGAACAGTATTATTTTGGATGAGTGTATAGACGTATCTGTAGTTTTACATTTTTTTAGGTAATATTTCCAGAATTCTGTTGTGTCTTGGATATATCAGCTTAAATAAACTCTCTGCTACTATTTGTTCTACTTCATGTCTTTCTCTTTTTTTTTTCAATTCTACAAACAAATGTTCCTTTGCTCTCTCATCCTTAGTAATCCCAGATTTTACTTTTACTCTCTTCTTTGAAGGTTATAAGATTTATACATCAGCTCTCCATGACAGATTCCAGGAAACTAAATTGATGTGCTTATTTCTTACTTAATTTGTTTCATTTTAGAGGTCTAATAAAATTTTAGCTTCTAAGTAACTTACAAATGTGAAGGAGTACTCTGAGAGAGAGAAGGTCTAGAAAAAGACCTTGAGACAGCTCCAGAAAGGGCCTTCCAGGCTGGCATTTATGTTCTCAGTGCAGAAAATGCAGCAAGCAAAGCAGCCTGATAATGGTGCCCTCCATGTCCCAGTGTTTATAAAGAGGTGAAGCATTTTTGGATTAACATAAGCTTTTTAAATGTCAGCACGCCTCTGCCTAACTCTGCTAAGCCTGTCTAAAAATAGATTGTGAAAGAAGATAAAGCAATATGTAGATTGTCATATGTTTTTGTCCTCTCTTTCTTTATGGGTTTAACGCCAATAAATAATTATGGCTGAAGCCCTTGTAGTTAAAATTTTTCACTCAGATAAATCTCCAAGATCACACAACAAGAGTAGATAAAACAAACAGTATAATTTTATATACTCTCAGATTTACTCAGATACACAAAGTATGTGAGTATTTGGACTAGGAGGAACAGATGTAAACACTTGCTTTCCCAGTATGATTTTATCAGGGCCTACATTGTTACAGTGTTAAAATAATCATAAAAAATAGCACTTTCTTAAAGTAGATCATCAATTCTGCCACACTATGTGATTGCAGCGTTTATAGTCTGTAGCAAAGATAGTACTCTGTTGTAATTAATTTTTCTTTAATATTCCCCTTTTTCAATAAACTTATAGTATTTTTCTTGTGAAAAACAGATTAGGATTTTCTTAGGTGTCAGGGGAATTGTGCTCTGGAAATCAAAATGAGCTGGGCACATAAGCAACAGTAGTTGTTTTAGGAAAGTGTACCCTAAATGTTTTTGCTTATGTCAAATGCTAAATTTATCCCCATTGAGAACTAGGTTGATGGGAAGATGTCTGTTTAAATGAAAGGCCTTTTTTTTTTTTAATTAGTCAAGCATAAACATGTCCTAATTTCATGTATACATTTTGGTTTTCACAAATATTCTATGGAATTAAATTTTTGCTTCTTAAAATACGTCTTGGGCTTAAACTACACAAACAATTAGAACAATTAGTTGAGAAATAAGATTTTAAAAATTAAACAAGTTCATGTTTCAGAGTAAATTCTCTGATTATATTATTCTTGTGGCTCATTAACAAAAGGAAACAGAAATCCTTCAACAGGGGCAGAACAAACACCTTGCAGTAGTCCAATAACACACAGTTCTATATCCTTTATTTTCATCATTTTTACTATGTCTTGGAAGTATTTTCTCTAACAAAAGCATTTCTAATTATTTTCTTTGAAGATACTTTCTTTCCATCCTGAAGGAGCTTCCTGTGAAAAAAGCTTTGGAATACAGACGGGGGTGATTACAGGGTGCTGAAGGGTCCTTTGTCTGTGCTCTTCAGAAGTTTCTTTCTCATCAGGTCTGCATTCCCAGGCAATGGGCTTCAGAGATGCTTTCTCCCCACAGGCGACAAGGACTGCTAAGGGGTATTGTGCCCACTTCTCTTGCCCTAAGCAGGAGTCAGAGTGCAGCCAGGGATCATAGCTGTGGAAAACACTACAAAACCACTTTCACCTTCAGTGCAGGACGCCGGGGACACCTTCCATTCAGTCAGTTGTAGTGTGGTCTCCTTCACTTTAGCCCACTGTATTTAGGCACCAGAAGCTGCAGAAGTTATCATTGAATGCCCATCCAACTGGGAAAAAAACCCCAAACAACAGACGAACAGGGGCGTCTATAAAGGAAAAGAGGACAGAGAGGTGGTGCTATGATAAATAGCCAGTGTTACCACAAGAACTCGGCCCGTATATGAATTATGTATTCATAGCTTATACATCACATAAGCAGATGTAAGACTTTGCAAAAATTGCTCACTGGTCATTAGATCCTCCTTGCACTGATCATGTTTTTTCCTATGGCGCTAATGCTTTCAGTGCTAGGAACTTATATATAGTTCTTATGAAATGACAGTATTGGAGCCTCATTGAATATGATTGGTTCAGAACATCTCTGGGCAGCTTGCAAATACCCTTTCAATTCACATTAGTATATTTCCAGTCTGAATTTTCTTTTAATTTTAAGAAAGGACTTTTAAAAAGAACAAAAAGAAAGTTCGATGTTTCCTAAAGCAACATTCAAAGCAATTAAATGAAACCTTTTTAACAGCATGATATTTTTCATTTTCACTCTCACCTCCTTAGCCTTAAGTAAAAACCAAAAGAGACCTTTGAAAAATGATGATTTTTTATATTTAATAAGTGATCTTTTCATGTTTCTGCTGTTGTATGCTTTTGAGCTATCTAACTATGGATATATAGCCAGCAGAAGGGCAAACTTGTCTCATATCCTGTGAAGAGGTGACTACCTGAAGTGTGGGTATGAAAGAAAGTATAAGAATTCTCTGAAAGGTTTTACTACAGAGAATATAAGGCTGAGACCTTCATCTAACCCTGGATGCACATTATTCTTAATAATGCATATCCACACATTTTTTGCAGACTCTAAGTAGTGAGCTTACTAAAATTGACAATATTTTACAGGAAGAGAAAAAAAAATCATGTTTCCTGTATCATACACAGTTCTTTAATTTGTGACATATCACTTTTATCTTTTCTTCTTTTAACATCAGATTTGGTTTAATTAAATTTATGTCAAATGAACACATGAAATGAAAGGAAAATCAGAAAGCCTGCAGTTGCCCATTAGTGAGTCAGTGACTGCACAGTGAAAGGCTTTTGAAGCCTGGCTTACTGCCAGAACAAGCTTGCAATGATGCTCAGAGACACATATGATGCTTTGAAGGAAAGAACTTAGCTGACCTGAACCTGTTCTGTGGAAGCAGTCCAAATCCTCATGGGCTGGATGTAAAATCTATAGTAAGTCTTCTGTCTTCAGCCATTTACCTGTCAAGTGAAAAAAGGCTGTGAAACTACAATATGTGCACATAATTAATTAGAATAAATCACTCTTTGTTTAGTTCATGCTTTAAAAAATCACCACATTTGAATAACTTTTTAACCCAGTAGCAATTTTTTTGCTCCTTTTTTCTAAAGTGGGTCTACAAGTCTTTAAAATATGAAATATCAGTGCCTTACTTTCCACACAGTGGAAGTAATATGTGTTGATCATGAGTGTGTCTGTCAGAACTTGGCCCTCTGGGATCCTGAATCTTTGCCAGATTTGAACCATGGATCATGTGAAGTGAAGCAGCACACAACTAATGTACTTTGTGGGTCTGGGTTGAAGACCCTCAGCACTTTCAGATGGGACACTGATGGCACGGCGTAGCTGGCATCAGAGAATAACTGGCTGACACAGGCTGAAGAGACTGCCAAGAAGGTGAAGACCCCTTGGTCCGTGTCTTAGCAATAAAATCTGCCTTTAGGAAGACAGTGTTGTGAAGCATGGTAGGCAACAACTCTAATTATTCTGTATCAGTTTGAGGTATAGTCCATGATGAAAATGGTTTGCATGGTCAGCTTAATCCACTACCAAATGTACAAGGAGGTGCAAACTCATTTCAGAATAAAAGCCTCATTTACCAACAGCTATGTTGAATACCTGCTGAGAATTATGTATTTTATATTCCCGTTCCAATCTCTTTCTCTTATAAACAAGGCCATATAAACAGGTTATGTTAGTTTAGACTATTTATTTAAATGTAATTATCTTAGTGCTAGGCAACTTTCAGATATCTATCCCACATGATTTATACAATAGACTAAATTGTTAAGCGATAATTTGATGGAGTTAGTTTCCAGCAAGTAGTGAGGCAAAGAATTCTCACAAGAATTATTTTTTTACTGACAGTCTGCATCCAGTTTAGCAGCTGCTAACTCTTGATCCGTATCTCACAGTTGTAAGATAATAAATTAACTCCTGGAGTTTCAACGTCTTAAAGTGTCAATATTTGGTCAACTTATTTCAATCTGAATTTTAGATTACTATAGCAGAATGAGGCAATACATATCTATCTTCTATTATTTTGAAGTTAGGTTGTTTCTTTTCTAGTAATCCAGACTGAAGTGATAAAAACATCTTTTGTTAGTAGGAAATGTAAATACCAATTTAGTAGTTACAAGAAAGTACAGCTAATCACATAGCATTGATTTCAAAACCTTTCAGAAGTGTGAAATTTCTTTGCACTTTTATTTCTTAGTACCTTGTGACTTGCAGTAAGGTCAGAGCTCATTATTTTAGTCAGTCTGACTCAGTGAGACAAACACCTTGAAATGACATAGAGCTGCTGATCTCCAAACCACTGCCTGCATTCTGACAGGGTTATGATTAGTGTTGGAATATCTGGAATAAGGCAAAATTGAGTAAACACATACATTATAACTGAAAATTTGAATGCTTTTTGGAAACAGCAAATTTAGAATATTTACATGTGCCAGAAGGAAGAAAAAATAATTATTTATATTCTAGAAATTAAGTAGGTTGTACTAATATCAGATTCTTTGGCTTTGGAGGACCCAATACATCATCATTATGTGATAGCTTAAATTCACATAATGGGTTTTTTAAATTTTCTTTTTGACTGAGTCCTTGCAACACCATATCTGTTACCTGACAGTAAAACATGCTTTGTTTGTCCCTCCCTGCCTTACTCTTTTGAACCATAATTATAGATATACTTGGTATACCTTGACTATATTTCCTTAACCTCTGACCATCTATAAAATTTTGATTTTGCGGATTATAAAGTTTAAAGAATCTTCAGACCTTATTTGTGACTGTAATATTTTCAGTGTTTCTTGCTATGCACATTTTTTTTTCACTAAATAGGATTTTGTTTATAAAGAGAAGATATTTTCACTATATTTCTCCATAAAGTCAAATGACTGGGAAAAAAATCCCAACCCAAGAATCTAAAGGTGCTAATAAGTGCAGCTGTGAGCTTATGATTCACATGATAGAGCAGCTGTAACACAAGGCTTCATGAAATGCCTGTAAGAACTTTCTACCACATGTATTTAGCTTAATCCTAAAATCTTTGTTACTTTTCAGCATTCTAACTAATAAGACTTAAGAAATAGTTACAACACATTCAAATTCCTTAGGTTTCAAGAACAGGATGAGTTCAAAAGAAAAAACCCAAAATATTGAAGCTGTCAGAAGTTTGATGTCACCAGATAAAATGAGGTTTATTGTTTTTATATTAATGACAATCTTCTCTCTTTACAAGTACAGCTGCTGCTTGTACTGAGAAAAACCCTATAATAGTAACCCTTAAAAAAAGCTTTTTTAAAAATGGAATTTTTCACCAGAGAGAAGTTCTGGTGTGAATCAACTGTGGTTGATATCATAAGTGCTTGACATCAAGAGTGTGATAAAAATACTTTTGTCATGAGAAGTGTCAGTTTACATTTTACATATGCAACTTCTAATTTTGCTGCAGAGATTTACATAACCACTTCAAAAGTAGTTTATTTCCTGTGGGAGTGGTCCAAACCTCAAAAAACAATACATGAAATAAGTTGCAGCAGAAGATAGAAGAAGACAGTAATAATATCAGGCTGTGCCACTGGCAAGAGGTGTTTTCTCTACCATTGACTAGCCTAGGATCAGATAAAAAGTGTGGCCAGACTAATTAAGATTTGGGTTAATTCATAGAAATGTTTGAAGCTTCTTCAAGGATTTTAGATTAAAATGATTTTATCCTTACCAGATGTAAAATACAAGCCTTTTTTTCACCTTTTAGCCACACTTCTAGTCTAGGGTTAATGATAATTAAAATTATCAGTAAAATAGACTATTTATTAGTTCTGTTTCAAATATTAACAAATTAGGACAGCACTCATGTAAAAATAAAAAAAATTGTCTACACTATTAGAAAAGGGATGGAACGAACTCTGTGATTCTTTGCACACATTTTCAGGAATATTGCAGTTTTCAATTAGAAACTACCAACTTGTTTTTATTCAGGTTTCTCTCTCATACTTTGTGGTTTGTACATGGAAATATTTCATTAAAAAAATTCTAATGTCTTTCTGTGTTTCACTATGTTTAACAATTTCACCTCCATAGTATGGATGACATTCCCAAGCTTGCTTACTAATTGCCTTCAGAACCCTCTTCCTTCTTTTTGGAAAAATTAAAAAGAAAACAATTAGAAAAATAAACACAGGGAAATTGTAGGAATATAGTTTGATTACAATTTCTTTGAAAAAGCCATACTTGTAGGAAACAGGATATAAACCTCTGTATCCAGAACAGCCTAACCAGAATACATCATTACCTATCAGATGAAGGAAAAAGACCGTCCCTTATTTAAAATCCATCTCTTACATAAATATCATGGATTTTCAGAGCTGACTGACATCTTGACTTGAGGAATTATCCAAATCTCACTTTTTTTTCATTATATAGCTGCAGCTTTATTTTTTCCTCACTAAATTACTTCTCTGCTAATTTATATTATAACAAAATAAATTCAGCAAACAGATAAATTCATGCAGAACATTCTGGGTTAATTTTACACTTTTTTTCTTCTTTTTTTTTTTTTAATAATGTTTTTACAGCATAACTTGCAACATTGGGACATATACTTATTAATAACCTGGGTATATTGGAAAGTTTTGATGCAAATCTGGATTAGAAAGCTACCTAATTCTATCCAACGTATCTTTGCAAAGCAGGAAATTTACCGAAATTAGGATCAATCCATGTCTCAAACCCTTTTAGACCTACACATTAATTTTCAGACCTACAAAAATGTTTAAAGGAAGAAATTTAATCTTTGCAAATCAACACAGATGGCTGCTAAAAATGCATTCATTGTTTAATATCCTGAATTAGAGAAGGGACCATTGCTACAAAAGACTGAGTGGATATTTTTGATTATTAGAGAGAAATTTCTCTCTTTAACTTCATAAAATCTTCTAGTAAAGGCTAGTAAGTGAATTGAAGTTCTTTATAGCATTTGTTTTATGGAGATTTTTGTTTTGTTTTCAAAGTTGTCATTTAAGGAATGAAGATTCATGAATTAGAATGAGAAAACCCACCAATTTTGCTGAAAGTAAGCCCTCTCCTGCATAATGTCATTTCTATGCCATCCTACAGGAATTAAACAATGACATCACCTAACACTGGCATTCAAAATGCTTTCAGATACATTTTATGGATCAAGGAGCATCTCTGTTGGTGAATCTTGTCTTCATAAATTCCCTACTTCCATTAAACATTCTTTGTGATGGAATTGCAAACCGAAATAAACATTATCTTCTTCAACAAATAACATTTTAAAGCTTCTAGTCAATTTATGGCTTGCAGAAGATGCTCTGTAACTATGTTTATACACTTCTCAGTGTTCCTGAAACAGCTGCTGCCTCAGTTTATAGTAACATGATGAAAAAAGCATCTTTTAGTACGTGTTGTTCTTTAACACAGAGTTTGTGTAACAAAAGTACCTTACAAATATGAAATTTAGGGGGAAAGGGAAGAATCCTCAGCTCACTAATTTACTTTGCAAAGCACCTAAAAGGCTGCTTAGTTTGGAAAATGCTGATATCTGGGTTAGAAGAAGTAGTAAGTGATGTGTCTCCAGAGAGAGAGAGAGCATTACATGCTGGTTAAGAATCTGCAGTGAATTTATGTTTCTGCTTTTACATACACTATTTAATATCAATGAGATGAGGAAGATAAACCTGCCAGTGTAATCACTTGAGAGTTTGCAAGTCAGTTGCCATGTTTCAACTTGCTAAATGCATAAGGAAAATGTAGCAGGGAGAATACATTCCTTGTACTCAAAAATTGAACTTTATGACTGCTTATGCATAGTTAAAAGCCTGCAATTGCTATTTTCTGTGGAGAACTCTAGACAACATTGAAAAAAAGAAGAAAAACTAATCCGAGGTAACTGAAGCAGTGGCAAAATTTTGTCTTTCTGTGCTGTTTTTGTCATCTGCTTCTTTCTGGCATTCTATATGAACACATATTTTTGCATATATTTTATGTGTGAGCCTTGGCATTTTAGCCCTCTCCTGCAGAGGCCCCTTAGTACCATATGCTTCTGTTTTTCTTCATTGCGTGATGTGATCTCTTCTGACTGTTACATGCACGTGAAAGGACAGTGGGCTTTTGGGGGAGAAGAAACCATGCTCTAAGAGAGCACACGTCGGTTGCTTTTCAGTCATTTGGAGCTGATTGGATCTGACAAGTGTTGTAGCTACTCATCGTAATGGATGTCTCTGCTTTAGCAGAGGAGAGGTGAAAAGGATGTAATTCCCAGTGGAAGAAGGCAAAATGAACTATTATTTAATTACAGGCTAATATAAAAATCCCTAGTAATCCCTTGTTGGTTTCCAGACTTGTCTCTTCCTTTCTCTACAAGGCAACAATCGGGGCTTTTAATGCAGCACTGACAGCTATGCCAGTTAGGAAAATAACCCCTAAAAGACGTAATATTCTCATTCCTTTCTTTTTTGAAGCATAAAAATCTGCATAATATGCAATCAATTCTTGAAATCTAGAAATCACTCACATTTTTGTCCTGTTTAAAAGATTGTTTTTCTTAATGCACAGCTTGAAATAACAATTCTGTGTTAGACAGCAACTTTGTCTCAGATTTGAAGGTTGCTTAGCCTTTTCATCAGGAAAGCTTGATTACTTCTCTGATGATTCAGTTAAAAACACCTGGCTTGGTTCTCTGTTAATCCGAGATTCACAGGTTTTTTTCTTGTCTAGATAAAAAAGAAAACTTTTATTGGTTGTGTCTGCTTTGGAGAAAGAAGGCTTGTGATCATTGGCTTCATCTTTATTACATGCTTCACATGTGTTTGGGTAGTAAAAGACAGCAGCACCCAGAGGGATCTTCAGGCTTAAATACTGCAAATACAATTAAAATATTACACTCATAATTAAAAGGGAACCACAATTGAGATTTTATAATTTAGAGAAAATTGAAAAAAGCCCAAATGAACAGGTAAATAAAATCCCCAAGACCTCAACAAACAAACAATATCCCTCCAATCCTAGCTAGTTACCATCCAAGGTAAAAGCAGTGTAGTCTAAGTTTGAATCCTTGCTTGCCAAAGTGGTTTTCAGTCACAGATACACATTCCTGTGCATTACTGGGTTTTGACATTTTTATTGCTATATTTTATTTTACCTTTACTTGTGTAAGGACAGCAGGAGGTGTTGTACTAAAGGTAGCATTAGCGTATGAGTATTAAAGTGATAATGAAACAGCATAACCCTAAGATTTATCCTACACATAAAATTTTAGAAGTCTTACCATAAGAGAAATAAATCAGAATTAAAGAAATAAAGCTCCTGTGGAACAAAAAGCAAAAAAAAAAAAATACTCTTCCTGTATAAATGGTTCTTTATTTCACAAGCTGCTGCATGGGAAAATTTCTGTGTAGGAATTTTTAAATGTCTCAGTGTAAGTGGCTAGATTCGCACCCTGAGTACAATCTATGAAAAAAACAGTGCCATACCACAGTTAATTATTGAGTTTGCACAATTTTCAGATCCAGTTCTTCACAAAACATACAACATTCATCACATGCTTATGTATTCACCCACTTATTTTAAATAGAAGTTGCATTTCATTTAAATAAAAAGCTTGGATTTCCTTCAAATAACTTTATTAACCAAATCTAAGCTGACAGGAAAAAGTTCAGCACTGAGTATCTGCCATGTAAAAGACCCCTAAAACTCAATGGAGATCAAATGCTATGTATCTCTTCCTGGAGTTACACTGCATCAGATCTTCCATTTGTGCATTTCATTATGCATTTTTTTAAACACCAACATGTAATAGAGATACAGATTCTGTAATAGAGCCTGGATATTTTATCTTTTAAATCTAATTTGCAGAAAGAGCTATATAGACTAATCACATGAATACTTTGCCATGTCGTGTTTTTTACTATCCTTCATTCACTTACTGATCCATATTTCTTCTTTATTTTGAAATTTTCAGAAGCAGAAAACTTCTCTTCATTCTTGTCCATTTCTTTTTGAACTTCAGGTACTTTTGGGTTGGCATAATGTCTTGCAGTATGTACTCCAAGGAGTGATACAGGGAGTGATCCATACATGTACTATGAATTGATACCAAATATTTAGTGTAATTGATTGGCTGCTGTGGAGTATCTCCCAAACTCTTCTGTACCTGAAAATATTCCTTGAGAAGATTCAAATCTGACACAAATTTTATCGATAGACACAATTTTCCCCCTAAATTAAAGTTGATTGAATATGTAAATGCCAAATCTGAGGGCCCATTTCCAGCAGAGATAGCAAAAGAGGGGCAGTTTATGTTAGAAAACCTCACCAGGAAGAAGTATTCCCTGTATATTTGAAAATTAGATTGAAGTTCCCTGAATCAACGGTCACAGGAAGCAGAAGAGCTCAGACTTTGTCTCACGCTTGGCTTGTGTCAAGAGAAAAATACAAAGATCTGATGACAGCAAAAGAGTAAGGAATTCAGGAGAGCCAAAAGAAGTAAGCCTGAACTTTCCATAGAAGGAAAAAAAAAGAAGCTGAAAACAAAGTATTTGGAAAGAACAAGGTGTAATTCACGTGTACTTCCAGGGTCTTGATTTTGACTCTGTATTCCCGCTTTTAGGCAATATCTGAGAGAGCATTAACAAAAGAGCAAGGAGAGGCTTGTCTCCTTTCAATGAAACAAATGTTAGTTTGAATATTAATGGCAGCAATTTATTCCTCCTCAATCGGTATGAACAATAGCAATGACTAACTGGTTTTAAGGCACTGAACATAGCTGGGAAATTTGGCCAAAACTGGAGAAAAAAAGAGGAGAAAATGACAGAAAGAAAATTGCAGGTTCTTTGTCATGCATAACATAGGGAAACAGCACACCTCATTGTCTGGGAGGCAGAACCACAGTGCCAGGCCTGAAATCACATCTCAGGGGACTCTGGCTCTCAGCTGGCTTTTGGGGAAACAGAAAGAAGAAGTGCAAGTATATCAGCATCCAATTTGTCATGAAGGGATGTCCCTGAAGGTCAGTTCTGGAGGGCAGGATGTGAAAAGTATTCCCTGCAGGTGCCTCCCTCAGTTGATATTGCTTATGTTTTCCTGGCTGCCAACTGTCTGGCAGATAATTTAAATATGCCTATGGCTACTTTAGCCCTGAGCTACAGGCGTGGCAGATGAGAATAGTTTGGCTGGGCTCCTCTGGGTGCCCTGCCTTTGTGAAAGGAATTACACCCTGCTTTTCCATGATAGTACATCCTCAGTATCCTCTGCAGCACACACCATGCGGTGCTGCTTACATGGGAGGAAACATAAGGATGGACAGTATTTTGCACTTCTTCCTACCATTTTGGACAGATGGCAAGTGTTTATGCCTTTCCACATGGCTGCACACTGGACAAGATGATCAAGACAGATGATTTATAATGGAACTCACTCGAGATCAGATTCAGTCTACAGTGGCTTAATTTCACTGGAATGCCCATATATTGGGGCTGTTCTTCATGGATGGCTAACAGGATCCCTTTGAAACAGCTTTGAGCCAGCCACCATGCAGCATACGTAGATTACAGACACGCCTCTTATTGTGAGGGATTTTTAACATTTCAGAGCTTCTTATCTATATAGAGAGTTAGAATTGTGTGTGGATTACTACTGCTTCTCTTTTTCCTTCACTGCCAGTTGCCCAAAGGTATTAAATATATAATGTATTAGGCATCAGGTCTTGACTATGCCAAGAAACAGGAGAAACGGAGCACTGAGGACAGTGATGGGAGGGGAAAGGATCCTGTCAGCTCTGGAGAGAAAGTATGACATAAACCAACCTTTTCCCAGAAAAGCTGGACGGACTGGTATAATCTCTGAAAACCTTAGCAGAAAGTATGCAATTGAAGGCTGAAGGCTCAAGCACGAATCCAGAAAAAAACCTTTGAGATTTACCAACTGCTCTTCTAAATCATGAAGCAGGGGGTCCTTTCCTCATTTGTGGGTCCACTCACAATCCAAACAAATCTGAAACCATTACAATGCATGGCAGTTGGTCAACAGTGTGGAAAAACCTCATTTACTGACTGGCCAGACAGTTTTAAAACCTTCAGATTTTTCTAAGTCTAGGTTATTAACTGTCTGACTGTAATCACATCTTCACCATAGGGAGCTTCAAAAGCTTTTCATTTGCATTGAATCAGTTGCCTTCCTCCCTGTCTTTTTCCCTCTGGAAATAAGCTTAAATAATTCAACAAAATGCACACATGGCTAGTGATTATTGAACCATTCTGAAACACTCAAGGCAAATAGACCATTAGGTAGCGGGAATTAAAACTTTCCTTGCAGTCATTGGGAGAAAGATGTATACATATATAAGTATAACCCTTGTCTCTCTCACGAGTGAATGTGTGTGTGTGCCTGTGCCAGAGGATGTACAGAGGGATACTTACAAATATCTCCTTCTCACAATGACGTTGTGACCATCCAAAAATCAGTTTTTGAAACAGTGTTCAGAGACTATGTCAGAGATGAGCCATGAAAGTTTATGGTGACTAGAGTGTGCAATTTTGAAGGTAGCAAGAAATTCTTTCTTGTAACACTACATCTTTTCACTCTGACAGGGAATGACATTTTTTTTCATGCTACAAGTTCATGAGAAGACATCTTAGGATGCTGGTAATTAATTCTTTAAATTATGTACAGACATGCTTGTATTCCTGTATCAATGTCATATATGGGAAAACACAAAAAAATTAATGGTAAAACAAATTGATGTGTTTAATTAATTATTGATTTTAAATTGTGTTTAATTATTTCTTTTTAATGTTTTTAATGAATAACTTTATTTAATTTATCAGATCTAGCTTTTTAGGACAAATAAAAAAGTAGAATTAGCAAGAAAACCTCAAGTCAAAACCAAAAAAGACAGCTTTTCACTGCATAAAAAGTCATGGTTGTATTCAATATTTCTAGACTGAGTGTGTTACTCAGCCTTTGGCTTTCCTCTGTTTCCATACAAGTTCTGACCCTACTGCTGTGTAATGGGAAACCCATGTAAGTGGCATCTATCTGTCAGTGGCTTTACAGTAGTTAATAGGAGTATGAGGAGAATGTCATAAGGCACCTGATAACATTAAGTTTACATTTTTGTCTAGTTACAGCTTTTTTATTTAGGAAAAGAGAAACCAATACCCAGTGGCACAAATCTATCCCTTTGTTCTAAGGAAGAACAGCACTCTGTTCCCTAGTTGCGTGTCATTCTGACATCTGTTATACAGCACATATACGGTGAAAATGGATAATATATAATGTCCAGAAACACATTGCATGAGGTCAAATCTGATTAGTAGCCCTCCATATCATGTTAACTAGAACAGAAGTGTTAGATGCATAAATACCAAAATCCAGGCAAAACTTTTTGGCACAATTCAGCTTCGCCATTATATAGAGAGACATATGTATGTATACCTCTAGTTTTGCTGGTACCAAATATTTTAGTTAAGGTTTTTTCCTGTACTAAAGACTCTACTACTAGAGATTGCAGTAACAGGCAGTGGCATCCCCAGCTGACTAAATAACTCTTTCTTTCTCACTATTTAGGAAAATAGGAAAGAGAGATTAAAGTGTTAAGGCCATGACCCAAGAATATTGCCCTCCAATCATTGCTTTTCTAAATATACGTATACTATCAGTTGTGATATCAGAATCTAGAAGAGAAGTAAGACTGGGAAACAACATTGCTTTTCACAGGTCAGTGTCTATTTTGCGTGTTGAATTTTTTTATAAAATTTAGCTATGGTTATGAATATTAGTGTGTTATAATTGAAATCATACAAAAAACAATTTCCATCATGTCCCTTTTAACTTTAAAAAGTGTTGTACTCCTGGGCATGTTAAATTAATTGCTTGTCTATTTCTGTTGAACAATGCTGCTTGCTGACAACTAGAAATAAATCCTGTAATAATAATCTTCAAGCACCACTTATATTTGATTGATATGTGGCATACATCCAAGATGCTCTCGCCTGAGTGTCTTCAGGGTGAGATTCTTTCCTAAGAGTGGTTGCTCTGCAAAGCAGTTCAATGCAATGGGATTTTAAAATGCTTTTAAAGTGCACTTTACCAGCCTATTGAGGACCAGTCTAAAATAATTATCAATAGCCTGGACTTCACTATGGCTCCAGTATAACAAGGAAAAGGAAATTCAGACAAGAAAAAGAGATATGACAGAATAACGACGCTGTGTTGCTGAGGTAAATAAAAATCAAACTGATTGTGTGGAGATTGTATTTCATCACTGGCATAACTGACTGTCCTTTCAGAGCTACCACAGTCATATGAAATGATGGTGGCATATACTTCATATTTATGCAGTTACTTTGTTTGAAATAATGAGAAACTGTTACTCAACAGAAATTTCTGGATTTGAATTTGTCAGGTTCACAGTCTAAAGAAGGAATCATCCCAATATGTAGAATTGTTCCTTTTGAAAAGGAGTATGGAATTTAAAAAAAGGGGAATCACAGATTTATGCTCAAATTGTTGGCAAGCCTATACTAGTGGAAGTTAGGGCACAGCAACAAGAATTTACTGACACACTGAAAATCAAAATATGGACTCCAGGATTGCCATCTCTTGCAGTTTAGGCTTCAGCATTTACTGTGCTGATATTCTGATTGTCTTATGAGAACTAGATGACCTAAGTGAATTCAAGACAGCTGATTTTTCCCTTTGTAATTTTCTTCTGAGAAATCTTTTTCTTCCATATTTGTGTGCAGTGTTACTTTTTCCTCCTGTTACGAGCCACCTCTGAGGCAGGTAGCTCAGGTTCCTGTTAATACATCCCTGGTGTGAATTAGAGTGAAACAAAACTGAGTGACTGGTGTATGTGTATGAGGCAGATTTATTTTAAAACAATTTGAGTGCAGTGGAAAGAAAGCATGCAGCCATTTTTGTTCCTTTCTGTAAATGTGTAAAATGTCACATAGAAAATATGTGAGGAAAAGAAATAAAGAGAGAGATACAAGTAAATAATGGAGAGGAAAGGTATCACAACCCATGAATCCAGCAACTTGATAGTTGCAATTTTAATGTCTGTGATCAGAGTAATGGTTGCAGTCTTGATCTGCTGGATGTGGGGTCCCACAAAACAAAGAGTTTGTCAGGTTATGTACATTCAAGTTAGCATGGAAATGCCTTTCTAGAGGGGCAATTCTTCATGTCTGATGCAACTCTATGGTACATGCAAAATCTACTGATTAAAAGTTTCCAGAAGAGTGGGGCAGGGGGAGGGAGGGGTGCTCTAGGGTCCTTGGTGATCCATAACCTCCCCTAGGGATATGCTCACTGTTTGACCCTGCTTCTTGTGACTAAGCAGATGTGTCTTACCATGAAAACATGAGAGATAGCATTACAAAAGCATTGCTTTACATGTGTAGGATCTGCTTCTTACCACCCTTTCCCCTTGTTTGATGTGAAAACAGTTTAAGATAAAACTTTCCCAATTTTCCTGAATGCAATCAATCACAGAGTAACCTAGACAATTTTCCAGTTCCCACACCTCCCAGGCATCGTATATCTAGTGTCTCATTTCACCCTTACTCTGCCCCCCCCAAATCTTTTCTTTTGTCCAGTCAACTAGAAATTAAGTGGAATGAGATTCAACCAGTACTATAGCACAAGGACAAAATTCATAGCCTGAAAGTTATTTGATGTTTGCAATGAATTTAGGACAACTAAACTTCAAGGTTAAGCTGACCTAAAGCCTAGGAATACACTGGATCCAAGGAGATGTAGCTAGAGATTGCTCAATGCGAGAGCACAGCTTTTACCAAGTTCCACACGCTATTGTGAGTTTTATCTCCTTCCATTTTGATGATGAAGTTGTCTGGATGTAGAAGTAGAATTTGGCTGCCATTGTTTATCTCATGAAGCTATCTGCCAAAAAAAAATGGCTGAAACTGTATGTTATTAATGACAATGCCCCAAAACTCCACACTAAGCTCTACAAAAGGCCAAAGTTTTGAATCTCACAAAAACCCAATTGATTTCTCGTCTCATCACTTCCTACTTTTGTATTCCTTTGCTAGAAATAGAAGAACATTCTATTAAATTAAAAAATAAAAAAAGGAAAGCATCTAAAGTAGTTTTACAGAATAAAGAGGTTGCCTGAACTTATGTGTGAATCCAAATTGTAACATACTAATATTCAACTTAGATTAGTCAGGTGCCACACTGTGCCCACAACGTGCCCTGTTGTGAGTTACTTGTTAATTTTGCATTGCCTGTTAAGATTATGAAATGGAATTATAACTTGGGCACTGATAGCTGAGATTTTCCATGGCTAATCTGTAATGGAAGTTTTGAATCCAAATTCATTTTATCATGGTGTTCATATTATGCAGGCCCACAAATTTTGCTGCAATCATCAGCTTGACACAGTATCTGTAACTCTGCTAAGATGGAAGAATAAAATGTGTGTCTGCCCTTATATGGATGCAATGTGATTTCAGGAAGCAAAATCAAGCCATTCACAAATATATTTTTCTGAATTGTACTCTTGCTGTTTATAGGGCTCCAACCTCTGGTGATTAGACAGCATTCAAAATTCAGGCATTTATCTAAAATGCAAGTGTTAGACCTCTGGAAACAAACAATGATATCAGAATTCTAGCTCTGTTTTGCTCACCTCTCTGAATTCAAGGCAAACCATCTGAAACCTGTAAGGTCTGAAGTAGTTCTAATTTCCAAGACTGTTAGAGAAAAGAATTACTCTTTTTCGAGAAGCAAGGATTGGGAGACAGCTTCTGGAATGTTTAGGCTTTCTATATCATTCTCTGCTTACTCAGACTCAGTTTGGAGATTTGCTTTACATCATTTTAGCAAAGAAGATTTTAATCAGATGATATGTAAGGCCCAGTTGATTAATTACTCTCTTATTGAGGCAGGATTGTACAGGGGTTTAATGCTAAGAATCTTCTTCCCTAGTCTTACCTCCTGCCATCATCTGTCAGATTATGCTTCATTACTAGTCCATTCATTTTCCAGATTGCTCAGACAAATAAGGAGCCCGGTTGTCAAAAAAGTGCTTTTCATTTTTGCCAATTATGGAATAAAGAATTAACAAAAGATGATAGTTTTGTCTTCTCTATGGTATGGTATTAAAAGAGACAGCTCTTGCAATTCCCACCCAGAAACAATTCCATAGAGAGAATAAATTAATACACTGAGACTTGGTTGGTCCATAGCAGTCTTAGAAAAGTGTGTATGAAGAAAGATGAAGATGGTGGATTGTTTTTTTTTAATTTGTCTAACCCTGTTTCACTGGTAAACCTTGTAGGGTGAAGAGTTGCAGTATCTCATCCAGAAATGCAGAAGTTTTGCTGTCACACATTTAAATAATTGTAACACAATCATTTCAAAATTGTGAAGAAAATTCTGCTTCCATTTGCCACAACAAAAAAAAAATACAAAACAAAACAAAACAAAACAAAACAAAACCAAACCCCAAGAAATCACTAACCTTACAGAACAAGGATACTTTATTCAAAGTCCTTATTTTGAATACTTGCAAATGGGTTTTGCTGGCTTTGTATTTTCTTCTTACTGGCTAATTTCTTCAGGCGTCTGCTGAAGGATGGTTATTATTATTGCAAGTATTACCTGAAAGAAGGTTTAGACAATGAAGTTGCGAAAATTGTGAAAAAATAGTTGATTTTTTCTGTTTCCAAGACACAACACTGCAATATTTTAAGTTAAAGAATCTACTTTACTATGATACATATAGAAACATATGTCTTTTTCTTCAGTTTGTTATCTGCTTGGCTGCCTGTTTTCCAGCAGTGCATTTCTTGATATGAAGAATAATACTAATGGTAAAGAAAAGCAGGCTATTCATTCCTGTTAAAGAAAAATTCAGTTGGAAAGGATTGTCACAAAGAACATTAGGCACCTTTTAATACTTGTCTGCTTCTTGGTTCTGAACATAAAACCTAGAAAATTGAATGCTGTCTTTGTAGAGATGAGAATTCAAAATTGCAAGCCTAGGACACCTGAAAGGGTTGAGCATCTAGAAGTCCTGTTTACCTCAGATGTTTTGTTCTGGTATCACCTGAGACTGCGTTTTAGATATTGCAAGAGTAACCAAAAATGTAATTTAGTTATCAAAATCATATCAATACACAAAGCAATCCAAGCGACAAAAGGATAAAGTAATCAGAGTTATCTGGATTGTTCTAATTTTGTAACAATTTTTTCCTTTTAGTTTCACAATATTTTTTCTATGAACAGGAGTATTTCAGAAAGAATCTTTAGCACTTCCCAGTATTCCTTAGAGAAAAATCTCTTTAATAATTAAAAATTCTGGGTTTAGACTCTTTCTTTGCCCAACTTTTTGCCAAAATTGGTGATAAAGTTAGTTAATTTGCTTTATATTATCTTTTTATAACTACTAATTTTTTTGCAATTTTCTTCAAATTTTCTAAATTAAGAAAAAATGGCAGCAGGAAACATGGCATTAAATTTACTTTTAACAATATTTGATGAAAATTATTTTGAAGTTGTGGTTTTCCAAAGTGTTTTGGTTGATTGGGTTTTTCTGAACAAGATCTTCATGTTTTGAGGTGATAGCAAGCACTATTTTCTTCCCTTGTACCTTCCCTTGTACCTCCTGGCCTTTGCTGTCTGAATTGTGTCATTAACATCACAGACACGATAATTTGAGGTATTTAAGTAGACAAAACCATGCAAAATGTAGGTATCAAGGAAACAGAGTAGAGACCCAAAGGCACAGGGAAGGAGTGATGGGAGATCAGATTTCTGCATAAGAGCTACCTGATAAAGAGGAGAGATATACTGGTGAGACTCCCACAGGGCAACATTTCACAGAGAAATATATGATCAAATTTGTCAAAAGCAATTGAACAACTACGGATGAAGACAGACTAGACATTTTGTGGGAGAAAAGACCTTGACAAAAGGAAATATAGCAAAATGCCTGAGTGTGGTCATTATGAGAAATCCAGAAAGGGAGTTTAAGGGAGAGTGGTCCTTCCTGGTTGCAGCAGATGAATAGGTGCAGTAACTAGGCTGAGAAAGCAAAGAAGCTACAAAAGGCAAGAGAATGAAAAAAAGAGAATGAGGTTATTGCAGGGCAAAGGAAAAAGAAAGTAAGGAGCAATAAGGGGAGAAATCTCTGACCGCTTTGGGCTTGATGTGCTGTTCTTCTGGAGGCATTCATGTCTTCCACAAGAAAGAGAAATTGTCTGACGATAAAGAACTGCTGGTGACAGAGTTGGTATCTTCAGGAAAAATCAGAATAGAAAGATGAATCATAGATATAAATTCTGTAATGAGTTATTGTGCCTGAGACAGACAGGATGAATCAGGACAATCATCAGGGACTTGTAATTTTACCACTTTTCATAGGGCCCCACAGGAAAAAATAGCACTGCCTTAATTTTTATGGCCTTTGGACAAAAAGAAAAGAGCTCTAATATCTGCTTCATTCATGCCAATGCATTGATCAAATAGTGAGTATTGTGATTATTAATGCTGGAAGTTTTCAGAGGAACACGCTGTGTGCCTTTACCACAAGAGTGAGACAAAATACTACAGGTTAGGTATGACTGGCACTAGAAAAGGTTAGGAGTTATTTTTTCCTCATTTTCTGTGCAGATGTCAGGAAAACTGGTGATGCCCCCCAGAGCAGCTCACATTTATAAGGCCACTAATTGTGACTGGACAATATGTTCTTTTGTCTCAAGCTCCTTCAGAACATCAGAAAGGAGACTTCCAGGCTCCTTTCCACTCCATCCTACAGATACTCAGGCTTCATCTTTGCCATGCTTTCTGCTAGCAAAGGCAATCTATTTCATTCTGAAATGAAGTGGTGTTTAAAAACAGATGAACAAACTAAGCTGATGAGAATTCCTATTTTGCTTCTTAAATAGCTAAAAAATTGAAAAAGTTTTATAATTTGGATCCAATACTTCTCTACCTTCCAGATTGCTTGTGGCCAAGGTAGTTTTCCATAAATACGCATCCCACTCATTGTTCAGCATAGAAAATAGTAGCATTTCTCTAATTTAACAACAGAGAAAACTCCTAAGAACACTTCAAATTATTGGAATATAATGATTTGTGTAATAAGATATTTTTGTTCATTTGGCATGGTATGGGTGTGAATTATTACATATATTCACATGGCATAATGGCTACAAAATCAGTGATCCAGAATATGTGATTTTTTGACAATGTCCTGGGTGCCTGATTTTTCATTTGGCATTTAGTTTAGTCTTGCACCTGTTTAGCTGTTAGGTTCTTTTATCTCTTCATTATAATCTCCATATATTTTTAATGTATCTTCTGCTGCTCCATTCACTGACTATAACTCAGCATCAAATCAGAACTGGGTTAAATATGCACTAGCTGGAAAGCATTGCAATATGTCACACACCCAGGTTTCCATCCTGATTGCTTTTAACTTGAAGATATAATAGTAGCAACTAAACAGTGAACACAGTGTAATGTCTCCTTTAAAAAGAAATTAGTATGCAATTGATTCTTTCAGATTCACCATACAAACAGTGAATACAGATGATTCAAAACTTTGAATTTCAAAGTACTTACTTTTTATTTTTGCAAGGACCATTGAACAAAACTGAAATTTATATCATTACAAATATCTTTCTTTCCAAGCTAGTTTTTAATTTTTATATACAGCTGCATGAATCAGAGCAGTTGCAACTGAACAAAAAATTATCAAAGTATTGGTAAAGATGTTGTTCAAAACAGCAGCCATAGCAGCCAAGGAATTCTGCAGATTGATAAAATTGGGTAAGAAAGAAAGAGGAATTTTATATAAATGAAAATAAGAGGGTCTACAGAAATACAGAGGAATGTCTTCCTACTCTTTCTTTAGAGGAAGAGATTATGTTTGCTTGTTTTCTGAAGAGGATTGATAGAATTTTAGAGAAGAATAGAACAGAAAAAGATGGCACCAAAGTTAACCTGGTTATAGGAAAAACTATACAAAGAAAGGATTTAGTGAAAAATATTTTCATATTCACTTGAAGCTGCAGAGAGTATTTGCAACTGTCAGTCACTAATTATACATGTAAACAACACATCTGGAGATAGATTCCCATGCTATTGGTATTCTTTCCTCTACTCAGAAATGCCTTTTGTTCCACATGAATTTGTATTTCAGTGAGTATATAGAATATTTAAAATTTATTAACAGTCCCTGCAAAGCTATTTAAATGCAGGAATTAATAAGCCATTCTTTAACACAGTGATGACACAGGAGACAAATCAGATGAGCACTTAATGGCTTCAATACTGTCAAACTGTTTTGTGAGACTAATATTACTGCATTGATTCTACACAGGCTTTTTAATGATACAATACAGGTGTAGTTTTAATAGGCAATTTTATTAGGAGAAGAAAATCTTTCTGACTGTAACAAAAACAAATGTCTTCCCTTTGCCAATCACAGTACTTTTTTTCTTAAAACTACATGGAGGTCTGTGGTTTGCTACTCATCTTGCACCGAAAAATTTTATATACTCTGCCTATTCAGAGTTATATCATTAGAAATTCAATAACGACAGATGAAATAAAAACCATAGTGCAGCAATGATGTTGTCAAATCACAAAGTTTTTCTTTCAGAAATCTCTTCAAGCTCAGTGAAGGAACTTGGAAAGTAATCCTAATCATTGGGGATTTTTTCAAAGACATTTCCCCACTCAGATAATGGCAAAAATCTCAAATTGCTAACCAGGACAAAAACAAGAACTGTAGTCTTTCACAGGTGCTTCATTTTAAGGTCCTACATATGTAGATGATTCTGAAAGTACATCAGTTGAAAAAGGAAAATATTGTATATATGAAATAGACACATTTATGACCTTTTGTGGCCCTTACTTCTGAAACATTGAATACAGACTGTGAGTGCTAATAACGCGATTTAAATTGTGTGTTTTACAATGTGCAAGTACACAATACACAAACAGTCGGATAAGAGTGTGTTTGATCTCTTAGCTACAATAGCATGCACTACAGCTTTTAAATTTTTTTAGTGAAGTTTTCCTCTTTTTACAGTGACTCTCCTTGTCCTCTCTCTGCTACTTCTCTTTTCCTTTCTCTATCACAGAAATCTTGACTTCTCCATGAAGCTGATATCCACCTTTTCCTGAAAGGAATGTCCCCATTTCTTTTTCCTAGCAATTTTCTTCAGCCGTCTGTTGTAGGTATTTCTTCCTCCTCCATGTCCTGAGGACTTCTGAGGCTCCCATGGAAGTAACCTTTGTTGTCATTGTTCTGCCTTGGCATAGCCTTGAGGGCACTAGCGGTTCTTCTTGAACCATAGAAAGAAATGACAAAAATTGCATTACTGAAAGACTCAAGTACATATAGAAAGAAAATGGAGGAGGGAAAATAATGTCCTTATAGTGCAGGAGGATAGAAGGTCGTAGTTAATCTGGCTGGAAAGAGAATATTCATTTCATAAGAGGCATTGGACGTCAAAATATCTCCAGCTAGACATTCCAGAATGTCACTTTGGAAATGATAAGGTATATTAATAAAGTCTTCCTGAAAGCATTAAGTCTGCTCTCAAACACAGAAGATGACTAGAAAAATGACCTATCCCAATCTTAAAATGAAAACTTCTTATTTGTCCCAGAAATATTCAGTGGGACTCAACAAAATTTTTTCTTGATCATAGAGAAATTGGGAAAATGATGATCATATAAGATTAAGGGCATCAAAAATGTTCCATGAATTGGGTAATATTATAGTATCAGTAGCTGTTGGGCAAAATGGCCTTAAGCAGCTAAGTATTTTCTCTTTTAAAATCCTATGATTATTGCTGACTGCAAAAGATGACTGGAAAATAATAGTGAGCAAAATTCTTTGAGATCTGACTGTGGAGGTATTAGTTCATACTGCAACCTCACTCAGTTTGTACTGCAGGATGTAGAGCTCCGCAAAATTCAATATTTTGGTTAACTTCAGCTTTTTCTGTCTCAAAATGGTTAAAACAAAAGCATCATGTAGACTTATTCAGATCTGGCCTGTAAATTTAGAAATCTGGAGACAATTAACTTTCTAATACATCTCATAACACACTTTACATAGAGAAAAAAAGGAATTAATGAAAGAAATTAATGGAAAATTTTTATTTTCCAATCTGTCTGGATGACACCTTTCAGGGTCTTTGGCATCTTACACCAACATTTAAAACCAAGGAAAAAAAAATACTTCAAAGCCTACCATTGAGAGGATGGATTCAATTCCAAGAAATTCAAATTTCTTCAATTGTGGAATCTGCATTACTTAATAGAGCAGGGAGCCAATTAAGAGCAGTCCCCTATTCAGTTTAATTAGGCTAACTACAGGTGAGGGAGTCATCTAGGAAAGGGAGGGGCATTCAGTGGAGAGACTCTTTCATGTCATATCTCTTCCACTCTGAAAGAGCTAAAGACATCTGGTTCTTGACTTTTACCTTCTTAATGCTAGAAAGTAAACAAGTCACACGTTTTATATTATTAAGACTTTGAAACTGAAAGCCCAAGGCATTCTGTCAGACAGTAAGGGAAGAAGGGAAGGGAAAGAAGGGAGGCAGCTGCTACACTCATCATTTCAAATCAGTGACATTTCCATGATATGTATAACTCTTAATTTCAGCTTTCTTATATGCTTACATGTTCAAAAAACTCACATAGCTCTTTGGTAAGTTGACCAGAAAAAGATACTTAATTTGTGCTCTGACCTGCATTCTAGTGCCAAATTAGAAAGTATAGCTAAAGCTGTACTTTCCAAAGCTGATAAAGTTACAGGGTTGAGGCAAGTGACATTTCCCTTTCAAAGGTATCCATCAAGGTATGAGTTACATTCTGGTATCATAACTCCAGGGATCATTCTTCCTTTTGCAGATCTTTAAGTCTATGCCCTCCCACTTTACCAATACATTGATAGGCACAGATGCTCAGAATGTAGGGGGAGTGTATTGATAGCAAGTAAAAATAAAACAACAAATGAGAGTAGACAAAAAAGAAGACATAATTCATTAACAGAAACCAGAGAAAAAACAACCAGAAAAAAAACCCAGAAAAACTCCAAAAAACCCCAAAATAAACAAAAAAAAAAGCAGGGGGAAATGATACCATATCAAAATTAATAAATCAACAGTCACTCTTATACAGTTTGACAAACTCTGTTCTCTCCAGCTTATTATCATCATACTTGATAGCCTTAGAATCTACTTATACTGAGGAAGGAAAGCATTGCTTATAGGTGGGACACAGACTCTTTCACTTCAGTTTGATTTCAGAAGCACTGAAGAATTTTCTTTTTCATGCAGTATTCAATCTTTTATCTTTCTGTAATTTTCATAGTTTTTCCAACCAGAACATCTCATGACATCCTAAAATGTCTTCTCAAACAGTGGAGGTCACGTAAATTCTCAGACTCAGGGGTATTCTTCACTGTTTACTCAGCGTAGGCAGTGCACACTCAAAAGGCAAGATATGTGAGGGTACACATAGTGCCTGGGAGAAGAGATCAGGTTGAACACACTGCTATTCCTTTTTCCTTCCATTGCAACAAATATTCTTGCAAATATTCTATACACAAGGTGCCATGTTCTCATAGCACAACCTTCCCCTTCTTTTTCTTCCTCTCAGCTGCCTCTCCAAGCCTCAGGATTCTACACATTACAATTTTAAATTTTAAAGTGTCAGTTTCCCCTTCCATTTAGAGAACAGGAAAATTCCTGTTAGTTACATGGAAGCTATAAATGGTATCGTAAGGAGTGCACATAAATCCCTACTAACAGTGTTCACATTCACATATCCTTTGCTTTTCTACTCCCCTTTTTCACTCAGAGTTTATTTAATGGGAGGTTTTCAATGAAGTAGTCAGATGTCTAGCTAGAATTAAATTATGCCTTTTAGATAGTCCTCATTTTAGGCTACATGATGATTACTGGTAAAGATCAACATGAGGTAACTAAAATCATACAGGATAGTCCAAAGCTACTAACCCTGCACAAGTTTGAGAAAAGGAGCCATATACAAGAGTGTCCTATTTTACCTTTCAATAGCAATGCTGCTGTCAACACTAAAGGCAGCATCATGTATAATTTTAGGTTTTATCTTGCCGGATGAAACTATCCACTCCCATATGCAACATTACAGAAATGAAAATAAGACTGGAAAATTAAAATGCTTAGAACCTGCTTTACTGCAGAAGCTCCAAAAGAACATCTATCTCCTCTACCTATTTTGAGACAGAACAGAACAAAATTTCATTTCAAAACTTACACAGAGTCCTACTCTAATATATTTTCCTCAGCTATTAAGAATCAGTATATGCCAGCATGCATCACTTTGTAACTATGCAAGGAACGACAGAAAGTTTAAGAAAAAATATTCAGTGATTAAGTTTCAGTTCAACTCTATCAATAAAAGAATATATACCAGCTTAAAAAAAAATTAAAATAGTGCTTTTATGATTGATTCTCTTTTGAATCTCTCTCTAAGTAGGCCTGGGACTCTAAATAGGAATAAAGATTTTTAATCCCCAAGAAAGACCTCCAGATGCACATCAACAGCATTCAACATTCAGAGGGCAGCTGGTAAACTGGATTATATTCTTTCTGAAAAGCACTATGACAAAGTTGTTTATTCGGCAAAACAAACTGTTCTCTGTGTCCGTTAACAAGGCTGGCTTTGTGCAGCACAGACTTCTGCAGTACTGACTCCTGTTTGGAACCATTTCACACTAATTAGAAATAAGAGAAAAGGCTGTGTTCATAAACAGCCCAGCTCCAGACCTCTTTGAAACCACTCTTTCTGAAACTTAACTCACTTGTAACCCTCTATGAATAACAGAGCTGCACAAACAGGACAGGGAAAAATATATTGTTAATAATTGTCAGCTTGCTGTGCAAAATGCCAATGCAAATTGTATAGAACACTATCCAAATCATATGAAAATAAAAACTATTAAATGCTGTGCAGTTCCATCTTCTAAGGCTACATCCATGGTGGTTTTTGAAGTGTTTAGGAACAACAGAAATATATGATGAAGAAAAGAGTTATTATCATGAAAGAAATTAAATAATTGAATTATGCACTACACATGTGTATAGATCTGTCTCTTATTTATATATGATTATTATGAAGTGCTATCCGTAAAGCAGGAATGAGAATATCAGAAACATTTTGATCTTGAAGAAAAGAAAACAAAAGAAGTTTCTTCAGCATTTACAATGCAAACCCATTGTAAATTCAAAAAATTAAAAAATAAACTTGGAAATATCACACAGGAAATGTTTTTAGGGGCCAGTTATGAAATAGGGAGGATTATTTCTAATTTCTATAGGCATCTTGCAGTTTAGGTAGCATTTGCTCACAGGAGTAATCCCCCCTAAATCCATGGGGCTAGCTGTGGAAGTGACAGATGTCATAAATCATGTCATAAATGTGCTTCAGAATACAGTTGAAAAGGCAGAAATTTTGAGATTATTTTGAAAAAAAAATCATTGCAAGTTACCACTACAAAACTACCTTGCAAATTATTTGGTATGAATCCAGAACTTTTCCTCATAATCCAGTCTCATTTCTAAAATCCGAAAAACAATCCAACAGAGGAGAACAGAGATGACTCCAGGTCACAGGAGAGAGTTTAGCTTGTGATTTAGATGTTGTATACTGGCTTACTGTTCTTAAATCAAACCTGCCTCTGAGATCTAGCAAGAGCTATGCTTTTTATATCTGCATAATAAATGTAAAATAAAATAAGAAACAGAAGCAGAAATAAAAATAAAATTGATTGAGGCTTTCATTAAGGAAGATACTACTGTCTGGAACTAACATGCAGCACACCCAAATGCTTTTGTTTCTCATGGTCATTTTCCTTACTTCACTCGGTTCTTAAAGAAATAAAGATTTACAGAATTTATCTTATGATTATGACATTGCTTATAATGTTACGTTGCTTGGGACTTGTGATCCTAGTTTCAGGACTGTTGTAAAATGAGTTGAAGACTAATTCTATGTCCTAGTGAGACTTGTATCTCTCCATTGCTTTCCTTGAAAACAAAAGTAGACCTTTTTGACAACATGTCAAAATGAATTGAGTTACCTTTCAAGGATCAGAAAGAAGTGGAGTAATTTTTAGATCCCATGTAGTGTGATTGAAAAGATAGTTCCCACTATTTTGAGATTGCTTCCGATGGACAGGCTGAATTGAGGAGACAATATGCTGCTTGACAACATGCTATGTTAGCTTGTAAGAGCTGAGTTCTAAACATGATAAATTTACATGGTTGAAGAAGCCTTAATTTGAGGAATAAAATAGTTTGCAGGTAAGAATTGTCTTGTTTCCACAAATACGTGTCTGTATTTAACTCTCAAATATTGAAGGGAAATGCTTTCCTGCAAATTATTCTAATGACTCTAGTGAAAATAATTAAAGGATGATCACCCCATGCTCTTTCCACTCAATTTTCTAATAAAATAAGTTAATAAATTAAATTTCAAACATGAAAACCAAATCAAGTTTCATAAAGGTCATGTAGTTCAAATATATTTTTATACTCTGATGAATTGATAGCATCAAATTCCAAGAAGCTTTTGATAGCTTCCTAGAAGTAATTCTTTTTTTTTAATAGATGTCTGAGACACAACTTACAGCTTATTTTTAGTAACATCATTATTGTAGAAGAATTCCTTCTGCAGATATTTTAATTTCATGTTAGTAGGTTGTCTATTTAATTTAGTTTTGCTTTTAACAAAACACTGGTACATAACAGTTATTTCTTCAATCCTTCATGTAAATTGTAATTTTAATCTGCTAGCTGCAGCATATCTACTAAAAACATGGTAGAACTTTATCTCAATTTTACTTATTTTCATTGTCAGAGTTCATAATTAGTTTCTATTGTTAATGCTGGTCACTTTTTTTTTATTATTACTCTGAAAGAAGCCCAACGCTTACTGCAACGCTTACTGTAGATATTCATTTCCTTCTAGACCTGGCAAACTCATAAAGGAATATGCAAAATGGAGAAAAATACTGCCTAAAAAGTTCACATTACAACTTTCTAGTGAATTTTCTGAAGCAAGACTAACTTTGCAATGCAAAAAGACCCCCCCGAAATTGATAATACACAACTATAAATAGAATACTTTTTTTAGTAACTGGATCACTTGTTTTACAAATTTTTGTTTGTCTGAAGGCTAGCAGAGGAAACATTTTGGCAAAACAGGCTTTACAGAACTTACAAAATGCTGCATTTTGCCAACAGTGCTTACCTGTGCTGTCTGTGACCAGTCGACTCCCTAGAAAGTTTTACCATTTTCAGAAATGTTGACCTGAAAGCAATGTCCATGTATAATGGTATCACTAGCCAGTCAACAATCTATGGTTATTCTTCTGATATTTTTGAAAAAACACTGTCCTCTACTGGTTGTGATTTTGGAACAGAATACTCAAGAATTGTATCTTCAATGACAGGTCTCTATGGACAGGTCAATAAAGCATGAAAAACTTTTGTGAAGATTAAGAAACGTTTATTATTTTTAATACAGGTATATGCACTAGCTCTCTAACCAATACATCCTTCTTCTCAGATGGTAATAATCAGTAGCAACAAAGAAAAACCAAATTAAACCATGATTTTTTTTTCAACCTCATTTACTTTTCCTCCTTTCAGTGTTTGGCTTTCATGCAATTTTTAATCTCCCCTTCTTTTTTTCTCAGAAACAGATCCACAATTCCTTGAAACTCTAAACTTCCAGTAATAAGGATTTTTCCACATTTTATTGTGAGGATAATCCTAGCAAGTGCATGACCGAGCCAAGTAGTAAAAAAAAATACAGTTAGCTTTCAAGGGTGATAGGGCAGAGATCACAAACTGCAAGCTGTTTTTTTTAAATATCTCTACCAGGCCTTCTGGAAGAACAGAGAAAGCACAGAGCAGCAAAGAGACAGAGAATTAAAGCTTTTAGATCAAATTTTGAGGAAATGACCACTGCCTTTCATCAAGAAATGACCCACGTAAGGGCAGAGTGTAGAACATTTCCATAGCTCCATGTCCCTGTTCTGATGAGAAGAACACAGCTTGGAGTCCCTATGGACTGACAGATTTGTTAATAATAAATTGTATGTATCTCACCTGCAGGTGCTTTTTATTTTATTGTCAATTATCTACTGATATTATCTTTCACTTGCCACACAGTCTTGGACTCAAATTGGAGAATAAATCATCAGGAGACCTGCTAGTTCTGAAACCTAGCTTCAAACCTCTCCCAAGAATCTTTTGTGCTAATACTAAATTAATAACTTGAGCATTTTCATGTCCTTGTTCATTCAATGGATGGTTTCATTGCAGTTTTCTAATGGTCCATCTAAACTGTAATTCTCCATTTTCATGTCATACACATGGATAGAATTGGAACAAGTTTTCATCATGTGTCTGACTCTTCCTATTGATTATTTTAAAGTAACTGGGCAGTCCTATTAGAGGAAAAGTTTATATAAATACAGATAAGTTACATTCCTCCTGGCCATCAAACACTTTCACTGATCTAATTTTTTTCGACCTTTTACAGGACATCAGTTCATTATACCACCAAAAATCCAGTTTCTGGCATGAAAATTGTTTTAAGATCACTATTTCCCATTTCTTTGTTAACTGAATACATTTTGCTCAGAATAAAAGTAGCAGAAGAAAGCATGTGCTGCATAGAAGTCCTTTGTTAGAGCTTTTGAACTCCCTAGTTGTGGACTACAAAGAGTGCAGTGCGCTGCCTCTCACCGCCACAGAGCAGAAGCGCTGAGCAGCGCTGGTTTTTTT